>CM052888.1:33201467-33227674 GCA_028534135.1 Potos flavus | reverse complement strand
TCACCACTGATCTCACCAGAAAAGCCTTTAAATATTTAGAAGCTGTCAAGCTCGTGGGGGTGGGGTTTTCCCAAAACTCTAATATTTAACTTGAAATCTTGAATTTTGTCCTCGGTCACACATCCTGCCATTTTTTTTTCTTTGACCTGACAGGCTCCTTTTGTTCATTTTTGAGAAAATGTCTGCTCACCGCCCCAGTCTTTGTCTTTCTCTGACTGACTTACTTCATTTAGCATAATACGCTCTAGTTCCAAGATGTGGTACACACACACATGCACACACACACACACACACACACACACACACACACACACACAGAGGAATATTATTCAGCTGTTAAAAAGAATGAAATCTTGCCATTTGCAATAATAATTCCTTTTTCAATTGTGGTGAGAACATTGAATATAAGCTCTAGCCCCCAACAGATTTTTCAGTGCACAATACAGTACTATTAAGCAGAGGCACAGTGTCTCTCGAGAATGTAATCGGCTGTGTAATTGAAACTTTATACCTCTTGAAGAGTGACTTCCCATTTCCTCCTCTCTCCAGCCCCTGCAACCCCCATCCCTCAACTCCCTGCTCCTACATGGTTTTTTTTTTAAGATTTTATTTATTTATTTATTTATTTATTTGTCAGAGAGAGAACGCGCATACCACGTGTAGGGGGAGGGGCAGAGGGAGAGGGAGACTCCCCGCTGAGCAAGGAGCCTGACACAGGGCTGGATCCCAGGACATCATGACCAGAGCCAGCCGAAGGCAGATGCTTGACCTACTGAGCCACCCAGCTGTCCCTCCCTGCTGCTGCATGTTTGGCTATTTAGATTCCTCATATACGTGGATCATGCAGTATTTGTCTTTCTGTGCCTGACTTACTTCTCTTAGTATAATGTCCTTCAGGTCCGTCCAGTTGTTTCAAATGGAAGGATTTCCTTCTTTTTTAAAAGTTGAATATTTTACTGGATGTATACATCACATTTTCTTTATTTTTTTATCCATAGATGGACACTTACGTTATTTACATATCTTGGCTATCAGGAATAATCCTGCAATGAACATGGGAATGCAGATATCTCTTGAGATCTCGACTTCAATTCTTTTATAATTTTTGAGGAAACTTCATACTGTTTTCTATAGCAGCTGTACCATTTACATTTCTACCAACAGTGCACAAGGGTTCCCGATTATTCCACAACTTCACTAACACTTGCATCTTTTGTTTCTTGTTTTGGGGTTTTTTTGAGAGAGAGAGAGAGAGCAAATTGGGGCAGTCAGCAGAGGGAGAGGAAGAGCAAGAATCTTAAGCAGGTTCCACGCCCAGCGTGGAGTCTCACATGGGGCTCTATCTCACGACCCTGAGATCATGACCTGAGCCGAAATCAAGAGTGGGACGCTGAGCTGACTGAGCCACCCAGGCGCCCCTGTATTTTGATAATAGCCATCCTAAAGTCGTGATGCGATACTTCATTGTAGTTTTGACTTGCATTTCCATGATGGTTAGTGATGTTGAGCATTTTTTCATACGTCTGTTAGACATTAGTAATGTCCTAATGTCATCCAATACCCAGACAAGATTTAAATATTATGAAATTTTTTAAAAAAAATCTGTTGGGCCCTCCTCCAGACCTGGTAGACCATGATTTCTGTATGTCAACGAGCTCCCAAGTGGTTCTTCCACTGTCCAGATTGGGTAATTGTGCTGTGTCCAGCAGCTTCAACCGGACGCATCTCCAGTGAGAGAGAACTTCCATCGGGAAGTGCTCATCATTGTGAGAAATGCCTTTCTCTATTTTTTTTTTCTCTTAGTAGAGGCAAATCTGAATGTATTTCCCTTTCAAGTAGATAATTAAATCATGGCATATAAGGCTAAATTGTCCTTGGACCACAACCCCCTAGTGCTGGCCCCGGCCCCTACCCCCTAGAGGTATCAGCATTTGGTGAATACCTTTCCATACTATTTTCTGTACTTTGAGCATCTTTCCTTAAGTTATACCCCAAATTTGTCTCCCTGGAGTTCCTGAGCTTTTTGTACTTTTTTTCTGTTCCTTAATTGTCGCCGAAATTTGAAGATGGCTCTTGCGGCTTCTCGGGTTTTTCTTCTCTAGCCTGGTTTTCCCTTTTTCCCTGGATTTGACAAGATTATGTTCCTGTCATGATTCAGGCCTGGATCTCTGGGTCCTGGAATCTTCCACACGGTGGGATTTCTCCCCAAGACACCCAGTTCTCCAGTCTGTGACCATGTAAAGAGAAGGATGTACAAGTAGAAATGAAATGAAGCAAAATGGCCATGAATGGATAATGATCAAAGTTGGAGACATGGAGAAGGGAGTATCATACTTTCCCATCTCCTCATGTATATGTTTATCGTTTCCACAATAAAAAAAAAAAAAAAAAAGAGGAAGGTGAAGCAAGATACCACTACATACCATGAGGATGGCCAGAATCTGAGAGCCGGACAATACTGAGTGCCGGCAAGGATGTGGAGCAACAGGAGTTTACCCTCATTGTTGGTGGGAATGCAAATGGTAGAGCCATTCCAGAGGACGGTTTGGCAATTTCTTGCAAAACTAAACATGTCCTTACCATTCAATCCAGCAATCATGCTCCTCGATATTTGCCCAAAGGAGTTGAAAACTTGTGTTTCCACTAAACCCACACGCAGATGTTTATAACAGCTGTATTCATAATGAACAAATCTGGAAGGAACCAAGATGGCCTTCAGGAGGTAAACAGATAAATAAACCGTGGTACGCAGGTAGCAGAACTAAGAAGAAGTGAACCATGAAGCCATGCAAAAACATGGAAGTAACTTTTTAGGGCATATGACTGAGTAAAAGAAGCCAATCTGAAAAAGCCACATCTGTATGATCCCAACAATATGACATTCTGGAAAAGGCAAAACTGTGGAGACGGTAAAAAGATCAGTGGTTTCCAGGGGTTCGGGGAGTGGGGGAGGGATGAACCAGGGATCACAGAGGATTGTGAGGGCAGTGGAATTGTTCTATATGATACTGCAATGATGGATACATGCCATTATACATTTGTCCAAATCCACAGAATGTGCAACACCAAGAGTGAACCCTAAAAAAAAAAAAAAAAATAGACTTTGGTGTTTATGTGTCAACCTATGTTCATCGATTGTAACAAATGTACTACTCGGAGGAGAACGTTAATGATGGGGGGATGACGTGTTGGGGGGCTGCTGGGAGCAGGTGGGAAATCTCTGTACCTTCCCGATTTAGCTGTGAACCTAAAATCTCTCTAAAAATTGTCAATTAAAAAAAATTTTTTTTAAGTGTCAGGAGAAGCATCAGCGGAGGTTGCGATGCTGCCCTGGCCCTGTGCTCTGGCCTAGCGTGGGAAATACAGAGCCCATAAAGGGCTCTCTGTCCTTCAAATATTTGAAAAAGCAAACCCAAAGGCTTCAGGTTCAGCTGGCCCAAGGCTGCTGCTTGTAACCAGGCTTAGAATGAGAGCCCAACTTCGCCGAGTCACACACCTTCCCAGGATGCTCCCAATGGAGTCAGGTCATCCTGGGGTGACAGCTTAGTGCCAGGCGGGGTTGTAAAGGGCTCCACTGCCAAATGCTGTAATCGATGCATCAGTCTTCCTCCTGAGAAGCTTATTATTAATTTTTCATTACTTGATAATCACCACCCCAAGAAATTTTTTTTCCTACCTCAGGTAGAAACAGGAACACTGGGCTGTATTCCTAGAGAAAGCAAAATTAAGCTGATGAATTATCCTTCCTTGCACAGATCTATAAGTGGTGCCCTCATATTTTTCTAATTTGTCTTTCTCGCTCTTGTCTCACTCTGTCCTCAACGGTACAAGCAGCCAAGTGGTACCCTTGCTCATTATTTACATGCAAACCAGGACTCCAGTGTTATAGTCATCTATTCTCGGGAGGAAGTGGGGTCGGCGTTCTCCTCTGCCAGCTGCATATATTATTGACCTTGTGGCCCTCCCACCCCTCAGGGCTTCCTGGTCCGCCCTCCCTGTGAGTGCGCCCTGGGCACTGTAGCCACATACACCATATATCATCATAATATAAAACAACCTCAGGGACTGAAGAATTACTTTCCCTAGCTCCCCTCTGATGCCTCCTGACTGCGCTGGCCTGTGCTGAGGGCCTGGAGCCCGGCACAGGCAAATCTGTCCTCACACAACCTGGGAGGATCAGACACAGGCAAAGGCAAGGCAAAAAATAAGCCTATTTTTCAGATGGCAAGACCAAGTCTCTAAAATCGGAATGACCAGTCATCCGGAGGGGTGAACCACCTGCCTCCTTAGCCATGTTTAGAGTTTACACATTTGTTTCTCTTTTTTAAATAATTTACAAGTAGTGTTAACTCCTTATAGGAGCTGTCATTTGTAAATATCTTCTCCCATTCAGTAGATTATCTTTGCATTTTGTTGGTTGTTTCCTTCACTCTGCAAAAAGTTTTTTATTCTGATGTAGTCCCAATGTTTATGTTTGCTTTTATTCCCCTTGCCTCAGAAGACATGTCTAGAAAAATGTTGCTGCGGCCAATGTCAGAGACAGTAGAGCCTATGCTCTCCTCTAGGATTTTATGGTTTCAGGTCTTGTCTTACGTTTCGGTCTTTAATCCATTTTGAATTTATTTTTGTGTATGATGGAAGGAAGTGGTCCAGTTTCATTCTTTTGCAGGTAGCTGTCCAGTTTCCCAACACCATCTGTTGAAGACTTTTTCCCATCGCACATTCTTGCCCTCTTTGTCCAACATAAATTGACTATACAATTGTGGGTTTATATCTGCGCTCTCTGTTCTGTTCCATTGATCTATGTGTCTTTTTGTGCCTGTACCATATTGTTTTGATTGCTACAGCTTTATAGCATATCTTGAAATCTGGGACTGTGATATCTCCAGGTCTGTTCTTTTTTTCAAGATTACTTTGGCTGTTTAGGGTCTTTTGGGGTTCCACACACATTTTTGGATTATTTGTTCTAGTTCTGTGACAAATGCTGTTGGTATTTTGATAGGGATTGCATTAAATACGTAGATTGCTTTGGGTGATATGGACATTTTAGCTCAACATCATTCATCATCAGGGAAATGCAAATCAAAGCCACAATGAGATGTCACGTCACACCTCTCAGAATGGCTGAAATCAAAAACACAAGAAACAAGTGTTGGCGAGGATGTGGAGAAAAAGGAACCCTTCTGCACTGTTGGTGGGAATGCAAGCTTATACAGCCCCTCTAGAAAACAGTAGGGAGTTTGTTCAAAAAATTAAAAATAGGGGCACCTGGGGGGCTCACTCAGTTAAGCATCTGCCTCCAGCTCAGGTCACGATCTCAGAGTCCTGGGATCAAGCCCGTTGGGCTCCCTGATCAGTGGAGGAATCTGCTTCTTCCTCTGCCTCTCTCCCTACTCATGCTCTCTCTCACTCTCTCTCTCTCAAATAAGTAAATTAAAAAAATATTAAAAAAAAATTAAAGATAGAATTATTATGTGGTCCAGTAATTCTCCCACTGGGTACTTACACAAAGAAAGTGAAAACATTAATACAAAAAATCTATGCACCCCTATGTTTATTACAGCATTATTCATCATAGCCAAGATATGGAAACAACCCGAGTGTCCATCAGTAGATGAATGGATAAAGAAGATGTGGTGTATATATACAATGGGATATTGCTCAGCCATAAAAAATGAAATCTTGCCATTTGCAACAACATGGATGGAGCTAGAGAATATTATTTTAAATGAAAGAAGTCAGTCTGAGAAAGACAAATACCATATGATTCCATTCATATGTGGGATTTAAGAAATGAAACACACAAAGGAAAAAAGAGACAAACAAACAAAAAAAAAACCCAGACTGTTAACTATAGAGAACAACTGGACAGTTACCAGAGGGGAGGTTGGTGGGGGGGATGGATGAAATAGGTGGTGGGGTTTAAGAGTACACGTATTGTGATGAGCACTGAGTAATGTATAGAATTGTTGAGTCACTGTAATGTACACCTGAAACTAATATAACGTATGTTAATTATACTGGAATTTTTAAAGAAATTTTTTAAAAAGTATTACAGGAGATACATTCTATGGTGCTCTTTCATTATGGTTTTCTTCTTTTTCCAAGTGAAAATCATCTTCTTTATTTTTTTCTAAGTACAAGATAATACATGATCACAAGAGAAAAATCAGAAAATACAGAAAGAAGTTTAGGAAATCCATAATTCATTTCATTCATTCATTCATTTTACAATGGTGTTTTGAGCTACTGATATATTCCCAGGTCTATGTAGGTGTTACCTGTAAGTCATCAAAATATGGCTTCCACCCCAGAAGAGATCAACCTAGTAGAGACAGAGAATGAAATAAGCAATTATACTCAAAGATTTTTCTGAATATACAGATATCCATATACACAGACATATTCTTTACAAAAAATGGTATCACATCATAAATGCTATTAACCTTAGTTTTGGCCTCATACATCAGAAAAAAGATTTTCATGTAATAGGTTCACTTCAGAATGGCAAAAACAAATTCTAAGACTAAAGCTAGCAAGAATTGTGCAAAACCTACTTAAAGAAAACCAAATAATTTTCACAAATTATCATTAAAATAAGGATTTCTAAAAATCAAGGTGTAAATCATGTGTAATGACCCAAAGCTGTCAGACTACGATTCTCTGCAAATTAACCTATGTATTTGATGCAATCCCAAACAAAGAGACATAGATTTTGTTATGAATTTAATATTCTTAAGTTCATCTGGAAGTGTAAATGCCAAGAAAAAAAATGATCCGAAGAGCAATTGGAAGTATTTTGCCTGCAAATACCAAAATATGGCTTAAAACATCAGCAATCAAACAACATTGTATTAACAGAAGACTATAAGCGATCAGGGGAATAGGATGAAAATTCTAGAAACAACTCATAAATTTAGTCTTAACTTGACATTCCAAATTAAAAAGGAAGTAGTAACCGAATATTTGATTAAAAAACTGGAATAATGACCTATTGTTTGGAAAAGGAATCTTATGCGTAACTCAAAATAATAACCCAAAACTAATGTCTTTAAGAAGACTTAAAGATGTAAAACAATAAAAAGTATTATAAAAATAACAGAAGTAAATATGATAGAATTTTAAGTACTTTTTGGTTGGGAAAGTCATTCTTAGGGAAATCTAGTGGATATAAAGAAAAAAATGAACAGATTTAACTGCTTTAAACTTCTCACCAGGAGAAGATACTATAAATTTTTTTTAAAACCCTCAAATTAATGTATTTGTTATATTTCTAACAGATAAAAGGGTAATATGAAGCATATATAAGAATATCTTAGGGGTACCTGGGTGGCTCAGTCGGTTAAGCGTCTGCCTTTGGCTCAAGTGATCCCAAGGTCCTGGGATCAAGCCCGCTTCAGGCTCCCGGCCCAGCAGGGGAGTCTGCTTCTCCCTCTCCCTCAGCCCATCCCCCAGCTCATGCTCTCTCTCTCTCTCTCTCAAATAAATAAATGAATTTTTTTTAAAAGATAATATCTTACAAATCAGGAAAAGACAAAGTATTTATTATAGATGTGAACAAAGAACATGAAGGGGCAATTCAGAGAAGAAATATAAGCAACCAACGCATACATGGAAACTATTAAGCTTTTGCAATGTTCAGGGAAATGCAAATTTAAATAGATATTATATTCTATTTATTAGAGCTATGAAAATTAAATACTTTAACCTTTAGTGTTGGAAACTATGAGGAAATACAGAGGCTTATAAACTGCTGGGAGTAATGTGAAATAGCATAGCTTCGATGAGCGTAATTCAAGAATATTATTTAAAATGTTTAGGAGCGCCTGGGTGGCTCAGTGGGTTAAAGCCTCTGCCTTCGGCTCAGGTCGTGATCTCAGGGTCCTGGGATCAAGCCCCACATCGGGCTCTCTGCTCAGCGGGGAGCCTGCTTCCCCCCTCTCTCTCTGCCTGCTTATGATCTCTCTCTCTCTGTCAAATAAATAAATAAAATCTTTAAAAAAAAATAATAAAATAAAATAAAATGTTTAAATGTGGGGTGCCTGGGTGGCTTGGTCGGTTAAGTGTCCCACTCTTGACTTTGGCTCAAGTCATGATCTCAGGGTCATGAGATCCAGCCCCACGTCGGGCTCTGCACTGAGCATGGAGCCTGCTTAGGATTCTCTCACCCTCTCCTTCTGCCCGTCTCCTGCCCCACACTTGAGCACACGCGCTCTCTCTCTAAAAAAATAAAATGTTTAAATGTGCAAAAACCTTGACTCTACAGTTCTTCTACAGATAAGTCTTATAGAAGTGCTTTCTAAAGATGAGCCAAGCTTTGTTTGGAGTAGTTCACTTTGCTGAATATCCATCAGTAAGGGACTGGTTAAATGAAGAGCAATACCCACACACTGTATCAGCCAGCCATAGCTGCTTGACAAACCACCTCCAAAATTCAGTTACTGGAAACAACCATCACCTATTCTCACTCCTGTATCTGCACACTGGTTGGCAATTGACTGACCTGGGCTGGGCTCCGTTGGCTAGTTTCGCAGGAAGCTCCATGGCCAGCGAGCCTGGCAGAGCCTGGGCTCTTCTCTGGGGGTTGGGCTCGCATCTGCTCCACAAGTGCTTCCTTTGGTTCTTTGGAAAGATCAGCAAAATTGATAAACATTTAGCTAGACTGATCAAGATAAAAAGGGAAGTAGACGAATTATTTTGAAAACAACAACTTGCCAAAATTAACACAAGATGTAACAAAATCTGAATAGTCCTACACATCTATTAATGAAATGGAATTGGTAGTTAAAAACCTTCCAACAGAAAACTCCAGGCCCAGAGGGTTCACTGGTGACTGCTACCATGCTTGAAAGGAAGAAAGAGCACCAATTTTACACAAACCCTTTTGCGAAATAGAGGAGGTTAACACTTCCCAACTAATCTTATAAAATCAGCAAAATCTAATAAAGAAATGTCTTTATGTCTAGTTTAACATTTAAATATCAACGTAATTCTCCATAATAACAGAATAAAGCCGAAAAAAACAAATGATAATTTCAATGAATGTAGAAAAAGTATTTGGCAAAATTTAATATCTATACATGATTTAAAAAAAAAAAAAACTTTCAGCATTCTTGCCCTCCACACCCCAGTTACCTGGATGCTTGCAGGAGCCAGCTCTAACATTCTCCATCTACCTTACTAGCAACTGGACGCACCGCCCTCGTTCCCCTGCAGACCTCCCCACCCCTCCACTCAACCTGTATGCCCCTGGCAGTTGCCTCTCCAAAGTGCCTACTGCCATGCCACACCTGGCAGCAACCCCCATCCAGTGCCTTTCCAAAGCCACATCTGACCTGGGGAAAGAACACTCAGGGTACCCATAGTTCCTACAGCCACGCCTCTTAGCCAGCTGCCCATGGAGCAAGCCCTGCCCTTTGGTGGCCTCACAGCTGTGGCATTGGCTCATTGCAGATACCCAAGAAGAGTGCCAGCTCCACCCACTAGCATGCCCAGTCCTCTCAAAGCTCTGAAGTTCTGCAGTTCTCTCAAAGCTCTGAAGACTCTAAGACTTTGATGAAAGAAATTAAAGATGACATAAAGAAATGGAAAGATATACCATGCTCACGGATCAGAAGAACTAATATTGTTCAAAGATCTATACTAATCAAAACGATCTACAGATTTCCTTTTTTAGATTTTATTTATTTATTTTCGAGACAGAGAGCATGAGCAGGGGAAAGGGACAGGGAGAAGCAGATCAGGGCTTGATCCCAGGACCTTGAGATCACAACCTGAGCCGAAGTCAGACGCCCAACAGACTGAGCCACCTAGGCACCCCAAAACAATCTACAGATTTAATACAATTCCTACCAAAATACCAACAGCATTTTTCACAGAACTAAAACAAATAATCCTAAAATGTGTATGGTACTACAAAAGACCCTGAATAGCCAAATCAATCTGGAGAAAAAAGAACAACGCCGGAGGTATCACAATCTCAGATTTCAAACTACACTACAATACTGTAGTAATCAAAACAGTATGGTACTGGCACAAAAATAGACACATAGATCAATAAAACAGAATAGAGGGCCCAGAAATAAACCCATGCTTAGATGGTCAATTAATCTATGACAAGGAGGCAAGAATATATAAGGGGGAAAAGACAGTCTCTTCAACAAATGGTTTTAAGAAAACTGGACAGCTATGTGCAAGAGAATGAAACTGGACCACTTTCTTACACACACACACACACACACCCCTCAAAATGGATTAAAGACCTAAATGTGAGACCTGAAACCATAAAAATCCTAGAAGAGAGCACAGGCAATAATATTTCTGACATCAGCCATAGAAACTTCTTTCTAGATTTGTCTCCTGAAGCAAAGGAAACAAAACAAAATAAACTATTGGGACTGCACCAAAATAAAAAGCTTTTGCACAGCAAAGGAAACCACCAACAAAGTGAAAAGACAACCTACTGAATGGAAGAAGATATTTGCAAATTATATATCTGGTAAATGGTTAATACCCAAAATATATAAGGAACTCACACAACTCACAAAATATATAAAGAACTCACATTTGTTTGTTTAAAAATATGAGACAGGAATTCATCAGAATCCTTGAGGAGAACACAGGCAGCAACCTCTTCGACCTCAGCCGCAGAAACGTCTTCCTAGAAACATTGCCAAAGGAAAGGGAAGCAAGGGCAAAAATGAACTATTGGGACTTCACCAAGATACTAAGCTTTTGCACAGCAAAGGAAACAGTCAACAAAACCAAAAGGAAACCGACAGAATGGGAGAAGATATTTGCAAATGACATATCAGATAAAAGGCTAGTATCCAAAATCTATAAAGAACTTCTCAAACTCAATACCCAAAGAACAAATAATCCAATCAAGAAATGGGCAGAAGACATGAACAGACATTTCTGCAAAGAACACATGCAAATGGTCAACAGACACATAAAAAGTGCTCAACATCACTCAGCATCAGAGAAATACAAATCAAAACCACAGTGAGATACCACCTCATACCAGTCAGAATAGTATTGAAAAGACAAGATATAATAAATATTGGTGAGGATGTGAAGAAAAGGGAACTCTTGTGCTCTTTCAGTGGGAATGTAGAAAACAATATGGAGATTCCTCAAAAAGTTAAACATAGAAATACCATATGATCCAATAATTCCACCACTGGGCATTTACTCAAAGTAAAGGAAAACACTAATCCAGAAAGTTATGTGCACCCTATCTCTCTATGCTTATTGCAGCATTTTTTACAAGATATGGAAATAGCCCAAATGTCCATCGCCAGATGAATGAATAAAGAAGATGTGGTATACACATACAATGGAATATTATTCAGCCATAAAAAATGAGATCTTGCCATTTGTGACAATATGGATGGACCTAGAGGATATCATGTTAAGTGAAATAAATCAGACAAAGACAAGTATCATATGATTTCACTTACATGTGTCATATGTGGAATCTAAAAAACAAAACAAGTGAACAAACAAAACTCGCCCCACAGAAATAGACACTTAAATACAAAGAACAAATTGGTGCTTGTCAGAGCGGAAGTGGATGGGCAGATGGACAAAACAGGTGAAGGGGATTAAGAGGTACAAACTTCCATTTAAAGAATAAATAAGGCACAGAAATGAAAACTACAGCATAGGAAATATAGTCACTAATACTGTAATAACATTGTATGATGGCAGGTGGTGACTGCACTTCTCATGGTGAGCACTGAGTGATGCATAGCATTGTCATATCACTATGTTGTATGCCTGAAATAATATAACATTGTATGTCAACTGTACTTCAATAATTAAAAAAAATTTTAATTAAAAAAAAAAACTTCCAGCAAACAAGAAATACCGGGGAACTTTTTTAAAGTTCCCTGAAAGTTACCTGCAAAAAATCTATATTTGAAATCACCCAGGGCGGCGCCTGGGTGGCTCAGTCAGTTAAGTGTCTGCCTTCGGCTCATGTCATGATCCCGGGGTCCTGGGATCGAGTCCCACATCCAGCTCCCTGCTTGGTGAGCCTGCTTCTCCCTCTCTCTCTGCCTGCTGCTCCCCCTGCTGTGCTCTCTCTCTCTGTCAAATAAATAAATAAAATCTTTAAAAATAATAAAATAAAATAAAATCACCCAGGGACACCTGGGTGGTTCAGTCGGTTAAACATCTGCCTTTGGCTTGGGTCATGATCCTCGGGTCCTGGGATGGAGCCCCATGTCAGGCTCCCTGCTTAGCAGGCAGTCTGCTTCCCCCTCTCCCTCTGCCCCTAATCCCACTCGTGCTCTCTCACTCTCTTTGTCTCTCAAATAAATAAATAAAATCTTTTAAAAAATAAAACAAAATAAAAATAAAATCATTCTTGATGGTGAAATAAATAGCGAACGTTTTGCCCCAAGATTGGGCAAGAATGCTTTCTCCTGGCACTTTTATTCAACTACACTGGTAGTTCTTTTCATTGCAATAAGATAATAAATAAATAAAAATAAAGTAAAATGAAATACAAATAAAATTAAAATAAAATGAAATAAAATACATAAATATTGGAAAGGAGGAATAAAACAATCTGTATGTGAATTTATGTGATTGTTTACATAAAAAATTCTAAATAATCCACAAAACAACTGCTCGGACCAGGAAGAGAATTTAGCAAGGTCAAAGGATAGAGGAATAATATGTAAAAATCAATTATATTTTGAGAACGAACAATTAGAAAATGAAAAATTTTAAATATCACATAAAATGGTGTTGATAAACATAAAATACCTTGGAGTAAATAGAACGAAAGACATGCAAGTCTTCTACAGTTAAGACTACAGAAAATTGATTAAATAGAGCCATATGCCATTTCTGAATTGGAAGTTTGAATACAGTTGAAATGTCAGTTGTCCCCAAACATATCTATAGATTCCAAGCTACGCCAGTAAAAATTCCAACAGGATTTTTTATAGAAATTGACAAGGTAATTGTGAAACACATATGGAAATATAAATGACCTATAATAGCTAAAGCAATTTTTAAAAAGATTTTTTTTATTTATTCATTTGCCAGAGAGAGAGAGAGAGAGCAAGCATAAGAAGAGGGAATGGCAGACAGAGGGAGAAGTAGGCTCCCTGCAGAGCAAGAAGCCCAGTGTGGGACTCCATCCCAGGATCCTGGGATCAGGACCCGAGCCGAAGGCAGATGCTTAGCCGACTGAGCCACCCGGGCATCCCTAAAGCAATTTTTTTAAGGTAAGTAAAATTGGAGTATTTGCACAACATGATTTCAAATCATACTCTAATCTGCAGTAATCACACAAGGAGGTGTTGGCAAAAATAAACAATGAAACAGGATATAGAGTGCAGAAATAGATCCACACATATATTTTCAACTGCTTTTTGACAAAGATGGCAAAGCAAGTCAGTAAGGACAAAGAAATGTAACTACTGCAAATGTACAGCAACTACTATTTGCTGTAACTACAGCAAATGTAACTACTGGGCATCCATTAGAAAAAAAGAACACCAGCCTTACACCATACATAAAATTAACTTGAAATGGATCACACACTTAAATGTAAAGTTATAAATGCTAAAAATCTAGAGAAAAACATAGGAGAAAATCTTTGTAACTTTAGGGCAAGCAAAGATTTATTAGAATACCAAAAGCGTGAACGACAAAGAAAAAAGTGATAAAGAAAAAACTTTATCATAATTAAAAAGTTTAGCTCTTGGAAAGTTAGAGTTAACATAATAGAAAAATTGAGTCACAGACTGTAATAAAATGTTCTTGATACATCTATCTCCCAAAACACTTAATCCCAGAACACAGAAAAGATACTTAGATACATAAGGAGATAAAGAACCCAATAAAAAAAATGGACAAAATATTTGAATAGACAGTTTATAAAAGAATATATACAAATAACCAATAACACATGAAAAAGTGCTTAACACTATTAAATATGTAATTAAATATTTAAATATGTATTAAATATGTAATTAAATAATTTAAATATGTAATTAAAACTACATATTTAGAATGGCTAAAATAAAAAAGACTGATATGGAACAAGTAGAACTTTCACATACAAACTTACATATTTCTTTTTTGTAAAGTTAAATACACACCTACTTTGCAATGTAGCCATTCCACTATATGCTATTTAACTCAAGATAAATTAAAACGCATATCCTGTGGTATACAGAATGTCCTACAAAGATGTTCATACCCTAATCCCTTGGAATCTATGAATATGGCAAGAGGGGTTTTGCAAATGTAATTAAGGGAGATCATCCTGTATCATACAGGCCAAGTATAATCAAATGGGCTCCTCAAAACAGAGAATTTTCTCCAGCTGGAGGAGAGAAGTCAGAGAGGTCTTGACCATAAGAAAGATTTGATGTGCCTTTGTTGCTTTGAGATGTAGGTAGCCGTAAGTAAGAACCAGAGGGCAGTATCTAAACCCAAAGGCTGGCCCAGGCTGGGAGCTTGCCTCAGTCCTACAGCTGCAAGGAAACAGAGGAACTTGGACTCTCCCCAAAGAGCTTCCAGATGAGAGCCAAAGATGTCCAACACCTTGATTTCAACCTTGAAAAACCCAAAGCAGAGGATCCCGGTGAGCAGTGCTGTATCCAGACTTCCAGCCTACAGAATTGTGGGGTAACAAATGACTATTGTTTGAAGCACTAAATTTGTGGTAATTTGTTCCAGGAGCAATAGAAAACTGATGTACGCCCACGAAGACTCGTACACAAATGTTCATTGTTTATTCATTGGCCACCAGGACACGGAATGCTCTTGGTGAGAATGTCAAACACTGGAAGCAATCTAAATGACTCAACAGATGAACTGGTGAACAAAATGTGGTAAATCCGTACAATGGAAAACTACTTGGTCATAAACATGAACAAACCACGTGGATAAATACCCAGATAATTGTGCCGAGTGAAAGATGCCAGACACAGAGAATGCACACCGCCTAATTCCACTTATGTAAAAATCTAGAAAATGCAAGTTAATCTCCAGTAACAGAAAATAGATCAGTGGTTGCTGGGGCTGGGCAGAGAGAGAGGGGGACTGCAGAGGTCCATGAGAAAACTTCTAGGGGTGGTGGAAATACTCTGTAAGTCAAGCACGGTGTTGTTTCCAGAGGTGTCTACATCCGCCAACCTCATCAAAGTGTGTGCTTTAAGTGGATGCGGCATAGTTTTTTTTTTTTTTGGTATGGAAATTGTACCTCAATTAAGTAGATTAAAAATGAAATTCAAAGGCATTAAGGGGTGCCTTTTAGGAGTTTTTAAAAGAAAGGCATAACAATTTTGACAAAACAACTTTCCCCTTGTTTGATTGGAATTACGTTAAATTTGAAGACTAATCCAAAGGGAATGACCATAAATTCAATAGCAAGTTTTTCTGTTTAGGAACATAGTAGGTCTTTTTGTGTGAGTGTGCTCTGGGACAGTAGGCAGCATGGTTATTGTCTGGTCCGTAATGATTTAACTGAATTCACCCACAAAATAACCTGGGCTGGATGCCAGGGGGAAGGGGTGGATGGTGACTAGGAGGAGCAGGTGTGATTTCACTGTTTCGTTTTTTTGTTTGCAAAGATTTTATTAAAGATATTTACAAAGCAATATCCAGACTCTAGATCCATCTTCCAAGGAGCCCCTATTATGCTGGGGGTACTGGTTATAGCACAGCAGATGGCTCTGGCTTCCCACCCTTCTGTTCCAACATGGGGGTGGTGGGCAGTATCTCATCTTTGGGTTCCACAATGCTCACGTGGTCAGGCAGGGGCCTCTTGGGGCCAATCTTGGCACTTGGGTCCCAGGGAAGCATGATCTTCACTTTGATGCCCAGCAGCACACCAGAGCAAGCCCTCTGCACAGCAAGGCCTCCTAGGAAGGAGACTGTGACACAAAGACTGGGCCTGGGCGATAGCCCCCAGACCTCTCATGGCCACCTTTTCAGCATAAAGCTCTCCACGCTGTAGGGGAAACCAAACCCCTTCTGTACCTCAGCAGTCAGTTCCCACATCCGCTGGCCCTTCTCACCAAGATCATTCTGTGTCCTGATGGCCAAGATAATGATTTCTGTCCTGGCTGTTGTAACTCAGACCTCAACTCTGGAGTAGCCATCTTCAGTCAGCTCCCCATCGGCCACAAACTTCCTCTTCTTGGAAATTAGCACCGCCATCTTGCCGCTGTGCACCGCCACAAGGAAAGGAGTGCTTTCACGGCTAATGACAAAGGTGGAGTCTGGATTCAGTTACTCCCAGTCACTGGGTGATCACACCCTTCTGAACATTCTCCAGGTTAGTCATCTCCAGTCAGTGTCAGAGGCATGTTTTCAGTCAGAAAAAACAAGCACAGACCTTCTAGCGAATACTGTGGATGGGGCCCCATATCTCCTCAGCCCATGGCTGAGCTCCGTGACAGTTACCATGGCTCCTTCCCACACAGGCGAGAGCTTCCGGCCATGGCATTGGCTCCTCACTGCTTGCCAGACTCAAGGCTTTTCCAGCACCACCGAAGTTTGCTTAGCCAATGTTCAGGACAGCCTAGAAGTGGCGGGAAGTTAACATCCCAAGGGCAACTCCCAACCAAAAGAAGGCAAGTGTCCCCGTGGAAAATTTCCCAGCTTCCCCCTCCCTCAATGGGATAGTCGGAACACATCCACATGATGCCTCACGCGTGCTCTGTGGGAGTGAGCCAGACCATCCCTCGTGTACCCCTGTCTCCCTCCCCCATGGGTTCCCATCCGCTTCCCCAAACCACCTCCCCAACCAACAACCTGCATCCAAGTCCTTGCCGACGAGTCTGCTGTATCCTGTGGTATTATTTCACTGTGTCTATAATAAGACATACACAAAACACACATTTTAGAAGGAGAAGATAGAGATAAACAATATTTAAAATAACTTATTTATTAACAACATAATCTTTTTGCTCTCATCCACATATTAATTATGATATTCTTTGTGAGTGGCAATGTGATTAAATGTGCTTCATTATTTTTGAAAATCTTGATTAACACTTTGTGAGGCGACAGTTCAGAAGCCTGGTTCTTGATCCTCGGTTTAATAACTAAAAAGGCACTTCCGACAGATATGTGGATCCAAATGGGGAGCAAGCATCACTAAGTCACCTGCTTACTTTCCACTCCGTCTACCAACTATGCAAAGATTTCTATTAAAATCCAGCCAGCAGATGCCGGTCTTCCCTGATGTGGGTCAGTGTTCTCGCTCACTGATTGGAAAGAGTTGCAATTTTGTGTTTTCAATGAATAGGATCAAAACCCACAGAAATGATGCATTTTGGAAGATATAAGTCTGCTTAGACAAGTGTGGATATTTCCCCAAACTCATCAGACTGTACCCTTGAAACCGATGCCTTGGAAGGTGATTTGATACCGCTTTTTGGGTAACTGAAAAGTTCAGGTAAGTTGATGGGGACTTGATGGCTGGCAAATTGCTTCAGGATGTTCCCAGGGACAGTTTCCAGGGAAATTCAGGCAGTCATCTCGACGGTTCTCTCCTGTCTTGAGTGGAGCAGAGTTTTTCTGCTTTTTGGGCCCGGGAGGCCTTGCAAAGCAGAGATAAGGCCAGGCCATTGGGGAACCTAAGGCAGAAATAAATCACCTGCCAGCTGCAACTCCCACGGCAGATGCTTCCTTTTGGTGATGTCAGCTGACCTGACCCTGGGCCCTGCCTCCCCTTCATAGGCCTTCATAGGAGAGGCTAGTCGCCTGGGCTGCACGGAGAACAGATGGAAGCCTGCCAAGAGGGAGCAGGAGCACCTGCAGTGCAAGTTCTCTCCAGCTGCACAACATGGAGCTCTGAATGTGGTCCTCGCGCTCCTCCACTGCCGCCACCTTCTCCTCCCTGGCCTTCTCCGGGAGAGGCCTCGTTTCTCTCTGCCACCCCAGCGTCCGGAGAAGCTCTGCTTGAATTGAAATGGCACTCTGGACTGACTTCTCCTGGACAAAAATGAAAGCATCACCCCAGGCCTGATTGCTGAAAGAGCTGGTCGGCATGGTCTAAAACTCATGAATGAGCCATTACTTGGTCCATTTCTCAGATAAGGACATGGAGGCTAAGTTGCTTACCCGAAACCCACAATAGCTGTTGTTGCCTCCTGCAGGAGCACAATCTTGGGAGGGAGGAGAGCGATGTGATGACGGGGGGATGAAGAATCGCCTGAAAAGGCATATGGGGCTTCTAGCAATCGGGGAGAGATAACTTAAATCAACCATGGGCTACTACTTCACACCCATGAGATAAGAAAAAAAATGAAGTCATAACGCCAAGTGTCAGAGAAGATCTGGGGAAACTCTCGCACATGATGGTAGAATGTAAATTCGGCCATAAAGAGCAAAGCGGAAGGTGCTGCCGCTCTCTTGGATATGCTCCCTCGAGATCCTCACACATGTGCCCGAGGAGACGTGTAACTCGCCAACTGGAATCCATGCAGCTCCTGTCATTAGGCAATGAATACACCGCAGCATGTCGTCTGCTACTTCTAGCCTTAAAAAAAAAAAAAGTCCGAGGTGGAAAAGGCAAAAATGTTAACTGTGGTTTACGATTTTTGCATGATTATCTGATTTTTAAAAAATATTCAAAAGTAAAAAAAAATATTCAAAAGTATATTCGATACTTTAGTAAAGTTCCGCTTAGCCTGGTGCAAAAGGGTACCAATGGCCCATAAATGTGGGCCACATGCTGACCCAAAACTAAATGTCAATTAGAGCCCTGTTTGGGAACCTCCGGGGGGGTCTCAGAGCCTCCGGGAAGTCCTCAGAATCTGGAGCTGTCTGCCAACCAACTCTTCCTGATGGTACCGGGAGGCTGAATGAACAGGCCAGCTCCCCGCCTGCCCTTGGGGGCTCGTGGCCTGGTAGGGGACCCGGGTCACAGCCCTGTACCTGGGTCAAGGGCATCGCCACCCCCTAGAGATTAGAAGTGCATGGTGTGAACAGCACTCCCATGTCCTCGTGAGGAGTCTCATGGCCCTGCTCCTACTTCTCCTGCTCATCTCTGGCAGAGGTGTGTCAGTCTAGCCCTTAGTTTCTGCTGCCGCTCCCACCCAAACGTAGATGTGGCTTTTCTGCACCAAGATTTCCCCTTCCCACTCCAATGCATGGAAAACCAAGGTCATGAGAGATCCCGGGGCGTCTGGGTGGCTCAGTGGGTCAGGTGGCCGACTCTTGATCTCAGCTCAGGTCTTGATCTCAGAGTTTGAGCCCTGTGTTGGGCTTCATGCTGGCTGTGGAGCCTATTTAAAAAAGAAAAAGAAAAGGGACGCCTGGGTGGTTCAGTTGGTTAAGCGGCTGCCTTCAGCTCAGGTCATGATCCCAGGGTCCTGGGATCGAGTCCCACATCGGGCTTCTTGCTCGGCAGGGAGACTGCTTCTCCCTCTGCCTCTGCCTGCCACTTTGCCTGCTTGTACTCTCTCTCTGATGGATTAAAAAAAAAAATAACTTTAAAAAAATAATAAAAAATAAAAGAAAAAAAAAGAAGAAGAACGGGAAGAGATCCAGCAGAGCTAGGAAGAACCAGGGCAGGCTTCATGGAGGAAGTGGCAGTGGAGGTGGGACTTGCGGAAGGAAATGACAATTGGAGGCCTCCGGAGGCTGGGGAAGGTGCTTGAGGGCGAGCAAATTGAGGAGCGCAGCTGGAGCAAGGGAAGTAAAGCCACAGGAGTAGGCTGGAGCTACCCCCTGGAGGGCCACGGATGCCAGGCAAGAGGGTGATTCTTGCCAGAAGGAGCTTGCGTTTTCGGGACAAGTCTGGCACAGAAACTTGCTGGAAATCTATCCACCCGCGCACACCTGCAACCCCTCATTGAGCCACGGGCCGGGCCATGCACCCCACGATGACGCTCAGTGTGTCCACATCCTGACCATTTACTCCACCTGCCATCCCGCACGGGTGACAAAGGGGCAGCCGGGGGTGGAGACGCAGCCCTGCCAGTCCGTCGAGGGCCAGAGGCAGATTTCTGTCCAGCTTCCGGTCGCACGAGCCTGCAGAATTGGCGAGGCTGTGTCCCGCCACTGACACCCCCTCCACACACACACACACACACACACACACACACTGGCTTAGCGTTGTCTCTCAGAGTCTAGATTGTATCTCTTCTGTTTCTCTCCTATTAGCTGTGACTCTTTGCAAGTTGCAAAGTGACAGGAGACACAACTCAAACTGGCTAAGGGAAAAAAAGAGGGCAGGGGGAGATTTATTGGCTCCGGTAACTAGCTCAGGGCACAGCTGGATTCAGGAACTCAAACAATGTCGTAAGGACTTTTCTCACAGACCCGTTCTCTGTGAACGGGTCTCTGTTCGCTGCTGCCCCGACCTCTGCTCCCAGGACACCCCAGCAGAAAAGGGGTTCTCTCTCCTTGCAGTTCCAGCGAAACCCCCAAGATTACCCTCCGCTCCCATTGCCACCTACGAGCTGATCACAGGGACGAAGGGATGGAGTATTGTTGGAAGGCCTGGGTCATCTGCGCCACCGTGAGTCCCGGAAGTAGAGCGGCCCCCAAGCCTCCGAGGCTGAAACTGGGGGCAGGGGGGCTCTTTGAAGGAAACCAGAGGTGCCATTACCTGAAGCGGGAGCATACATGATGTACAGGAAAAAGCAGCATGATTTACACCATTTCTGCCTCATTTCTATGCTCCCCCAGTTCAGGGAAGGTCTCTCACGGGGCCTGGGACGTACTCATCCTTGGTAAGTGTTTGCAGACTAGATGGATGGGCAGATGGAAGGGCGGGTGGGACAGTGGCTGCTACTGCTCTGGAACTTCACTTGGGACGTTTGGCCAGAGCTGGGCCCTGTGCCCCAGGACTGCTCTCGTCCCAGAGCCGAGACTCCAGCATGAGAGGCAGGAGGGCAGTGTTCTAGAAAGAGGACAGGAAAGGGGAAAGCAGGGGTCTGGATGGGATACTATGATAGGACAAGGGCCCGTAAGGTGAAGTATGAGGCTCGACAGCCTCCTTTATGAAGGGAAGCCCTGGGAGCCGGCTCGTGGTGCATGCGTGGGTGCTGGTCTGGGACCACGAAGACGTGCTTGAAATGAAACAGGGGCAGGGAGGTCTCTGCAGGAGGGATTCCCACACCCAGTGCTGCCTGCCTGCTTCGGCCCAGCTCCCAGGCCTGGAATCTTCCACCAAGATCCCTCATAGACCAAGGCCGGAACTCCCCCGGGCCTCTTAGCATCCTTTCCTGAAACCTCACCTATGGGAGGAGGAGGACCCCCACCAGCAGTAGCCTCCCTGCCTCGTTCTGGCTTTGCCCTGGGGATGGGGGTGAGGAGGGAGGGTCCTGCCTGGCCCCAGACCGCTCTATCCACTCCTCCATCAGCCTCTCCAAGGCCCCAAGACTCCAGACCTACCTTCCAGCAGGCCCTGAAAAAGTCAGAAAACAAAAGAACGAAAAAAGTCTCTGGATGCAAGAGTGAAATACTGGGTCATGAATATGGTAAGTCATCTTATTAGAATTTGCTGATTGATTGATTATAGACTCTAATCCCCTAGATTCGAAAGTACCCGAAGAAGAGGTGAAAACCTGTGAATTCCAGTCAAATATTGTAGGACACTGCCTAACTTGTTTTCTTTAAAGTGACTTATCCGATAATTTTGGGCTTTAAATTCCACATGAATATTTCATAAATATCCCATACATTTAATATTTTAACAATTTTACATCATATCTACAGCACTTTAGTACCTGACTTGTATATTTATGTGACTATTGTTAGAAGTGACTAATTGGGTTTGATTAGCTCCATCATTAATATTCTGTCCATAATTTAACATGCTTCAATAAAATACCCTAAAGCAGTGTAATGATTAGATTTCAGGAATATGTGTTTTGCAATTAAGTTCCTCTTGATTTTGATATGCAGATGAAGAAATGGTGGTCTCATTTAAAAAAAAAAACTGCCCTTATTAACTCAGCAGTATACTCTGAAGATTAGGTAAGAAATCCAAGATTTTCTCTTTGTATATGCTAGTTAAAATGTATTTCAATCAAGCCTATGTGGGCAAATCAGATTTGATTAGTTTAAGTTCACAGTCATTCTATCTAAATGAATAATGTGTCACCTAACATTGCAAAAATTTGATTAATAGTTTATCAGTTAATTAAAAACGGGGTTTAATTTTTCTTTTTTAGGAAAATGCAAGGTAGATATTCCTTGTGTTCATCATAAATGCAAATTATTTCAGCTTGAATCTATTGTTCCTTTTTTGCTTCTTAGCCAACTGGCAAGAAAAATAAAGCTCTTGGAAATATCTCTGGGAGAGAGGAGTCGCAAAACTTTCTTCACTCCCACCCATGGCTGTTGCTTTTGTCCCAGCTGCAAAGTTTGTTCTGGATGGAGCTGCTTCCCTGGCCTTTGCTTCTCCAAAGCATTTCAGCTCCGTCTCTCCTAGACCCCATCCCCCTGCAGCCTTTGGCCACAAGACTTTTCCAAATGACAACTTTTTTCACCTTGTTTGGTTTAATTTGTCCGTGGGGCAGGAGTCAGGAAACCAAAGGAGCCATTTTCCCCAGGAACCAGAGATCTGACACCAGGTTGAAGGAAACTACCTGCTCTCTACTGTCCTCCTTGGGGTAGGATAGCCACATCCAGTGATTAGAGCCTTAGGCCGCCTCCTTTTTGCCCTAGGTGGATTCATCATTGAGAGGCTGCTGGGCCTCTGCTGGGCAGATTGTGCAAAGGGGGGGTGCTTTTCCAAGCACTCTAGGGGGAGGGGGGCTGGCATCGTGAGGCGGGACGCAGAAGGAGCCCAGTCCCTCGTGGGCGAATGAGACCACTCCGCTGCAGGGAGCCCCACCACTGGGACCTGGGAGATAGTGTAGAGCAGTCCTCAGACCCCCCTGAAGGGCAAGGGAGCAGGGCTGTTGATCCACAACTCCTCTTGTCATCTGCAGAAGGCTAGTCCCTGAGACGTGCGCCGGCTCCCTCCGCCACAGCCCATCCCCAAGCAGAGCACCGGGCACCGGCTCAGCGGCACCATGGGAATGTGAATGCTGCAGCGGCTGGGTGTCCCCGCAGCCTCCCACAGGGCTCCTGTGCTGACCCATTCTCCCAAGTTCACCGTTAGCTCCTGGAGGACCTGCCGTCCTCAGCATTTGTCAAGAACAACAAATGCTTGGCAGGAACCAACCTTGCCTGGGCACAGGTGTAGGGGCTGTGGCAGCAGGCTTGAATGAATCCGGCCAGGTGAGGGACAAGAGAAAAGTCTCGATGGCCCAAGAGCGGGGAGAGAGGGGAACGAAGTGGAAGTGACGTGGGGGCGGAGGGGCAGGTCACCGAGGCGGGACTGTAGGACTGTGGTCTCGAGGCACCGCAGGGCTCTGTACACACAGTGAGAGGGATTACCCCGAAGGCCCCGGGATCACCCGCGGGACAGCAGACGCGGTTCCAGGCTCCCAGCTCTGCTCAGGAAAACTCTCACGTGCTGGAGCTCGGGAACCTCCGTGCCAGACCAAAGGATGTCCGGGCATTCAGTTCCCTGGGAGCGAGCAGAGATGGAGAGACTCTGGAACCCCAGGCTCTTCCTGCTGGCCTGATGCTCGCTGTGGTAACGTGGAGCCCTCCTAGCATTTCTCTCCTGGCTGCACTGGAGAGCAGCCCCTCTGGACCTTAGTCCAGCCTGGGCTGAGGTTCTGTAGTGGGTCAGATCTGCAAGGGAGCCATGCCTGGGCCGGACTGGTTTGGCAGGTGCCGCTGTCCTGGAGTGGGGGAGGGAGCAGGGGCCAGCATTTTAAAGACACCCCCCCAGGTGACAGTCACGCCCAGCCGGGGTTGAGGAACGAAGGAGCTAGGTGGGGGTCCTGGGAGGAAGGTGAGAACCCGATTCTGACCCTGCCCGCAGGTACTTCCTGGAGGAGCCCCGAGACACCTGTAAGGCGGGCCAGGCACAGGAAGAATAGCCTGGGTCCTGCGGAGTCGAGGAGAGAGCCAGGTGACCAGGGAAGCTGGAGCTTCCTGTCATTCTGAAAGCTGCGTGTCAGCTCCATTGGTACAGCTGAGCTCCCGCCACTCAGTCCCAGGGAGCGTGGGGACACACCAAGAACTGAGACTTTTCAGAGTCATTAAAGCTGCAAGTCATTTTAAAGCACCCTCCGCGGACTCTTGGACGTCCCTGGGATCACTGGGGAGGAGGCGGTGCCTCCCAAGGAGGCCGGTCCAGCAACAAGGCCCAGGCCGGCCCGGCGTGGCTGTCCTGGAGGAGTCCCCACGGCCCCTCGGCGCACACCCGTGCGGGGCGGCCCGCCTGCTCCCCGCTGTGACCGCCCAGCACGCTAGTCTGCTCCGAAGAACTCCATCCTCTGGCCCCTCCAGCCCTTCATCTCTGCCTCCACCTAGGCTGGGAGCCAAGCTATTTCTGTCCTTCCCGCCTTCCCCCATAAATGCCTCCAGGCAGGCTCTGTTATGGGCAGGCTGGGGCAAAGGGAAGGCGAGCCGTTTTCCCCAGGCCACCGTTCCTGATGAACATTGAGTGCAGACTGTTGTCACTGTGCCCACGGAGGGTTTCCAGGGAGCCTCCGTGGCGTATGTTGAAAGCCATTAACCTGCTTTATGTAAATGTATTCAGTTTACCTTAACTTATGTAACCTTGCTTTGGCATTTTGTTATGACTTAATATACTGGAGGCTTCCACAAGTGAAAGTAAGCTCGGGCTTCTCCTAACCCCGGGAGGCCTGGTCTGGAGGGCAGGGGCTGTGTGCTGGAGGGGAGCCTGGGTCGAAGGAGGACCCCGCTAGGAGGAGGCCATCCTGGTGGAGCACCGGGCACTGGGGGGTCAGTCAGCACCTCTGCATCTGAACTCATCTCATCCTAACCCAGACCCGACGAGGTTGCGTTATCCCCACTTTATAGACGAGGACACCAAGCCACAAAAAGTTAAGGAGCTCCACCGAGGTCGCACAGCCAGCGGTGGGCAGAGGCAAGATTCAAGCACAGACAGCTAGTTCCAGAGGCCTCGTGTTTATTCTTGCTGCTTCCCCACCTCCCAAGTCAAAGCGGCACCCTCTGTTTATCCAGTCCTCTGCAGAGATTTTCACCTCGGGCAAGCAAGGGCGCAATTGCTATTCCCAGTCTACCAATGCGCAAACCAAGGTGAAGAGACTCCCCAGGGTCCTGCCTGGGGCTCTGTCTAGAGCCTGCCCTGGTTCCCATCTAGGGTACCTGTCTCCCACCCTCGGGCTGTGTGTCCTCGACTCACGGCCCGCGTGAACGCTGATGCCTCATTTTCCAGCACGAGGCAAAGGCCCATCCGTATTCAAGGGCCAGACCCCCCTGCTGTTGGGAAGAGGAGAGGAGACAAATCGTCCGGGTTGTGTGTGTGTGTGTGTGTGCGCGTGTGTGTGCGTGTGTGTGTGTGTCCGTGTGCGTGTGTGTGTGTGTGTGTGCGTGTGTGTGTCCATGTGTGTGTGCGTGTGTGCGTGTGTGTGTATGTGTGTGTGTGCGTGTGTGTGTGTGTGTGCGCGTGTGTTTAAAGAAAGCTCTCTAAAACTCACCAGGAACAAACGCCACTGACGCCATCTCTCTGGCAAGTTCAGGAAAGGCCCTGAGCATTTCGAAAGTCAGGATTTCGTGTGTGGGGCGTGGGGCGCGTGAGTGTCTGCGTGGAGCTGTTTTTCAGAGCAAGTTTTCCTGTACGAAAACAATATCAAGAAACCCCATATGTCGGTGCCTAGACACTTAGGATTTGGGCTATTTCTGCTCCCACGGGAACTGTCTGGAGAGATGGTAGACTGGGCCGGTTTGTCTCTGGGGAATGGGACTGGACCGGCATCAGAGGGGCCAGATTTAAAGTCAGACCCTCAGCCTTCGGCCCTGGGGCCCCAGCGGTCAGGGCCTCCCGGCTGTGCGAGTGGCAGAGACTGGTTCCCCGTGGGCAGCCTCGGAACGAAGTCTTTCTCGGCCATCATGGAGGCCAAGCATTGGTCCCACGTGTGCAGGAGTGGGAGCTGTGCCGGTGGCTGCAAACCTCCCATCTACTGGATGGCTCCGCAAGCTGAGGGGGCAGGGAGCCCCTGCAGTCTCCGGGCTCTGCCAGGGCCAGGCGGAAGGTAGCTGCTTACAGGAGGGCCCGGAGGCGCCCCCGTGGGAGCATCTGAGGGCGGGTCCTGCTGCCGGGGCTCCAGGCGTGGGGCTCCCTCCCTCTCCTGGCGGGAAGTAAAGGCCCCCCTCCCTGCCGA
>CM052888.1:33174121-33200967 GCA_028534135.1 Potos flavus | reverse complement strand
GTGTCAGCCAAGGCTGTGGTCATCTGAAGCTTGACTGTTTCTAGAGAATCTTCTTCCAAGCTCACTTGTGTAGCTGTTGGCAGGGGGTTTCAGTTCTTTGTCACATAGGCTGATGTCCACAGGGCTGCTCTCAATACAGAGAGTCAGGGCAGGAAGTCCAGTGCCTTTGATGGCTTAGTCTCAGAGTCACGCCCCATCACTGTATTGTCTGTTGGTTAGAAGTGAGTCGCTAAGTCCATTCCACACTTCTTGGAAGGGGAATTAAGCTCCATCTCTTAAGGGGAAGATCACTAAAGAATTTGTGGATATATTTTTTAAACCACCACATAGCCATATCAGTTTCAAGTAACTGCCCTTCTATCTAAATGTTTTCTCTCCTACTTAGATGAAAGCCCTTGAGCCACTTTATTTATGCTTTCTTCTTGCCATTCGCCACCTTCTTCCCTACTTCCAATGTCTAGATTTTGCTGAGATCATCCAGAATTCAATTTCCAGGCCATTATTTGCTTCCCTGATCCATCTGGTTTGGGCTGAGAAATCTCTCGAGCATTCTCCTCAGATGGGGTGCAAGATTTGGGATGCTCCCAAATCTCTTGCTATCACCCTGATATGTGAATGATAACCTTGTGTAGATAAAAGATTTTTGGGTCATCGTCCTTGTCCAGCAAGACTTTGAAATCACAGTTGTGATTGTATGGCAAGGAGGCAGATGAGAAAGCTAATCCCAACCTGAGTTTTCCCTTCCTTTGTCAGTAATTCTCCTTTTTGTCTGGAAGTTCATAATTCAGGAATTACACTAGGGTTTGTCTAAGTATATGTCTTTTTAATTAATCCTTCCTAGAACTCTACGAGCCCCTTTAATCAAGGCTTTCTTCAACTCAGAAAATGTTCTTTAATTAATTGTTCAATTATTGTTTTTCCCTTTATATATTCTTTTTTTTTTTTTCTTTTCTGAAACCCCTCTCCTTTGAAGATTAGATTAGATTGCCCAGATTTGTCCTCCAAATCTCTCACTGGTTTTGCACTGCAATGAGATTTTCTTCCACTTGAACTCTCAGGACACGGACTTATTTCTCAGCTGTGATCATTCTTTTTCTGAGCTCATTGGTTGGATTTTTAAATTGAGAAATCTTTTTTTTTTTTCTTTTTTTTTTAGTTCCTAATAGTCCTCTCGCACTCCAGGCCACCCCCAGTTCATCTCCTTAAGAATTTTTACTATTCTGTTAATGCTTTCTTCCTCAGTAGAGCTTGCTGTTCTTTTCAGTTTGGACTGCCTCCATCACGGTCCTGAGTTCTCTTGGACAGGGGGTCAGTGGTCCTGGGTCTGCTTGGCTGGGTGTTCTCTGGACACTGAGGAGGATTTTCTCCTCGACCCAACTTGACTCAGGCTACCCTGAGCATTTTTGTAAACAAGGCTTCAACTTTTGGACTTCTGTGTTTGTCTCTGCATTGTCTGATTTTAAGCAAGAATCCTGCTGAGTCAGTTTAACCAGAACCACCCCCCTCAACATCTGATCCCCCTTGAAATCTGGTTCCTCGTCCTCCACCATCCTCCAGGAGACGTCTCATCAGCCTGGCCTGCCTTCAGCAAGAATCCTGTTAGGTCGGTTTAGCCAGAATCCTTGCTAACCCCCCATGGTTGGTAATTTTCCATCCACTGACCCCCCCACTTGCTCCTTGGCTATAAAGTCTCTCTTTTGTTGTTGTCTTCGGAGTTGAGGCCAATCTCTCTCGTCCAGGTCAAGACCCCTTTTGCAGTGGTCCCTACATCTATTTCCATGCCCCCACCTTGAATAAAATCTGTCTTGACATTTTTAACAAGTGTCATGAATAATTTTTTTCTTTAACAGCAAGCATCTGGGGCCAGGCTGCTGGCCTCTTCTGGGCAGTAGCAAACCAACCCTGCAGCTCCAGCCCTTGAGGGAGGCAGTGAAAAACTGGTATGTTGTTACCCTTCCACCAAGTGCTGGCAGTGTCCTCCCAGGCCATGAAGGAACGCAGCCTACCGGGCTTCCAGGAGGTCAAGTTCCCGATTATGGGGGTGGAAGGGACTCAGGACGGGGGCGGGGGGGAAGGGGGCAGAGAGGCTCCCACAGTGGTGGGAAGCTGTGGGGTGCCAGCCTCCTCATTCCTCAGTGCTCCACAGCAGCCTGGCTTCTTCTGTCAAGTGCTTCTAGGGAGGGGGGCATATCTTGGCGGGGAAATCAAGGCGAAAGGGCTGGACCTACCTTTAAGTGTGAGCTGGGGAGCCGAGAGGAGACTAGGAACCCAGGCTGAAAATCTGAACCAGAGGGCCTGGGGCATATTAGAATAGCCTGGGGGAGCTTTTAACGTAGATGAAACCCCAGGCTGCCCTTCAGGCCAATTAAATCAAATCTCTAGGGGCGGAGGCTTCAGCATCAGCATTTTAAAAACTCTCTGCAGGTGGATTCTGCTGGGCAGCCAGGAACAGAAAAACTGGCCCCAGAATGTTATCTGAACCAATCTGACCTTGATCTTGAGGGTGGCGTGTCCACCCCTCCTAATATACTGGTCACATGTCCTTGTCTATGGACATATCTGTCAAGTCCCTGACTGTGTCTTATCTTCCCTCTGTCCCCAGCACCTAGCACAGTGCCTGACACTCAGCGGCAATAGTGAATGAATGAGTAAACTCGTATTTGAATGTGATCATAGAACTACAGAACTAAAAGGCCCTCAGTCCCATTTAGTCCAGGGCCCCATGCACACACTTGACAGAGAAACCGAGGGGTGGACCAGGGGCTCCCCAAAGCTTCAGCAGCCTAGAGCCCAGACTGGAAGGCTGCCACAGCTGCCGATCTCCCTGCTACTCCACTCGCCTTATTCTTGGCTTCTTGCATGTTCTTTACACACCTGGGCATATGTGAGGAGAGGCACACAGGCTGTCGTGCCAGGGGCTGGCAAGCATGGTCATCACACCACAGGCCTCTCTTAATAGGCAAACTCTTCTCTATGCTGGGCCTGTGTTCCAAGAATGGATCTGGGTAGAAACTCTGTATTGGCAAATTGAGTTCAATCCATTCAACGAATATCTGTGGAGCATCTCCTATGTGCCAGGAACTGTTTCAGTGGCCGCTTTGGGGACACATCAGCAAACAAAAGGGAAAAATCTCGGCCCTCGTGGGGTTACATTGTAGTGGGTGTGGTAAATGGTCTCCAAAGATGGCAGCCAAGGATTCCACCACACCCACATGCACACACTCCTCCTTCTATCCAGAGGGGTCTAATTCCCCTGCTCTTGAATCTGGGCCTGCCTTGTGACCTACTTCGACCAACAGAACATAGCAGAAGTGAGTTTGTGGCAGCTCTGGGCCTAGCCATTGAGAGAACTGGAGGCTCTTGGAAGCCCAGAGTCCGGTGTAAGAAGTTCAACTACTCTGCCCAGAAAGGAGCCCAGCCTTCCCTTCACCATTCCAGCCACTGGACACATGAGCCATGCCATCCCGCTGCTCCAGCTCCAGCCAAGCTCCCAGCTAAATGCAGCCGCCTGAATGACCCCAGCCAACATCACCCGGGACAGAAGATCTGCCTCTGCCCACTGAGCCCAGCCACCACTTAGTCATTAGAAATAATAAACTGCTGTTGCTTTAAGCCACTAATTGATGAGGTGGCTGTACCGATAGATAACTGAGGGGAGACAGATAATAATAAACAGTAAGCGTAATGAACAAGCATTATTTATTATTAATGATATTATTTATTGTCAGTTTTCAGTGGCTTTGGCTTTACGTCCATGAATACCCTCCATCCTTTTTCTTGGGGTTAAACAGCCTCATACTCAGAAACTTCCTCACCCAGGACTCTCTTTTGGGGACAATTAGTTGTCCCCAACTTCAACTGGGTTGAAGAGTCCCCAGCCATGTGGCCCCAAGATGTGCCCCAAAGCTCTCTGAGTGTCTGGTACACGGTAGGTGCTTTCTCGATGCATTAGGCTGGCTTTGTCAGAAACCCTCCCCCATCAGCTCCAGTCCACCCTGTAGCTATCCTCCCCCCCGCTCTGCTCCCTCAGGGGAAGGAAGACATGACACTAACCCCAATCTCCAGGCTGTGGATCACACGGTTTACTCATGTTCCTCTCTCCTGTGCCAGCCTCACCTCCACTCCTCATACCCCGAGGGCACTGTCCAGGGTAAGGTCTCCAGGACAGTGAAGCTCCCCAGGCAGAGTGTCACCCTAGTCTAGGGTGCTCCTCCTTTCCACCCACATCCACTCACTCTTCCTGTGGTAACAGCACTGCAACTTTTCTTGGGGACCCACCCTCCTTCTCGGAGTCCACTTGACTTCATTCCTCCTCTGGGGCAGGCACATTACTCCACTGAGCCAAGTAATGTATTCTAACAGTGGCCACAGTGATTGGTTCAGACATGGGCACATAACCAAAGCTCATCCAATCAGAGATAATCCTGGAACTTCCCTTTCTGGGAAGAAAGATTTCCTTTTCACAGGGCTTTCTCTTTGTAAGGGTAAGGAGCTCCTGGGTTATAATAAGAAGAAGGCTTGCTGGAGAATGAAACCAGCACTATAGAATACAGACGAAAAGATAGAGGCAGGGAAGGAAAAGGAAGGAGGAGGAGAGATATTGACTGGGAAGGGGAAGAGAGAGAGAGCACCAGAGCCCCTGGATCCAGCAGTTCCTGAAGCACGCTGATTTTTTTGACAGACGTAACAGTTGCCAGAGGAACTCATCCGTTTAGGAGGTAGATGCTCCCCTGCATTCTAAAGAGCAGAGGCCATATTTAAGGAAATCCACATACTTTGCTGGAAGGTTTATGACCCACTAACAAATATCATTTACAATTAAGCAATTAAAAGTCATTTTTATCTGGATATGAGTGACTTGATGGTATTGGTTGGGGGTGTTGATCAAGCCTCTTTTGGTTGTGGATGACAGATAACTGATTTTAATTGCCTTAAATGGGGCACTTACTGACCACCTATCCCACCACAGAGAGAACGGGTGTGGTTCCATCTTCAGGAAGAGATGGATCCAGAGACTAGAACACTGTGGGATGGTTTTACGCTTTCTCTTTTCTCCTTGCATGTCAGATCCATTCCTCTGTGGTTTGACTTTCTCTGGGTGTCAGGGGACATGGCTTCCAGCAGGCCCCAGCTTACTCTCTCAGAGCCTAGAGCCAGAAAGAACAAGCAGTAAGATGAATCCTGGTGAAGGATTCAGATTGGCCCAGCCTGGATCACTCATCCAGCCATGGGGCCACGCTCAGAATCTGTTATCACACGCAGGAAGATTGGGGAGCCCGGGAGCAAGTCTGAACTCTGTCTGCGTGGAGAGGAGAGGAGAGGAGGTAGGATGGGACTCTGGGTGGTGCCGGGGAGACCCCCTCTGGAGCACAGCCAGCCCGATGCCAACTCAAACTTAAGTGTCCAGGGCATGTGGGCTGCCCTGGGTCTCAGAATTGGGGTCCTGAATGGGTTTATTTCCTATGAGGCATGGAGGGGGACTGGCAGCAGTGTTTGGAGGTGGGGGCGGGGGGAAGCCTGGAGAGAAGGCCGGCTTGCCTTTGAATCATGCAGAGTGGAGTGTCATGGTGGCTTTGATGGTGTTTAATTAAATATTTGTCACATTTAATTAATTATTTAAATGTTAAATACGAAATTTAGTGGACACTAAATCTCAATAGCTCTTAGCCATTCAACAAACCTCTGAACGGAGCCTCTGCAGCCTCGGCCTCCCCTCCCCTGTGTGGGGAGCCTCCAGGAGACCCTTGGGGAGCATCGTTAATGAATTAGTGATGAGGCGGCACTACGCTTTGCTGTTTCAGAATGTCGTGTGTCGCCCAGGTGGGGGTTTCTCCTGTTGGGTGCCAGGGAGGAGGAAGCGGCAGGAGCCCGTACCTGGGTGGCAAAATGTACCCCCAATCCGCATGCACACCTGCACACGTTGGCCACCTCCTCTCTCCGAAAATTGTCCCGATGCCCTAAATCCACCATTAGAGACTGACACCTTGGTTTCAGGCCCCTTCCCTTGACCTGCCATTGCCCCCAGGCACCGGGAACTCCTGGACAGCTTCAAAAAGGGAAAAGAGCTCCTTGCAAAAGGCCCAGCATGAAGCTTCCCTTGGTTTAGTGGCCCCCTGACACTCCCCGCCCCTGCCAGGTAGAGGGGGAGAGGTTCCTGAAGACAGCTTCTTCTGGCCCAGCCCATGGGGACTGTAAGGCCAGTCAGCTCCCGGCTGTCCTTGGGGTTGGAGGTGTGCAGCTCTCCCCTGCCCAGGCAGAGGGGCAGGCACAGGGGTGGGTGTGCCCGGGGGGGGGGGGGGGCTCTAAGGACATGTCAGGCTGCAGCCACAGTGATTTTTCCACAGCACAAATCTGATGGTTTGGGTGGGCTGGGGGACTCCCCGCAGTTCTCAAGATCAAGTCCGGACTTTTGGCTCAGGCTGCCTGTGCAAGCATCATCTTAACTCTCCAGCCCCCATTCCAATAGTCCACATCCCAGCCCCACCAGCCTCCTCTCGGGTTCTGAAGGCGACAGGCTCTGTGTTCTCTGGAACCTGGCATATTCATTCTCTCTGCCTGAAATGCTGTATTGTTCTGCAGATTTTATCTAAGGTGTCAACTCCTCCAGAAAGCCCACTTGCCTTGAATGTGGACTCAGGATGGGCGAGGTGGGTAGGCAGATCCAGCCAGAGGCTACTGGACAGCCCCTTGGCTGCCCCGTCTAGCTTCCCAGTACATCCCAGGCAGGATCTGGATGCCCGGACCTCCCTCCAGGCACTAAGAAGCCTGCCTTAGGTGCGCTGAGAGGCCTGGAGCCCTGCTGGAAGGAGGTGGCCAGGAGGAAGGCTCCCAAGTGCCACCTACTGGCCACTGAAGGGAGAAGGCCTGGGGGTGCTGCCAGGAAACCATGGACTTGCAGGGTCCGTGAACCCTCCCTCACTCCTGCTGGGGCTCCCCTGAAAGGCACGGGAAGGGGGAGTCCGGCCCACTCTGTGGCGGCTGGGACGTTCTTTGAAAAGAATGAGAAAGAAAAACCACAAAGAAGTTACAAAATCCATAGCCTATCTGCAATGTCTACAATGAACTATCTAACAATTTCTAACACCAGGACACACACAATGCAATGCAATTATGCTTTTCACAATATAACCGAGGAATGTATCTAAAAAATATTTGCTCGTGGAACATTCCAGGTGTTGAGTGGGTGTCAGCTTCTCTCCCTCCTCTCTGACTCTAAGTGCGACCTCGTTTGGAGATGACAGTCCTTCTGGGACTCTGAGGCCTGGGCAAGTGGCCCACAGGTGCCTTGTATGGATGGCAAACTGAGGCCCAGAGTGGGGACGAGGCTGGCCCAAATGGCCCCCCCAACCCCCCCCAGCAGTTCTTTCTCTCCCGGCCCCACAAAGCTCTGCGCCCTCTTCCAAGCTGTCGGCGCTGGCATAAGCCTGGCCTCCCAGGCTCCCGGGTGCCCGGGTCCATCCACCCCTCCCAGCTCCCGGGGACGCGGTGCCATCCAGACTCTTCTGCCTTATTTCCCTGCTCTTTATAAATATGCATTGGGCCCAAGAGATGGGGGGCCTCTTTTTGAGGGGAAATTAACCACAATGACAAACTTAGTTATTCATGCAAACCATCAGCCTGTTATCCCTGATTATGCAGGACGCAAACTGTGAGTATCTGAGTGACTGAGCGCTCTCATCAAAGACGCCATCGGGCAGCGGCCCAGCCCACCTTGCGGCCGCCTTTGTACTCTCTTCTCAGCCCCAGTGCAGGCCAATGGGCCGCCTCCCTCTGACAGCGCCTGTTCCTGATGCAGGGACCCCTCTGCACTGCATTTTAAAGGATTAATTAACCTTGTGAGATTGGCGGGGAAAGCTCCACCTGGCTATCTACTGCATGAAAGCATCCGCTCACCAGAGTATTTTAAGCTCACAGTGCAGACCATATGGTATTTCAAAGAACAGAAGTTGAAAGTACAGTACATATTTATTCCTTCCACAGAGAGCATTAAAGGGGTTTAAGTATTTTATTAAAGCCTATATGTGCGGGCATGTGTGTACGTGTCTATGTGTGTGCGCGCGCGTGCGCGTCTGTGTGTGTGTGTGTGTGTGTGTGTGTGTGAAGCGAGCGGAAATATACTTGCTGCACAGAAAAAATAAATTACACAGATTTATTTTCATCTCTCTGCCAACCCACCCCATAGCAACAGTGAAAACTTGGTCTGTGTAAACTTGAGAAAACAAGAAATATTTTATCAGATCATCTCAACTCGTGGCTATTGCCAATTTCTCCTCTCTGTTTGGAAGCAAGAACTGTCTCCTTGGTGTCTGGGCTGCAGGGAGAGGGGCAGGAGTGGGGGCAGCAGGTCTGAGACAATCCAGGTGGCCAGGTCAGCTGGGAAGCCCCAGGTTCTGCCTTCGGGAGACAGGAAGTTCAGGGGGAGGTACTTAGTATCACTCAACCTCACATTCCTTATCTCGGGCAACACTGACCTCCCAGGGCACGTGTGATAATCAAATAAGAAATATCTACACAGGGCAAGCACACCAACAACCCTCCCTTGAAGAGCCCTCAACCTGCAATTTTGAGAAAAACGTATTATAAACCCTTTTGACTATTTCCCACCTAGCATCCCATCTCCCTTCTCTAGGGAACAGTCCCCCACCTTTTTACTTGAGGAAGCCCTCTTTCTATCTCTCAGTTTGGGTTGGAGTTAATTTCACCCGTAACTATAGGGGTGATCAGTGCTCAAGGCTGGGCAATCAGAGCCCTCCATGTCCCTGGCTTCGGTGATGGGTTCAGGGATGGTCACATGACCCCAGACAGACCAATGGGGCTCAGCCCTGAGACATCTGGGGAATTACTAGGAAAGTGGCTCTCTTTTCCAGACAGACTTGCTAGGCTGAGAGCTTGGAGCTCACTGTTGACCTACTCTTGGTCAAAAATTTATTGATAGGAGAGTCTGAGGCAGATGTGGACACTACCCTAAGGACAACTCATCTTTCCTGGGAAGAGGCAGAACTTGAAATTCTAAAAATTAATAAATAAAAAGTTTAAAAGGAAAAATAAGGTAGAGTAGGCAAGCTTGTCAGGTTCAGCTGCCCAAACATCTGACCGTTGTCTCTTGACAAAGCCACAGGTTTGATCCAATCTAGAGAGGAAAGGGCTTTCTGGTATGCCGGGCTGCTCCACGCTTGGACACGGCCCGCTCTACTTGTAGTCCCAAATCTTCCCTGATGGGGGCAGCAGTGAGTCAATGGAACCTGTGACACAAGAAAGGGGGGACCTCAAGAGAGTGAGCAGGGGCTTACAGCTTGGGACCCTCCACTCTTGATACATCCTTTTTGTCGCAAGAAGAGACTCTGTCAAGAAAAGAGTTTGTGGACTCAGAAATTCACAGAAAGCACACGAGGCCTCCCCTCCCCCACCATCCTACTGATGAAAAATCTGAATACCAGGAAGATAATAACCGCTTTACACCCAGCTTCCTCCTCACCCCATATTGGCCATCTTCAAATCTTTCCCTACATACCTCCCTGGAAGATATTTTCCAGCTCTAAGATGTAAATGGGAAAAAGTAATTTTCTCTAATATTCTATAACTTAACATTTTACGTGATAGTAGAAAAATTAGTCTAGTCAGCGCCAGGGTTTCTCAGACACTTGGTGTCCTGTTCAGCCATTTCAGATTTACACTCAATTTAGATTTTCCTCTCCACCCTCTTCCTCGTCTAGTCTCGGTGACTAACAGAGCCATGGCACTGGGGACATTGGCAGGGAGAGAGTTCTTCTTGGTTAGCTGGTGTCATCCCTGCTCTGCTCAGGGCAAAAAAACTCCTATGTGACCAAGTCTTGGGATGACAACCACAAATCTACACTAACTGAAGGCACTAGAGAGGGACAAAATGGCAGACACTGAGAGAGAGTCAACACCTAAGGAAGCGAAGAGCACTGGGCAAGTTTCCCATTAGGGGTTTAGGCTGATGGCAGGTTCCAATCTGCCCCACACAGGGCACCTGAAACTTGGATAGAAAATTTTGGATAGAAAAGTACTACTGGTTTGAAGAACAAGGCAGGGCAACAACTAAATTACAACAACTAAAAAGTAACTGGGGATATACAGAAAAAGAGAGAGCCACAGAAGGGGGGTCCCAAAATTTGCATATAAAATGCCTGAATCTCTGGCCAGAGTTAGAAACACAGATGAGCGAGGCAGTCACAAGCAGCCCAGCGAAAGCTGAAAGAACTTAACTGACATTTCAGCTTCTATCACCTGCGGGGAACGAGTTTATGGTTTCTGTTCCACAAAGTTAATTGTCTGCTTAAATAAAAATGAACATTCTTCAGAGGACTATAATGAAGCCACAGTGTCTATTAACATATCACAATGTCCAGGATAAAATCCAAAATTATATGACATATGAACACACAAAAACATGACCCACACTCTGGAGAAAGGGCGATCAATGGATATGGATCATAAAGCGACCTTAGATGTTGAAATCGGGAATCATTTTAAGGCAGTTATTATAAGCATGCATATGAACATAAAGGAAAATATGATAATAACAAAAAAAGATAAATATTCTCAGGAAAGAAATAGAAACTGTAAGAAACCAAAAAACTGATGTCACACCTTCCTATGTGTGGAGGAAAACCTACTGGTTATAGTTAAGACGTCTACACTTGCTGGCATCAGCTGAGAAGGCCACTTGTCCATCTGATCCACAGTTATCTGACCATACTAGCCCCTCTTCATCCTCCTCTTCCAGAATAAGAGGCCCTATGAAATCTGCAAGTCCTCTTTTTGAGAAACATCTCTCACCTCATTTGGGTACAGGAACATGTGACTGAAGCTCATGAAATCTGGGGCCAAAGGACACACACACACACACACACACACACACACACACCCCATACCAATATCCCTCATGAACACAGACCCAAAACCCATAACAACATTTCAGCAAATCAAATCAAGAAATACACAAAAGTAGGCTTTATCTCAGGAATTCTAGGTTTGTTTAAAAGTAAAAAATCGGGGTGCCTGCGTGACTCAGTCAGTTAAGCGTCTGCCTTCAGCTCAGGTCATGATCCCAGGGTCCTGGGATCAAGCCCCAGGTCGGGCTCCCTGCTCCACAGGGAGTCTGCTTCTCCCTCTCCCTCTGCCTGCTGCTCTGCCTGCTTGAGTTCTCTCTCTCTCTCTCTGACAAATAAGTAAATATATTTTTTAAAAAGTCAAAAATCAATGGATTCTCTATATACTAACAAAGAAGCAGCAGAAAGAGAAATTAAGAAAATAATCCTGTTTACAACTGCACCAAAAATAACAAAAGACCTCTTCTCTGAAAAAAATAAAATACTGATGAAAGAAATGAAGACAACATAAACAAATGAAAAGACATTCCATGCTCATGGATTAAAAGAAAAAATAGTGTCAGCATGTCCATACTACCTAAAACAATCTACAGATTTAACACAATCCCTATCAAAATACCAATAGCATTTTTCATAGAACTAGAACAAACAATCCTAAAATTTGAACCATGAAAAATGCCAAATAGCCAAAGCAATCTTGAAAAAGAAAAACAACTGGAGGTATCACAATTCCAGACTTTGAGTTATGTACCTTACTACAAAGCTGTAGTCATCAAAACAGTATGGTACTAGCACAAAAATAGATGAATGAAACAGAATAGAGAACTCGGAAATAAACCCATGATTATATGGTCAATTAATCTTTGACAAAGGAGGCAAGACTATGCAATGGGAAAAAGAATCTTCAACAAATGGCATTGAGAAACTGGACAGCTACATGCAAAAGAATGAAACTGGACCAATTTCTTACACCATACACAAAAATAGATTCAAAATGGATTAAAGACCTAAAAGTGAGACCTGAAACCATAAAAAACCTAGAAAAGAGCATAGGCAGTAATTTCTCTGACCTCAGCTGTAGCAACATTTTTCTAGATATTATGTCTTCTGAGGTAAGGGAAACAAAGGCAAAAATAAACTGTTGGGACTACATCAAAGTAAAAATCTTCTGCACAGCAAAGGAAAGAACCAACAAAACTAAAAAGACAACCTATGGAATAGGAGAAGATATTTGCAAGTGACAAAACCCAATAAAGGGTTAGTATCCAAAATACATAAAGAACTTACACAACTCAACATCAAAAAAAAAAAAAAAAAACCAATTAAAAAATAGGCAGAAGACATAAACAGACATTTCTCCAAAGAAGACATCCAGATGGCCAACAGACACATGAAAAATGTTCAACATCACTCATCATCAGGGAAATGCAAATCAAAACTACAATGAGCTATCACCTTACACCTGTCAAAATGGCTAAAATCAAAAATTCCAGGAACAACAAGTTTAGTGAGGAAGTGGAGAAAAAAGAACTTTTGTGCCCTGTTGGTGGGAATGCAAACTTGTGCGGCCACTGTGGAAGACAGTATGAAGATTCCTCAAAAAATTAAAAATAGAACTACCATATGATCCAGTAATCACACTACTGGGAATTTGCCCAAAGAATACAAAAACACTAATTTGAAGGGAGATATGCACTCCTGTTTATTGCAGAATTATTTGCAACAGCCAAGATATGGAAGCAGCTCAAGTGTCTATCGATAGATGAATAAAGAAGGTGTGTGTGTGTATACACACAATAGAATATTATTAAAAATTAGTAATAATATAATGATACCAATTAATTAGTAATGGCATAATAATATTAATAATTAATAATATAATCAAGAAGATGTGGTATATACACACATGGAATATTATTCTGTGATAAAAAAGAATGAAATCTTGCCATTTACAACAACACAAATGGATCTAGAGAGTATAAAGCTAAGCAAAATAAGCCAGTCAGAGAAAAAGAAATACCATATAATTTCATTCATATGTGAAATGTAAGAAACAAAACACAAAAATGGGGAAAAAAAGAGACAAACCAAAAAGCAGACCCTCTCTCTCTTTTTTTTAAAAGATTTTATTTATTTATTTGTCAGAGAGAGAAAGCACAAGCAGGGGGAGCAGCAGGCAGAGGGAGAAGCAGGGTCCCTGCTGAGCAGGGAGCCCGACGCGGGACTCGATCCCAGGACGCTAGGATCATGACCTGAGCAGAAGGCAGACGCTTAACCTACTGAGCCACCCAGGTGTCCCTAAAAAGCAGACTCTTAACTATAGAGAACAGACGGTTACCAGAGGGGAGGTGGGTCAGGGATGGGTGAAATAGGTGAAGGGGATTACGAGTACATTTACCTGGATAAGCACTGAGTAATCCATGGAATTGCTGAATTACTATATTTTACACCTGAAACTCATATAACACTGTATGTTAACTACACTGGAATTAAAATTTTAAAAATTGATGGATTCGTCATTATAAGCAAATAAAGGAGGAATACCACATGATCATGTTGATGGATACAGAAAACATATTTGCAAAATTTAATACCTCTTCATAATTTTAAAAGAAAACCGACAATCTCAACAAACAAGAAATAGAAGGGAAGTTCCTCAATCTGATAAAAGCGTCTTTGAAAAGACTTTAATATCGTCCTTAATGGGAAAGGAGTGAATGTTTTCCTCCTAAGATCAGGAAAAAGGAGAAGTTGCCATATTCATCATTATAATGGAAGTCCTGGTCAATGAAATAAAACAGGGAAAGAAAAAAAGGCATGCAAATTGAAAAGGAAGACCTAAATTAACTTTATTCACGGCAGATATAATCATCTATGTAAAAAGTCACTAACAAAATACCAAAAAAATTTACATTAGAAACTGTATTTTATAACCAATACCACTTAAAATGGCATTAAAAAAGTTAAACTTTTAGGGATGAATCTATAAAGCTATGTTTAAGGTTTGTATGCTTAAATATTAAAACCATATTGAACAAAAGTAAAGAAGACCTAAGTAAATTAAGATATACAATGTTCATGGATTGGAAGATTCAATCCTGTTAAGATATCAGTTCTTCCCAGATTGATCTCAGTGCAATCCCAATTTATATCCCAGCAGGCTTTTCTGTAGCAAATGACAAGCTGATTTCAAATTTTATATTGAAACATAAGAGATATAAAATAGCTAAAGCACTTAAAAAAAGCAAGTTTGAAGTAGTTTCACTGCCTGATTCCAAGACTTATGAAAAAGATTTATTCTACCGTAATCAAGATAGTGTGGTATTGGTGTATGGATAAACATATAAAATTAATGAAACAGAATAGAGTCCAGAAATAAACCCACAAGTATATGGTGAACTGATTTTTTATAAATACGCCTAGGTAATTCATTGGGGAAAGGACAGTCTCCACAACAAAAGATGTTGGGAAACATAGGAGATCCATATGGAAAAAAACCTAAGTTTTGATTTCTAATTCATACCATACAAAAACTTAACTCAAAGTAGTTTGTAGACTGAAACATAAAAAATAAAACCATAGAACCACTAGAAGAATACGTAGGAGAAAATATCTGTGACCTTGGGGTAGGCAAAGATTTTTAAAAATAGGATACCAAAAAGAAAAAAAGCATGAACCATTAAAGAAAAAAAATGATAGACTTCATCAAAATTAAAATCTACTTTTCAAAATTTCTTGCTAAGGAAATGAAAGGGCAAAACACAGACTGAGAGAAAATATTGTCAGTACATATACCTGATGAAGGACTTTATCACAAATACAAAAAACTTTCACAACTCAATACTAAGAAGGCAAATCACCCAGTTGAAAACTAAAGAGAAGAGCCAATTCACAAAAGAAGATATAGAAATGGCTGCAAAGCACTCGGAAAGATGCTTTGCTCATCCAGGAAATGCAAATGAAATCCATAAAGAAATACTACTGCACACGCACAAGAATGGCTAGAATGAAAAAGACTACCAGTGCCAAAGGTTGATGAGGATATGGGGTAAAAGATTAAATACAGACTCATCATACAACCCAGCAGTCATATTCAAGCGATTTCTGAGGGAAATGAAAACACGTGCCCACACGAAGCCTTCTACATGAATGTACATAGCCGCTTAGTCACAATACCCCAAACTGGAAACAACCCAAATGTCCATCAACAGGTGACCAAACAAATTGTAAAGAACCATACAATGGCATAAGGCAAGAAAAGGCAGAGAACCACTGCTACGCGCAACACTGTGGACGAATCTCACAGACCTCATGCTGAGTGAAAGAAACCAGACACAAAGTGCTAGTGCAGGTGGTTCAGGAAAGACAAAGCTAATTTATGACAAGACAGTAGCATCAGTGGTTACCCGGGGCTAATGGTGGGGGGTGCGGACCCTGACTGCAAAGTAGCTGGAGGAAGATCGCTGGGGCAACAGAGAGGTTCTATATCCTGATCACGGTAGTGGTTATACCAATATAACCCTTTAAAAAACTTACTTGAAATGGGTACATCTCATTGTAAATTATACCTCAATTTTATTTTTAAATATACCTACGTTACCTTAATCTTTAAAATAAATAGACTTGAAAATTAAGAGAGAAAAATGAAACAATGCAAGAGCCCCTTACTGGGTAAATTAGATACGTTTGCTGCACATATGTATCAGAGAGCTCTTTGCAGAAGTGCCAAGGGCTAACTGAAAGTGTGGCTGGCCAGTAAGGAGGGAGGATTCTTGTACGAAGGGTTCTTCTTCCGGGCTGGCTGCAAAGGGGGCAGAATGGGGCCACTGAAGCTTGAGGGGGACATGGGGTTGGCTTGCAAGCTTAGCTCCAGGAACATTTAAAGGCTTCAGGGCTCAGATATTGTGCAGAGAGATACTGGGAATTTGTAATCCCGTCAGAAATCAGGATTGTAATTTAGCTGGTGTCAAGAAGGCTCACAAGTGCTTGCTCAAGTCTGCCTTAAATGAGCATCCAAATACTGAAGACAGGGTTCCAGGCCCCTACTCCGCACTAATGTGCTGACTTCTCTTCTCTGGGCCTCTGTTTCCCCTTTTGTGACATGAGGGGCTTGGACTAGATGGAAGTCTCCTACGGTGGTGACACATTCCAGGGGATGTCTGCCCCTTCACTCATAGCTCCAGGGCTGCACTCACTCACACATGTCATACCCCAGCTGGAGCCCCCCTAAGAGTTTATATTCAAGCTAGGTAAATGGCAGGCTTGTTCCTGTCCTGCACACCGCTCCCCCCCACCCCCGGACTGTCAGGAAAGCCCTGTGTCCTAATGAAACCTCATTTCACACCAAAAACGTTCTCCCAAACCATACACTTTGTGCTGTTTATCAGAAGTATTTTTAAAAGCACCAACTTGTAAATAACCTCATGACCATCAATTGGGAATGGAATAGACAGCCTATGAAGACTATAATACCAGGAAATCTCGTGGTATAATGTTACTTTATACCAGGGTGCCTGGGTGGCTCAGTGGGTTAAAGCCTCTGCCTTCGGCTCAGGTCATGGTCCCGGGGTCCTGGGATCGAGCCCCGCATCGGGCTCTCTGCTCAGCAGGGAGCCTGCTTCCCCTCTCTCTCTGCCTGCCTCTCTGCCTACTTGTGATCTCTCTCTCTCTGTCAAATAAATAAATAAAATATTTTAAATAAATAAATTAATTAATTAATTAAATAAAATAAAAGCAGGATAACCACAGCCAAATCATGGAAAGAGCCCAAGTGTCCATTGACCGACGACTGGACAAAGAAGATGTGGTATATATATATTATGGAATATTACTCAGCCACGAAAAAGAATGGCATCTTGCCATTTGCAACGACATGGATGGAACTAGAGGGCATTATGCTAAGTGAAATAAGTCAGTGAGAGAAAGACAAGTACCATATGATTTCACTCATTTGTGGAATTTAAGAAACAAAACAGATGAACATGGTGGGAGGTAGGGGGGGAAAGAGAGGCAAGCCGAGAAACAGACTCTTAACTACAGAGAACGAACTGATGATTAGCAGAGGGGAGGTGGTGGGGGATGGAGGAAAGTGGTCATGGGGATTAAGGAGGGCACCCCTGACGAGCACCGGCTGTTGTATGTAAGTGTCGGGTCACTAATGTCTACACCTGAAACTAATACTGCACTGTATGTTAACTAACTGGAATTTAAATAAAAACTTGGGGGGAGAAAAGAGGAACATTTCTTTAACAGCAAAAAAAAAAAAAAAAAGCGGGATTTAACATTATGTGCCTTTTGATTACAACTTAGTGAATATGCATAGAAAGACAGAACGAAATGCTCCAGGCGTCCTGATTCTGGGCCGTACCCAGAACATTTGAAGCTTAGGAAGGAATGAAATGGCTTGCAGCTTCTGAGAGCGGTAGCTTAAGGGTCTCACGTTATCTTACCAGAGGCCCACCTCCTTCTGGACTGGGTTTTCCCATCAAGGGCTCTCCTCCCCAGGGAGACAAAGAGGGCAGTCAGCAGCTCCAGCTTTCTATTTTCACTGACTGAGCAATCTCAGCAAAAAAGGAGAGTCTCTACCTGGCACAAGTTTTGAATTTCATTGGTGAGGCCTGGGTCACGCACCCTGAGTTAGGTTTAATGCTCTGCTGTCCCCCCACCTTGCAGTTCCTAGTAATTTTTGAATGAGGGTCCTTGCATTTCCATTTTGCATGGGGCCCTGCAAATTACATAGCTGGTCCTGGGTTCAACCCGATACAAACCCGCAGTCCAAGAATGGGAGGGTTGGTCCCCAGTGGAAAATAGGAAACTTTTACTAGGCAGAAGAGATGCAGGAGCAGCAGATGTGCACCACAGAAGCTAACGGCAGCGGGGCGTTATGCCATTGCCATTGCATTTACTGTGAGGACTACTATTAATACCGACGCTATGATTGTTATAGGATTTTTTCTCCATCGGTGCCCGCTGTTCTTGGTCATGCTCCTTCGAAGAATGAAGAGGTAGACCAGACAGAGTGGTGGGCAGCAAAGCCAGGTTCACTGAGTGATAGCGAAGTGATAGCGCAAAGCTCCCCAGAAGGGAGGGGACCCAAAGGGGTTGCCACCCGAGTTTCTAAGTCTAGGGGTTTTCAAAGTCTAGGGCTTGTTGGCAGACGGTTTTAATCTGATTAACCCTCCCTGCGCCTGTCATCTGATCAGATTTTTGAAACCTATCTATCAGATGGGAAAGGGTGGAGGGCTCCTTCCAGTGCGAGTGTAAAATCCTTTTAAGGGTGTTTTCCTCTTAGGGTGGGGGCTCCCTGCCCCTGCCTGCCTGCCTTTCAACTATCCATCATTATTATTTTGCAATGTGGTTCTATTTCTCATTTAAATACATTTAAATACAAAATAACCCTAAATAAAGGAAATGTAGTCCTCTCTCTTGGAACCGGAGTGAGAGCTATCAGAACTGTGGCCCGGGGTCCGGGGTCCCCGTCCCTGCTCACCTCCACAGAGCACTGCTCCACTCTTTCCAGAGCTGGTTCAAAGCACCCCCTCGTGTCTGCAGCTAGACTTGAATTATCCGGATCTGATGGCCGACTTCGTTTGCAATTCATGAGGTGCATTCCCTGGAGTTTGGTGTGGGGGGTCATGGTCTCAGATATCATCTCTCCTTTGACCCCTGATGCCAAGTCTCTGAGTTAGGCCTCATTTTTATTTCTATCTCACTAGGAAGAAAACCAGGGTTCACTGTGGCTGGGTTTCCCGTCCAAGTTCACATCTCTAGAAGGTAGAAAAGGGATTGGAACCTACGTGTGTAAACCCCGAAGTCCAAGATCTGCCCTGTAAATCCTTTCTGCCTTGATGCTGGAACAAGACCTTGAAGCCTCTAATCACTGACTGCTTCCTTAACATGAAAGTGAAAATACACCCAGTCCTTCACGAGGGATTTTAGGGCACCTTCCAGCTTTCTCCCCTGCCAAATCCAAATGCCCGTCCTGGTGGGGGAGGCGGAAGGTCCATTACAAAGGCTCAGAAACCTACAAAGCCCTCCCAGACACAGAGGTCATGCCAGGTCTCACTCACTCCCAGGAAGGGGGACGGAAGTCCTTCTGGCTTGCCCGGAGCTCTGTTCACCAGGTTTCTACCCTCCTTTCCAGAGGCCCAATGCTGGGCAATTCTCGTCTGCCAGGAAAGTCCTTGTCATTACCTTCATTTTCCAAATCCTAATCTAGTTCCCTTGTGGGAGATACCTCCAACTTTGCCGCCCTGGGCAACACCAGGATGCATTTCCTGCAGGCCTCTGAGGAAGTTCCCCTAGGTACACACCCAAGAGCCCTACTGTTGGCTCCGCAGGGCCGGGACTAAGGGGAGGCAAGGGCCTCCCGACATTTGTGCCCTAAGGCTTCACTTGCTTGGCCTCATTGGAACCTTGCAAAGGTATGGATGCATTTCATTTCTCTGCACCTGTCACGTGCTCTGCCATCCATCCATGCCTGCACTTAATCTCACCTGACCTGCTCACCATCCCAGGGTCCTGGAATCGAGCTCCGTGTCAGGCTCCCTGCTCGGCGGAGAGCCTGCTTTTCTCCCTCTCCCACCCCCTCTGCTCGCGCTGTCTCTCTCTCTCTCTCTATCAGATATAAATAAATAATAAATAAATAAGAATATCACCTGACTTGCTTATGATCCCAGGGTCCTGGATGGAGCCCTGTGTCGGGCTCCCTGCTCTGCCGGGAGCCTGCTTCAACCTCTCCCATGCCCCCTGCTTGTGTTCCCTCTCTCGCTGTGTCTCTCTGTTAAATAAATAAATAAATAATAAATATCACCTGACCTGCCGAACTGAGTCAGTTCAAGGGATAAGGTGGTTCTCATTCCTTTACTCTGCCTTGCTCTGATCCCCAGTGAGGATGAGCCTTGTTTGTATGCTTTAGCCATTCTGAGTCTCCCTCTGGGAATGGCCTATACATACCCTTTGCCTTTGTTTTGCTTTTTTTAGGTTTCTTTTCTCTTTTGGACTGATTTTCAGAAGTTCCTTGATGATTCTAGTTATAGCCTTCTGTTGGGTTAAGGCACGGAGAATAACTTCTCCTAGCTTATCACCCATATGTTGATTTTGTTTATAAGTAAAGAAACATTTTCTATTTTGCTGCAGTCAAATCCATCATATTTCTCCTCATGGATTGAGCTTTAGAGGTAATGATAAATCCTTTCCTATTACAGAGATATTCCCTACATTCTAATTTATTAGCTTTATATTTTTACCTGTAATAACTAGATAGTTAATCTCTTTGGAGTTTATGTATATGGTATGAGGTAGGAATCCAATTTTATTTTTTTTCTCCATTATGGAAAGTCAATATTTCCAGTGCCATTTACAAAATAATCTAGTCTTTCTCTAATAATTTGTGATTTTATCTATTACATGCCAAGTTATCATGTTTAAACGAATTTATTCTGGACTCTCCAAACTATTCCACTTATCTATTTGTTTCTGTACCAATATCATATTATTTCAATACTATAGTTTTATAATCTGTTTTAATATCTATAAAGCAAGACCTTCCCTTAGTTTTTCTTTTCAAAAACTATCTTAGCAGATCATGGGCCTTTATTCTTCCATATATATCGTAGAGTCAGTTGCCTTAGTTTCAACACAATCAGCCCAGAATTTTTACTGGAACTCATGGAATACCCTGACCACTTATGGTCTTTTAAAGCTAAGGCATTATACCACAATTTATCCATGCATTTAGGTCTTTAAAAAACATCCATATATTTGAGGTTTAGATTTAACTCCTTAAAGGTCTTGTGCATTTTTTTGTTAGGTTCCTAACAAATTTCTAAATACTTCAGTATTGTGCAAGGTATCTTATTTTTATTACATTTTCAAGAAATGTATTCTTATTGCAGAGGAATCCATTACTGACTTTATATTCTGATCTTATATAAGTTACTCTTATTCAATGTTCTTATTAGGTTAATTGATTTGTCTGTTGATTCTCTTGTTTTCTATGTTGATGATCATTTGACAATAAAAACAATGTTCCATAACATGGGTGGACCTTGAGAGCATTATGCTAAGTGAGATAAGTCAGACAGAGAAAGACAAATACTGTATGATACCTCTTTTATGTGGAATCTAAAAAATCAAAACAAAACAAACAAATGAAAAACCCTTGGAAAACAGTGTGGAATGGTAGTTAGCAAAGGCTGGGGGTGGGGGAATGAGAGCTTAAGAGTATATGCTTGCCAATAGCAGATAAATAAGTCCTGGGGATCTAATACACATTGCAGGAATTAGGCAACAAAACCGTATTATAAAAACCAAACTTGCTAAAAGACAAAAAGAAGCAGGAGAAGCAGCAGAAACAGCTGCTTTTTTGCTTCCCATCCTTTATCTCACTCTGTGTTCTCACTTTACTGCACTGGCCAGTACCATCGGGTAATATGTTGAATAGTGGCCCCACCAGAAAAACATCCCTGTCTTCTTTCTGACTTTTATTCATTCATTCATTCATTCATTCATTCCTTCATTGTAATCTCTACACCCAAGGAGGGGCTCGAACTCACCACGGGGAGATCAAGAGCCGCATATCCCACTCACTAACTCACCCAGGGACTCCTCTTTCTGACTTTTAAAAGGCTGAGGAGATTTGGGTTTTCGCCTAGTATTTAAAGTGGGTGAAGGCAGCCATTAGAAATTTGCTCTTGAGAAGGAAGGCTGGATCGAGGAGATCGAGACAGGAGGCAGAAGGATGGATCTCCTAGGAATCGTTGCAGTAGTCTAAGAGACTGCAGCGGTCCCAACTGAAGCCGTGCAGATGAGTGTGGTAGAGAGCTGGGGGCAGAACTGACGGGATTCTGGGACAGATTAAATTCCCGAGTGAGGATCCAAGACTGAAGCCCTATTTGGGGTTTGGCTGCCTGGTTGGGGAGATGGTGATGCTATTCAATGAGGGGGAGCTTGGGGGAGAAGCAGATTTGGGGAAGGAAGGTGGGTTCCACTTCAGACACGTTCGCCCACAGGGGGCTGTGGAACATCCAGTGAGGGGTCTACCAGGCCTCTGAATAGAAGTATATAGAACTGAGGGCAATGATCTGGGAAAGGACAAAGATTTAGGGTGCTAGGCTTAACAACTCCAAGTGGTATTAGTGAATTTCACAAAGTGCCTGGCACATACGGGTTAGCTGCTAGTAGAACTGTCAGGATTACCCTCACAGCGGTGGGAGTTAAAGCCAGGGATGGACAGATGTCCTAGGGCCAGCCCAGAAGCCAAGGGGGCTGAGGCCAGAGCCCTGGGCGACACCAATACCGGAGGGTCAGAGGACGCCGAGGAGAGACAGCAGGAAGGGCTGACCGAGGAAGTCTAGGGAAGAGGACAAGGAGAAGGGAGTGGCTCTGCCGAGACTGCAGTTTTCTGGGAGTGAACGTGCTCTTCTGCGAATGGCCAAGCTTTACCCAGGCCCGTCTCTCGAGAGCCGGAGCTAGCACCCCGCGACGCACTCACCTCCCCTCCCGCCGCCCGTGGGTCCGGGACTCTGCAGTCCCGCGGCACACGACACCGGCCACGCCCCCGACCCGCCCCCTGCCCGGAAGAGCGCCGGCGCGGAAACGGTCCCGCCCATAGCCCCGCCCATAGCCGCTCCGGCCCCGCCCCTGCTGCGGGGCGCGCCCCGGGGAGCCGCAGCGCCCGACGTGATCCCCGGTTTCGCCCCCTCGCTTCGCCCGCGCCTGGCTGGCCTGGACAGCGAGCAGCCTGCTCAGTCTCCACTGCGGGCGTCGGGGCGGAGCGAGGCCGCGCTCGGGGCCCCCAGAGCCCGGCCGCCGCCGCCGCCGCCAAGGTTCCGGCGGCGCTCCCGCGGCCGCGGCGGGGCGGGGCGGGGCGAGGCAGGGGCGGGGCCCGGGAACGGTGGGCGGGGCGGCGTCACGTGGGTAAACACGCTGCACGTGGAGCGGAGCCTGAGCGCGGTGGGCGGTGCAGGGCGGCGGCTGGCTGAGCGAGGCCGGCAGGCTGCAGCGCGCGGCTTGTGCCTTTCCAGGAGGCCGCGGCCGGCCGCGTGAGCTAGACTGCGGTGCAGATCCCCCATTCTGCTGCTGGGTGAGGTCGGGCTTAGCCGCGCCAGGCCTTGCCCTAAAGGCAGTAATAAACCTGTGATAGCCCGGTGCGGCGGGCACCGTCCCATCTCACAGATGGAAAAAGCGGAACCCGAGCGCCTAAGAAACTTTTCCAAAGCCACGAGGCCAGAAAGTGGTGCGCCCTAGGTCCGAACTCCGGCCTCCTGGCCCCTTCGTGCGTGGGTCCGGGGCCTGTTCCTGACGTCCTGTTCCCACCCGTGGGGTTGGATTTGGCAGGGACACTCAGGGGAGGCCTAAGGTTCCCCGTTCGTGCGGCAGGATAGCAGGGGTGCCCGCCTCCACAGGAGGCTCAGAAGGCGCATTCGCCAAACCGGGGCGGTAGCTTCCGCCCGAGCGTGGGCGGGATGGCCCTGAGGGGGGTTTCTGGCCCCGCGTCGCCGCTCACCGGAGGACCCTTCTTCTGGGACCCACCTGTTTCTTCCGGGAGCTGGGGGTCGTCAGCGCCCCCTGCATCGGGCAGCGTCCAAGACACGTGTGGGCTCCTTCCCGGAGCCGCCTCCTACCCTGGCCGCCCTTTCTCATCTCTCCTCCTCTTCCTCCTTCTCTTCCTCCTCCCCTTCCTCCACCTCCTTCCCCTCCTGCGTTCGCCCCGCGCGAACCCGAGGCGCCACACCAGCACTGGGCTGCCCTCTGGGGTCAGGACTAGCGGAGGCCTGGGAGGGGTGGACAGAAGGTTCAGGATTCGGAGAAGAGCGCTTCTTGGCCCAAGAGCGGACCTACCCGGCTCCAATGGCGGTACCCGGCGCTCTGGAAAGAGCACGCGCCCCTCGGGCTCCCTAGGGCCCGCAGTCCCTGAGGGAGTACTTGGGCCCGACCCTAGGTTGGATTTTGGGGTTCATATAAACTGGTTAATGGGATTAACCAATCAATCCAGGGCTTCTTACGCAGTGTAGACACCTGAAACTGCCCCCTACCCTGTTCCATTTGACCTTGGGCAAGAGGCTGAACCGTCCTGTCTCAATTTCTTATTCTCTAAAATGGAGTAGTGGGAGACTTAAGTGACTAAATAAAACCTTGGTGACAGTGCTATGCACGCTGTTGGTGCACACCCATACTGTGGCTGGGAACTGTGCTTTCCTGCTGCTGGAATCCAAGCCCGACCCCAGTTCTTTCCTTAAGATCTATTTTGTGGAAGGTTCCTTGCAAGCACCTTTGAACGGCTGCCCTGATGCATTCTCTGACAGGCCAAGACAGTGACACAGGCCTGTGTGGTGCCCCAGAAGCTGAACTCTCCTAGTTGCCTCTTCCTGCTCCCCTACCTACTGGTCAGCCTCAGCTTGTCTCCCTCTGATAGTGCCGCTTCCTCTGCCCCACCCCTGTGGGAAGACCAGCGGCCTAGCATGTTTGGCCACACCCGTTCTGAGCTGAGCCTCCCTGAACTGCAGTGTGATGGTGGATGGGGCACCTTTATTCTACTAAAGAGGGAAAGTCTAGCGGTTTTCTGGGTACCAAACAGACTTTGTGCATGAGAGGTCCAGGCCTGGGGCTTTTAGTGAGGACCCTCCTGATCTCTGTCTTTTTCCTTCTGGCCAGACTAGGGGATCACAGGTGCTGGTTTAAGGAAGGAAATGGAAACACAGGGAGACCTAGGAAAAGCCAGAAGGTGAAATCGGGGGAGGTTGGGGGTAAGGCAGACCTCAGTGGTGTGTTGCTGCCACCCCTGAAGCCAGGTGTTGGGGCAGGCTTCCTCACAGGGGTATCTGGAACCTTCCCTGCATCCTGGGCCTGGCACAGGCAGTGGCCACACACCTGCAGCAAGAAAGATCTTGTTGTTGGAAGTGAGATTTTTGCAGCAGCTTCAGATCTTTGCTGGCAACCATTGTTTCAGAGGGTTTCTGTTGTTTGTTTCTGTATTTGCTGCTTTCTCAGAACAGCATCCCTTCGCTTCCTCTATGGAGTCAGGTCGTTGGGGTGGGGCTGACTCCAACCCTGCCCCAGGGCCTGGCAGCAGCTGGTGCTTGGCCAGTCAGAGCACTGCATCCCTCTGGCCACAGTGATTAGAGAAGACATGGTCATGTGACCCATACTGGACCAATGAGTGTCATCCTCAGCACTCTTCCTGGAGATTCTGGGAAGGAGGTGCTTGCTGGTAGGAATATTAGCCTGGAGATACTGGCAGGTGCCACCTGGAGGAGGAGGTCGACACAGAACAAAGCAGAGCTGAGCAGGGGAGAGAGACAGATTCCTGACGATAGCATATCATCACCCATCAACACCCAGATCCAGCCATTCCTGAAGCTATGTGTGCCCCTGGGCTATCTAGGCAAAAGTATCCATGAATTCCTTGTTTCTCCTGTTTCAATTGTGTTTCACTTACAGCTGAACATCTTTATGTCATCTGGCCATCTCATCTCTGGATGAGAAGGCTGAGACTTGGGGGCTCTGGGCCACATGGCTTATCAGAGGTGGATCTGAGCAATAGTTATCTGGAAAGTGTCTCTGGCAGGGGGCTCCTGCCTCCTCCAGTCTCTCTTGGTCTCCTGCGCTGTGAATCTGTAGCCTCCCAGCCCACAGATGCTCTTGACTGAATATTCTCCGGGCCAGTGGTCCCTGAGTCTGTCTTGTCCATAACCGTACCTCAGGGCCAGTCATCGAGGCTTTTGGCAAACACTGGGGGCGAGAACCATGAGTCTTCAAAACCCCTGTGCCTATTTGGGGTTTGGAGGTGTTCCAAAAATCAGAAACTCCCAGAGCTTCCTCTCTTCCACCCTGCCCCCTACCCTTGGCATGTATGACAGCCCTTTGTCCCACTTTTACTGATGACTTTACCTGAGGCCTTGCTCCAACCCCTCAGTTCTTCCCTGGACCATCTCGTGGACGGCGGTATGGCCAGTCTTGGGCACTGGAGTGTGGGATGGGCTCTAACTCCCTTGCCCCATACCCGTTTGCGCCATTCCAAAGGCTCAGGCACCCCAGAAATGCTTCCGGGAACACCCCCAGAGGGGCCATGGCTGCTCCCCCCACCCCCAGCACGCCAGAAGGGGTGAGCGAGAATACACAGGAGGAGAGGGCTCGCTGCCGGGCCACAGGCTGTGCGCCTCCTGAAATGTGCGGCAGCACATCTGCCCAGAGAAGAAGGGAGGCCCAGAATCGCAAGCTTTGTTATTTTTACTTTTTGGTGTGAGGGGCCATCTGTGCAGGTTGGAGCTTGTCTGGAGGAACGAGGACGTGTAGATGAAATTCAAATGTGGGATTGCTTTGCAGGCTGTCACGCTGAGACTTTCTCCCCGAGCTGGGGCGACCGCGCCGAGACTTCCAGCGGCAGAGGTGCCAGGGTCCAGCAGCTGTTCGAGGTGAGTGAGCATGTGGGGCCCTCCACCAGGGCATCGTCAACCCCCACGGCGATGGTCGGTCTTCTCAGCTCCGGTGCCACCGAGGCTGCCCGGAGGGGCCTGGAGCACGGGCTGAGCACGCCGGCCCCCACTGCCTGCCCGGAGGCCGTCCCGAGGAGGTGAGCAATGCCCGCGTGTGACCGGGAGGAGCTCTGACGCCCTCAGTTGTTGCCTCCATGAGTTCGCAGCAGCACACCCACCCTTGGGGATGCCCACGGCCCCAGCGATCAGCAGCAGGCCACCGTGATTCCCCTGCATGGAGGCTCCAGAACTTTACTGTCCACGCTGCAGGTGGAGCTGGCCACGTGGGCCCCCCCTAGGACCTTCCCACAAACCAGGGCTATGGTGGGGAGGGATGTCAAGGTGAAAAAGGGGGCAGGAGGGTCATCCCAGCCCCATTCTGGAAGCTCTTTCTGAGCCGCTGCTGCCGAGAGTCCTGACTGAGAGTCCTCAGTTCAGCTCCTGGCTGCTCACAGGTTGTGCACCGGCCCACATCTTGTGCTCGGGAAGTTCGTCTCCAGGCAGCAGCCTAAGC
>CM052888.1:33130582-33173621 GCA_028534135.1 Potos flavus | reverse complement strand
GTAACCTGTATTGTTTTCTGCTTCAAAAGGAACCCTTGGGTGAGGGGTGTGATTCGAGGTGCACCAAGAGGGGTTCCTGGCTCTGAAATCCTGCTCCAAACACACACTCCCACCCCCACCCACCCTGCCACCCATGTCAGCGAAAGAACCCATCTGCCGGATTCCACCAAAGCAGGAGGAGGGCAGCAGGGCCTGGGGACATGGCAAATGGCATTGTCCGGGTACCAAAAGGATAGTGGGAGGGGCCCAGAAGAGGGCTTCCCGGGTCCTGCTGGGCTCCAGGCTCACTCTGGGCCTGACTTGCTGGGCAGACAGACCTTTTTTTTTTTTTTTTCAACACAGAAACAAAAGGATGAAATCATTAGCATCAATTGGGCACATTCAGTGGAGATTACTGACATGCCGTTGTTACGAGGATAAAAGAAATATAATTAATAAAACCCGCCCAGCCCGCCTTTTGTGCTCCCATGAATTCTTTATTGGCATCTGCATCTATCTCGTCCACAGACGAGCCCTCTCCTTCCATTGCCCTGGATGTCGCTAAAATGAACGGTGCAGAAAATCACTCCCAGGATCTGGAAACTCATCTTTTTCTGCTGCAATTTGTCTTCGGATGCCTCCGTGTTCTCCCTCCCAGGGCAGAAGTAGAAAGAATTTTCTAGCTGTACAGCACAGGTTCTATTCAAGGAAGAACAAATCTGGGCCCCAGCTCCCTCCCCCCTGGGACCCTGTCAAGGGCCACCCTGCATGGCCAGGTCCCTTTCAGGCACCAGCCTTTGGGTGGGGGTGGAGCATTTTCTGGAGGCAGCCCTGGAATCACACTTACCCCACCTCTGGCCTTGACGTGCCCGAGATGGGCTGAGTGTCAGAGGTCGCCCCGAGGGTCAGCAGGCCTTCTGGAGGACCCAGGGAGGTGGGGGCAGCAGCCCTCTGCCCCTGGCCGGCTTCCAGTCCACCTGCTTGCCAGCCTGCCCTCTGGCCTGCGCGCTGTCGCCCTGGCCCCCCACCCACCCTTGATGTCAGAGAAATGAAACCTCCTTTGCATGACAGGAAGCAGGGAAGTTCCCTGAAGTGTACTGCAAACCTGAAAACACCCCCACCAGGTCTTTCATCACCACCTGGAAGGCCAGCATTTGAAGAGAAACAGAAAGCCACTCTTAACCCCTGAGAGCCTGGGCTCCCACTGAGAGAACACGCTGGGGCCTCCCGCCCACTGGGCCCACGAGGGGTCTGAAGCCCGAAATAGGTCAGTGATGAGCTGACAGCCCCACAGAGGTGGGGGGGGAGAGTCGAGACTCTCCCGGAAATCCAGGAATCTGACTCCAATGCCTGTGGGAGCAGACAGGTAAAGATGTCTTTGGACACTAAGATGCTTTGTCCTGATCTTAAAATGCTCAAATAGTCTGCTCTCTGCCACTTTCCTTGGACCTTTCTGCTCTCTTCCTCTGTACTCTTTGCTTGCTTTTGATAGAGTGAGGGGTGCAAGCATTTGTCTTCTCTAGGAGGTCGGAAGTATGTAGTTGAGGATCAATGGCAGGGATTTCCGGGCCAGGGGCAGAGGGTCATGGGGACTCTGGCGCTCTGCACACTATGGGCCCTGCCGGCCAGGCTGCGGGGGGCTGGGGGACACAGGCCTATGTGAGCTCTCCCAAATTTCACACGTCGGCTCAAATGTTTCAAAACCTCTTTGTAGCCCAAACAGCACAGAGCCCTGAACGGCAGCACGAGCCCCACAGCCCAGATGGGCAGCCCCTGTTTCTCCCCCAGAGTCAGGGAGGGATGGAGGACACGGAAGTTCAGGGGAAGGGCTTCAGACCGAGTCATCATCTCACACGATGACGGATTGCTCCTTGCTTGTCTACAAGGTACAACTTGGTTAGGTGCTTGGCAAGAGGGACATGGAGAACTTACTGGAGGACTCGGGGACTGGCTTTGCCTGTCTGCTCTGTGTGATGATGTGTTGGAGCCTGGGCTTTTGCGTGTCACCCCACTCTGGGGACCCTTCCAGGAACTGGAATTCAATGGTGTGGGGCTCCTTTGCCCAGAAGAAACGCTGGAACAGCAGCAGGGGTCTAATTCATCCCTGTTCGGGTCTTGCTTCTCAGTCTGAATGTGGTCCTTTGCAAGTGGAAGATAGTGTGTATTCTTCTGGGCATGGAAAATAAGAAATTTAATGAAAGCGACTATATGTGTAAGAATGAATCCATCTCCCTGTTCATCCAGGGAGTGAATATTTAATAAGCGCCTATCATGTGCAAGGCCCTGAAATGGTGTGCTAAGCAATGAAATCAATTGGCAAGTAATCACTGAAAAAGAAAAATGGGAGGGGTGAGTGTGTATGGGTATGTGCATTCTAAGCAACTTAAGAGATATAATTGGATGAAACAGCCCTGTACAAAACACAGCAAATGTTTTGTCTACGCGTATGCTCGTGTATGCGTAGAAAAGGCTCTGGAGCCGCGAACCCTATTTTAACACCAGAACTATTAAGGATGGCACCTCGGAGATTTTCACTTTCTCTGTTGTACATGTCCGTGGAGGTCTAATTTATCATACCACACATGTTCTGCTTCCATAATCAGAGAAAAGCCAAGGAAGTTAAATAATAGCGATTTTCATGAGAAGAAAAGATGGCTGTCGCAAGTGCTGGAGCCGCCTTGGGAAGGCAGGCTCTCTCCCCCTCCGATCGATCGGCATTACTTGGGGAATTAGCTGACCACATCTAGTAAGGTTGCAGGAGCACACGCCCTTCGACATGGTGGTTCCGGGTCTGGGGTCACGCCTTGGAGGAACCCACACATGTGGCCCACGTGTGTGCGAGATGTGCATTGCGGCGGCGACGGTGACAGCCTTGCTGACCTACTCGTGGGCCAGCTTGGGAGGGACTTTATACCTTGTGGGAAAGTCACACAAGAGAAAACTCTACCACAGTTAAAAAATAAATCCAACCCTCCATGTGTCCACGTGGGTAAATGTTGAAAATAACACTGAAAGAGAATAGGAAGTGGTATTATTATAGGTAAGGTTTGGTGCCACTGGTGCGGATTTTTAAAACACCCAGAGTGGTGTTTCTGTAAGTCTGTTGCTTATGGAGCCAGATGTAAATGATAAAAGTCTAAAAATATGTGTGGGAATCATCCACACTGACCTCGGGGTGATTGTTGCCACTGAGGAGAAAAGAAAGACAATTGGACAGGGGAGGGAGACAAAGGGGCCCTTCAGTGGCATCTTTAATGTTGTAGTCCTTAAAAAACATGTGACATGAAGCTGGCGATGGGTCTTCACTTAAGTCATTGTATTGCTTTCTGCACTTAAACGTGATGCGTGGGAGCTGATCTCACTGGATTCCTCAGAGGAAATCCAGTGGTTTTCTTCTGTGTATTGTGTATCGCTAGTTCCCATTTTTCCTAAGAGTATTAACGATAGGAAGTGGTGTAAGCAGTTTCCCTAGAACGGGCAAAGTGCGCACGCACGTTGCCGGGAGGAGATGCGCAGGTGGAGGAACCCTTCAGGCGGGAGGTACTGGGGAGAGCAGTGTGGGCCAGGCAGGGCTAGTCTCCTGCAGGAGCTGAGGGTCTGGCTGCCTGTGGATGGGCTGACAGGCCGAGATGCAGGTGCAGAAGTTGCTGTGGCATGAAAAGACAGGTGGGGCAGTCACTGAGGCAGGGCCATTTAGAAATCACTGACGCATGGAGCGCACAGTCCTTCTCCCAGAACCCTGAGAGGCAGAACTCTGGGCTTGTTTCTTCAACTTCTGCCTCCAGACGTAGCTCCGAGCCCATCACTGTCCCCTTCACAAACACCAGCTCCCTGCTGCCAGGGACATCGGGCCTGTGTGCAGCCTGACGTGTAAAAGCCCATTGTGACATGACCTCTGTCACCTCCACTGCCTCATCTCCTATTTCCTCCGCTGACTCGTGACCATGACCGCTCTTCACTGGCTACAGGGGGCGGGGGGCGGGGGGCGCAAGACACAGCAGCACCCTCTCAAACAGACACACCGGCTCTGCTCCAGGCCCTTCCCATGCCCCCACGCTCCCCCGCCCCGCCCCGGTTCCAGACGGGCTCGCCTGAGCTCTAGGATTGCATCCCGTGTGCTTTTGTCTCCAGGGCTGGTAGCGCCCAGCGCAGAGCAGGGGCCTGGGGGCTCAGGACTGAGGCCACCTCACACACCACACCGGGGAAGCCAGCATCGGACCAGAACTCACTGCAGTCCGATGCTACGTGACTTTTGGAATTGGCATTGATAGTGAAAAATGATTTAAAAGACAGCCAGGGGGTAGGGTGTAGAGGGAGTCGTTATGCCCTCCTGTGTGAGGCTCCTGGGAAATAGTACCTGGTAAGCCTGTGAAACTGAGCACATTAGAGTCTTTGGGAGTTAAATTTGGAAGTGGGATGAGGTAGGAAAAAATCTATGCTCATTGAATACAAAATGCAATTGTCAGTGCGGGAACCGAAGTATCTGCAGCAAATTATATTTAAGACTCTATTGTCACAGGCAGATTAGCTAATGCTTGATTTTAAGTATAGGCTTCTAATGCTATTACTCCTGGTTAGCTCTGCCTGGCAGGTAACCTTGTGGAACAAATGACTGCATTGCTTGAATAACATATTTGATCAAACAGGACAATTCTTTCAAAAATTGAGTTCTCTGTGGCAATTTGAGACCTGTAATCAGCAAATTAGATGATTACAGCAGGGATAAAAATAGTCTTCTAACAATGTCCAAGGTATAAATGTGATTTGAATTTCAAAATGTTGAACATGTGGTAGGAAAATGCACGGTTGGGTAAATATGACTAGACATTATCAGATTTGATTTCTCTTTCCAGCCCTGCTCTGAGCTTGAGCCTAATTTTGCCCGAATAAACTCCAATCTCGTTTGTGTCTGAGTTAGAGGCTAGAAGTCTATCTTGCACCGTGCTCCAAATCTTAAAGGGCTCACCAGCTTTACTTATCTGCTTTTAGGAACTTAAAGTCCATGTGAATCTTAACCTCATTTTTCCCCTTGGTGTGAAATCCATGCAGCAATGAGCTGAGGTCCACGCAGGGAAGATGGCATTAGAAGGCCTTCCACACCCACTACCTGAAGACCGGGGATTTCTTTCTTCGGCACGGGGGACAGAGACACCAGTGCAGCTCTGGGGAGGTCTAGCGAGTGAAGTGTGAGCTGGGGCGTGACATGAGGATGTGGTTTGCTCTACTGCAATCCAATCAGCCCTCACGGTTGGTCCGTAAGTTACTCTTAGCTTCTCCTCTAGCACAAGAAGTCAGACTAAGGGGCCACGTCACCTTCTCTGGGTCCTCCTGCTCACCACCTCTGCCTCAGAGCGTTTGCTCATCCAGGTTGACCAGAGCTGCCATTTTCCCCTCGATGTCTTGTTTGGCATCCCCCAGCCTCTGCTGGGTTTAGCCGAATGGCAGAACAAAAATGATTTGGCAAATAGGTATGCAGAGCCAGCCAGCGAGGGACCAAAGTTTGTGCTGACTACTAGAAAGGGAGAAGCTCCTTAAAGCAGGGAAACTTGATGTTACTTATTAGTGGCTCTTAGGGTTTCTGTCAGAGCCACAGAAAATATGGATTCCTATGAATTTCACTTATCCACCCAGGATCCACCCAGGACGCATCCTTTATTAGAGCTGCCCGTGGTTAACACTGCCATTTAATAGAAACAAAAAGCACCGAGGTCCAGAAATGCAGCGCTTTTGAATTTGCATATAAGGCATGATCATTTCAGCATGTGGGCCAGAAGGTCTATGAAGTAGTGTTTGCCTCAAACATGTGTTCAGACCAGTATTACCTCACCCGTCAAGCCCTAAAACTTAACAAAGCTTTGAAAATAGAAATGTTTTCGGTGCCATATTTCTGCATAGAAAATGCCAAATGTGAATTAATCACTTTTAGGATTTTTCCAACGGGTCACTTATGAATGATCACCATTAAAAACCTACTGCTTTTTAAGGTGGGAGCATCTCTGCCTGAGATGAAGAAATAATTAGCTCGGAGTACCATCTGACTGAATACCAGCACATGTAGATTTATAATGCATTTATTCAGAACACCGTATTAAAACTTGCCAGAACTATAGCGTCACAATATGAAGGAGTAGGGTTTCTCTCCAACTTCATATCAATATGATACAGATTTTAAAATGGCTGTTTTTCTACTTCAGACAGGGTTTTGCAAAGCGAGATAAAATACCAAGTTGAAAATAAGTGGGTTTGGGGCGCCTGCGTGGCTCAGTGGGTTAAAGCCTCTGTCTTCAGCTCAGGTCATGATCTCAGGGTCCTGGGATCGAGCCCCGCATCGGGCTCTCTGCTCAGCAGTGAGCCTGCTTCCCCTTCTCTCTCTGCCTGCCTCTCTGCCTACTTGTGATCTCTCTCTGTGTCAAATAAATAAATAAAATCTTAAAAAAAAAAAAAAAGAAAAGAAGTGGGTTTGTTTGCTCATTCACCCTCCCTTTTTCTGAACCCATACATACACCAAAGCATACAAGGACGTGAGACACACAAGACCACCACGACGACAAAGCTCCACAAAATGCAGTGTGAACTCTACACATTAGGCCTTAAAGTGGACAGGGACTTCCTCCATCAGCAAGGCACCTGGTGACTCCATCAATGGTCAGGGAATAGACTGTGCACTGACCTCTGGCCTTGAGCGATATATCATTTTATTTTACATTTTCTTCTTTGAAGTATAGATTTAGGTTATGACATTATGTTAACAAGTTCTCCCAACAAAAGTTCTTTAGGTTAAGATTTGGGTAAGGACGAAAAGGGTGTGGAGTAACACTTCCTAGAGATGCTTTTTGGCGTCTGGCCTGTCGTGGGGCAGGCACCACCCCTAAGAACCCTCTTGCAGACATGAGGTCCCCAGTACTGCCCCAGCCAGCCCGTGAGCCCCACCTGAGCAGTCGCTGCACAGGGCTGGGAGAATGTGGGAGAAATGGCAAATCGAGGCCTCGTTCCCACCACAGGTGGCCCTCGGGACGCATTCGTGACTGTACCTAAAGCTCACTTCAGAAGTCTTCTTTTAACTATATGTGCTTGAAAGGTGTGAGCTTTAGGAAGTATGAAATAAAAAAGGAGAACTCGATACAGCCACACTCAAAGAGGACTTCTAACTTAAATGATCACACAGAGCTCATAAAACCAGCTGTCTCAAAGACAGTGTTATCTTTATTAAAAAAACGGATAGACGTAGCAGCACTTACAAAATAACAGTTCATAAAAGGCATTGTACATTGTCAACTGATAGTGTGAAAAGGGCAGGCCCCCAGCACAGCTGGTTGTGGGCTCCACATCACAACGCTCACGACCACCTGTTCCCCCCAATACAACACAACCCAGCACACCCACGGGGAGCCCACGGCAACGTGGCACTCCGCAACCCCAAGCCTTTGTTCCGTGCGTGAACAGTCAATCAAGTCAAGTATCACCCTCCTTAGCAGCATCTGGAGCACTCATTGGTGTTCTGGAGGTGGCTGGTGTACTTGACCCACTTATTTCAAAAAAAATCTAAGCATTCAGTAAAAAACACTTGTCCCTGTCCAATGCCATCCGCAGAAACACTTCGGTTGCAGAAGAGACATGCTCTTCCATTTAAATATCTGTAAAAGCTAATGCGCGCCTCTGCCCCAGTGCGCCACGGAGAACCTGGAGCGGGTGCTTCCGCACGACTGTCTTTGGTGGAGGAGGCTGGTGTGCTCATGCCGTCCCCTGCTCACCGCTCTGCTTCTTACTGCTCTGTGGGGGAGTGAGGATCCCGGTGGGGACAGGAGAAATCCTGTTTTGTTCGGACAATATGGCTTTCTTTGCTTGGGCTTTGTCCTGGTAAGGATAAAAGCGAGAAATGTTAAAAACGGAAGAATGCCTGCTTTGGGCTTCGCGTCCTCTGTGCTCCTCTCTGTGGAGGAGAGGGCAACAGAACAGCAAAGAACAATCTGAAGTCGCTGGTCTATGGTCCTATTTAGACATCGCCTCTATTAAGCACAGTTTTTCTTTTTCTTAGGAGTTAAAGGAGTTGGAGTCTTTCTAGGATAGCTGGAGCCTGCCCGAAGAGGAGTGAAGAGGCTACTGAGTTTATCTGGGAAACAAGGAACACAACCCACCAGCAAATCCAAGCTGTTTACATGGGTCTGGATGTTGTGCGCATCTTCAGCAGGAACTCCCCTGAAGTGCTTAAGTTTGGAGCTTCCCGTCTCCCTTATAACCATGGCGAATGGAACCATCCACTTGACGCACTTCTCTATATCACACCACTGATACCCTGCAACGAAAATAAATTTTAGGCTCCATCGGTTTATAAGTTTAATACAGTTTGTGAATGGACTGGAAAGTCAACGTACCTGAAACCTTTTGCATCAGTTCAGATGAGGAGAAATGATACAAGGCAGAAGCAGCAAGTACACCGTAGGGAAATTCTAAGCAGCCAACATCCAGGACACAAAGATCTAAAAGCTGCGGAGGAGAAGAGAGCACTGAAGCAGGCAGCCAGCACCTGTCCCGAGTTCCTCGGTCTCCCGGTGGGGTAGGCAGCCCCCAGAGGTAACAGAGCCACTCACCTCTGCGATCTGTATGAAGATCTGCTGGGGATACTGTGGCAGGAGCACTTCGTATAGGTCATTTAGATATGCAACCTGCATATATACATTCAGCCAGGACACAATGGTCAGGGGACTTAAATGCCACTTAAGGGCCTAAGGGAAAACAGAGAAAAAAGGTCGGACCAATGGTTGGGGGGGGGGGGGGAAGACACTTCTGCTCCCTTTGGGCCTCTACAGGAGTTCAAAATGCAGCCACGCTCCATGCCACAATGTGTCCAGGGGGAGAACACCTAGTCAGATGCACTCACACCGAATGTAGAAAAGATATTATGTATGCACTTAAAGAAAAGGACTGAAAAATTAACTTGTAACCTACCTTCATAATGATTAATTCCATGCTAAGAATTTCCTCTCCTGAACAAGCCCCATCTGTAACATAAGCAAACTGGTGCAGCTTTGGAGGATAGATTTCCTACAAGGAAATAAAAGAGAGAAATGACTAGCAAATTTCTCTAATAGTTTTAGCTTACAATGTACGTCCACATTCACTGTTTTTAGTATGCTAGCATGGAAAGAGGGAACATCATGGACTAAATATAGGAGTTACTCTACTGGTCAAAATGCATTCCTTGTGAAAGAAACCAAACACCTATTGTTACCAATAAATAAAGACATAAATACAGCTTTTACTCAGTGGGGATAGTTTTGAAATTTTCACCTTTTTAATATCTTTAGCAGCATGTTTGAAAGTTGGGCCTATCCACCCTTCTCATCACACCAAAATTCTAATCCTCTTGGGTCAAAGTTCAATTTTTTGACTTCAAGTAACTACATTAACCTAAGCATTTTATATACTCACTACTTCTCTCACTTCTTGGTTAATTTCTAGCCCTTTCTGCATGTATCTTTACTTTAGATGACCTCAAATTAGAAAAATGTAGACAAACAGTTGGCCTCTTCCAGTAATCTCAGGGGATCTCAAGAAACAGCATGTGCTACATAACAAATATTTGAAAATAATTTACCTCAAGTTTGGCAGCAATAAATAAAGATGAAATCCCAATAAGCTGTAAAAGTGTTTTTACGATATTTTGTTGTGTTGCCATATACCGATCAAAGAAATCCTGTGCCAAGTAAAATGTCTCTCTGTGAAGTTTATAGACTTCGCACACCTGAAAAAAATATTTATTAAGTTTTAGTACAGTTACTTGAGGAAAAAAGAAAGACAAAAAACAACTTGTCATGAGTTTTGGTGAAGGACAATATAACCAAATCAAGAGAAAGAACTTTGCTTTTCTGAAAGGACTGTTACCTGGCTTGTCCCTAAGGACAAGCACAGTACAAAGCTGGAACTCAGAAGGATTTAAGTGTTCTGTGATCTACATAATAGTAAGAGCAAATGTGCATAGGCTGGTAAAGCAGCATTTTCATGGAAAAACCATGAATGATTATCTCTAACTATAAAATTAGGACAATGCCTGCCCTGCCCACCTCACAGGATTGCTGAGAGATCAGGTAAAATGGTGTGCATGAGGGAGCTGAGGAGGACCAAGGAAATGCTAGACCTCAACTCATTACCACCGTCTAATATCTGATTAGGCATATAAAACTGCCATTCCTGGGGCGCCTGGGTGGCTCAGCGGGTTAAAGCCTCTGCCTTCGGCTCAGGTGATGATCTCAGGGTCCTGGGATCGAGCCCCGCATCGGGCTCTCTGCTCAGCGGGGAGCCTGCTTCCCCCTCTCTCTCTGCCTGCCTCTCTGCCTACTTGTGATCTCTCTCTGTGTCAAATAAATAAATAAAATCTTAAAAAAAAAAAAAACTGCCATTCCTACACAGGCCTTCTCATGTGTGAGTGCAATTTATGGGGTTAAAAAGTAGAAAAGGGACTGGAGAAACAACAGAACATTGAGAGAAAATTCCATCAATCACTGAAGAGTATTTCTAAAGTCCGGGTCGAAGCATATTTGAAGTCAGTTTTTATAAAGTAATACAATTATGATCTGATCAGAAGTGAAACTAGAGCTTCTGTCCTCTCAGGAACAAACTCTCAGACCTATGTCACCCAGCTCACAATTGGGCACACAGCCTGAGCACCGCCTTTCCCACATGCACACAGACTTCCTGGCTGGGCTCGGGGCTGAGAAACAGCATCGCTGCAGACAAGCCTGCAGTTTTGTTCCACCGAAGACAAAAAGGTTACCATTCTATTCTATCCTTTCAATGGTATTACATGACTTTTTTGATTTACTTTCAGAGAGAAACCTTCCTTAAAGTATATGACATCACCTGCATCATACAAAATAGAACTTCTCTGTCACAACATCTTATGAGGTGAAGCCTGGAGAGTAAAATATACTACATCTAATGTTTCGAGGCATTCTAGAATGTCTCCGAGGGCCCAGAAAGGGCTATGTGCCATAGTGGGCCCGCAGTGGGCAACGGCAAGGCCAAGAACTCAGTACGGAAAACGTTAACGTTTTCAGAGACCAATAAAGAAAAGCAAATCAAGAATGGTAAAAACAGCTATCTTTTCTTGCCTATGATTTCTAATCCATACAAACTCTGCAAGGAATATACTGCTAAAAAATATGACAGATGAGAAAACCAAGATTCTAAGTTCAATGACTTGCCTGATGAAGACACATACATGGTGAGGCAGCAGCAAGGGATCTGATTCTAGGATGAGCATAACAGGGAGCTGCAAACCTCCTGAATATAGGCTTTCCAAAGAGTACACAGCAGAGTTTGTTTTTAGGGAATACTTAGACACTTAGCTTCCCCATGTCCTTTTTCATAAAATGGATCTACCTGAGATTCCTTCAATACTACAAAGAAAGCCCACTTCTCATCACCCAAGGCTTCCAGGTGTCCAGGAAGTGCCCCTTCTTCGAGGCACCACTGAGTCACCCACACTGCCTCTTGGAGGTGCACTGCCCATACAATATCGCTTTTTACGTTTAACAATTACCCGTCACAATTTGTAATACTCGTTCTTTTGATAAGTTGTTGCAGAGAAGTCTGACAGTGTTGACCAATAAAAGATTTGAACAATATATTTTGTTAGGATGATATTCTGTGGGGAAGGAGAAACGGATTCCAAAGAGTTAAAAAGGAACAACATAAGCTTTCTAACTGTTAAAGATAAGCCTGTTCATATATTTTTAAAACTTATGATAGTGGCTATTGAATGGCTGTTATCTGCATTCCACTGGACAGATTTAAAAGCAATTTAATTAACAAAGACCAAATATCAATATTTACAGTTAAGTGGAAAATAGAACTTTTGTAATTATTTGAACTTGAGAGAAAAAAAAACTAGAAGCCAACTTAAAAATATCTAAGAGGTAAAGGGACTTCAGAAATTCTTCTAAGTAAGAATGTAAGCAAAATAGTAGTATATTATTCTACAGCTTCAGAGACACAGAATGTGTCAATGGGGTCAAACGCAGGAAGAGGTCATAATAGCACAGAAGATTCTAGAAGTGGTCAATGCTTCCAGTCAGCAGGAAGACTCAAGCTCACCTCCATTAACCAATCCAGAAGAATTGCTCGCATCTTAGGCTGCAGGAGAGGGTGCCGCTGCATAAAGTGCTTATCCCTTAAGTATGTCTTCTCCTTGTTTAGCATAATTTTCCAGACCTCGTCTCTATTTGCCCAGCTACAAAAAACAAAACCAAGTGAAAGACAAAAGGTAGGTGTCAGTATGCATCCATACTAACTTGGTGGGATTGTGCACAAGGAGTAAAAGATCTGGAAGGCACATGGTAGGCAACTTACTTCAGTATAGGCAGTGGTGAGGCTCTGGAGGGCATGAAACTCTGTGGTCCACACGTGGAACTTGGGGATGCCGGCTCATCCTCTTCCTTGTCAGGTGTGGGAATCAAGGAGCAAGGGTTTTCACACACAGAATTACCGTCCCAAGGCTGTAAAAGAAAAAAGGCATTTTTAAAAGTTTGATATGAACCGGCTATTTTTACATTCATTGATTTGTAGAACAGCCAGTAAAACAGAAAATGTCTTCATACTAGAGAGTAATCTCCAGGCCTAAATACATATTCTGGACTAAATTCAGATGACAATGGAACATGTAAGTAAAAGCCACAGCAATTACTCCAAGCTTTCATTTCACTTGTCATCGGCTTAGGAGTCTATGCAGTAAACATCTAAGACAACTACAAAGTCAGTACATTTTGTCCTCCACATTGTCACCTCAAACACGTACCTGAGCAGTAAGACGGACCCAGGAGGGGTTAAGACAAAATGCAAACAGCTCTTATATTACAAAAAATGACAACAACACCAACAATACAAATCCATTTGCAGCTCAGTAAGATACTGGGCATAACTTCTAAGGAATGCTGTGGGATTACTTGGTCATAACTAAAAGATTTGTTTTTTTAACAAGTACAACTCATCTACTAAAATTTCTTAAAAGTGAAAGGATTTCCAGTAAAAGTATTCACATGAGCATTCCACATTCACAGGTACAAAAGATAAAATGTAAATTGATTAGCATCTGTATTTAAAGTCTCTGCATCTTAAAAACCCATCAAATGTGACATCTTTTGGTTCCAAGGCTAGCCTAATATATTACATAATTGGGACCTTTTGTTTTCCTTAACTCAAAAATAAAACAAAAAGAATATCTGCCTAGTTAAAACCAAATCCAGGATGGTCACAGGATATACCAAGAAGTCTGTGGAGATAGAAGCCAGATACCCCTGAAGACCTTTGAATCCTTTCCCCAAAGTCTTGCACAGAATGACTCAAATAATGATCAGTGAAAAAAACCATCGTTAAAAACCCAAATATGCTTTTCTTTTAAAAACTCCAGGCCTTAATTTTATTCAATTATCAATTTATTCAATTTATTCAATTATCAATATTTGGAAAATACTAAGGTCATTTTGCCATTTAGAAAAGTTTCTTTGTCAAGCTATTCTGTTTATCATCCTACTCTGAAAAGAAGCCTATGATGGATTTTTTTCAATTATAAGAATGATTCTGGTGACAATGTGGCAGGTACAATCCCACCAGCATGGAAGTCCTGTGGAAGTCTGAGACTCTTGGCATTTTTCTTTTTTTTAAAGCAGACAGTTCATTAAAGTTGACTAGAGAAGAAAAGGGACAATGGGATGACTAGAAATGAGCCTGGGGACGTGGATTCCAGGTGCTGCCTGGAGAATAGGGTAGAGCGGGGCTCTCATGACACACCGACCACTTTCAGAGGCAGCCAGAGCACTTTTCAGTACGCTGAGAAGAGCAAAGCAGGATAAAGCTCTTCTCCACCCAGGGTGCGAAAAATTGGGCATGCAAATTAACCGTGACGGCTCCTGCCAACAGCTGTTCCAGAAGCGCAACCTCCCCTTCCAGCTCTAGTATCATGTGCTGGTAGCATTTCCTTGCCGCAAAAAGGGTCACATAACTGCTTCAAGTTGTTCTTCATTCAAGAATGAATTCTAGCTGTGAAGGCAGAAGCTGGGTGCCACCCTCCACAGCCAGACGGCTGAAAGAGCTGAGAGCAGCTCTGGGGAGAAAATGGCAGCAGTTTCCAACCTGTAGTTCAGAGACAAATTGGATGACCCACAAGCAGACATGTGGTTCAGAAAGTTTTAGGACCCAGTGGATGACACACAGTATGAAGTCTGTCCTTTCTCTTGAGCAGATACTGGGTTTTAAAGGAGCCCAGATCCATCCGACTTTAGGAAGGAAAAGGATAAGAGCAAGAGACCAATTTTGTCTATTTCTAACCACCCCACCCCGACTCCTTATGCCACTTTTAATTCACAATAGGATGATCTATGCAAAATCAGGGGCTAAGAAGTAACAAATAGAAAGGCCAGGATTCACTTCAATAAAAAAAAGTGGGTCTCGTGCAAAAAGTTAAACAACAAAACAAATTACGTTGAATGGATTGTAGATAAAAGGGTAATCTCGTTGTTAAGAAAGGCCTAAGGTAAGAACCAAAGGTTCTCTGTGGTCCTGATGAAGCAGTTATAAGGAGTTAGGATAATGCCCACAAGTAGCTCAAGGCTATCGTACTGGGCTGAACTGTAATTCCTGAGAAAAATTCTGTGTAATTAATAGGCAAAAAGGTTGTGTTACCCCAAAATTCTAGCTTCATGAATCTACACAGAGAAATAACAAGAGAACAACTGCTCCGTAAGTAGATGGGACAATTTTCAAGCTAACTGCTCTACAAAATGTGCAGAAACCTGTTGTCGTTAATCTCTGAACAACCATGAAAATTCCTTCTAATTAGTGGGAAATGATATGGCTATTCATATACCAGAGTGATCAACTGTCCAGTTTAGGGATAGGACCACAGCCCCATTTTAGGCACCCAAGCACTGCTCTGATCCTCCTGGAGAACAGAAACTACTCTGAAACTCTAAGAAGTCAATACGGATGCCTTTGTTTCATTTTCACTTGGAAATTTCAATTCAAAAACAGTTGGCAAAAAAAACAATCTTGAGTTTCACAAAGCAGAGATCCATTTTATCATGTCCCACAAAAATCACCCTGCTTAAAGTTTGTTTTTTATTTTTTAAAGCAGAGAAAAAGGAAAGAAAGAATGGTCTTATATCCTTCCCTGAAGTGAAATCTTTCTTCATCTAATGAGAAGGAAATCATCAACCCCTTGTTCAATATTCAGTGGACCTTCCCAGAAATGCTACTAACTAGGTAGGGTCTATGTGTAGTGACAACTATTACTACAAACCCACTGCTTTAAAGCCCTTCACTCTTCCAGAACCAACTGCTATGGCTGTTGCTCACTGCCCAACAACGTGATGCGCTGCCCATTGCTAACCTAGTTGGGACATTGCCCTCAGCTCAAATACTATTCCTGCTCAGTTTTTCTCTATGATAGGGTCAGAAGGCCTGACCCACTAGTTTGGAGATAGGCTGCTTCCCCTACTGGAGCCGTAACTACAGTCTCCAGCCATTTCTGGGGGTAGAGAGATAACACAAGCTTTTTCTGCTAGAACTTCTGATATTGTAATGATATCATGAGCATGCAGGAAATTTGGCGGTAACTCCATTCCAGAGAGACAAGAGAAATGGACTAGTCAATTAAAAAACTGGGTTGAGACACATATAGCATCACACAGAATATTCCACTAGTACTCTGGCTGAGGCCAGGTAGAGCCCCAGACATTAGCAGTCACTGTAGGTAACTGCATAATGGGCTCAGAACCCCCAGAGTGGGATAAGTTAGAAACCTGACTTAAAGGGGGTGGGCGGTCCTTAAGCACCATGACATGATGGAAAAATAGAAGTGTGGATAGTAAGAATTCGTGGTTGCTTATGAACACACACAAACCCCCATCATCACAGTTACCCAAAGATCTCTGTGTCGGGAGCCCTCCCCCTGGTTCACCAGCCTAGAGATAGGGCTCCAAGATGGACTCCGCCCCTGGATTGCACAGGACTCTGGGTTACTTTCTTCCTCTGAGTCTGGGTTTCCTCAAGGGCAAAAGGAGAGGACTGAGTTATTTGATGTCCATTCTGGTCCTTCCAGACATCAGCGCATATTTGTAATCTCAAAGGTGCTGGTGAGGAACCCAAGACCTTTCCGTAATCCCATGGCTGGCAGAGGTCAGTGCCACTGATGGGCACAGAGCTCAGCCATACATACTGTGGCCATAGGGAGAGAAAAAGCCTTCAGCAGGAGGCAAGGGGGATTAAGATTCAATCTAACCCACAAAGAGCAGGAGGCCCTCCACCTAGACCCAATCAGCAAGTGTACCTACCTGACTGCCACACTGGCTTCTCACAGTCCTGTCAATTTTTGCAATTTCTTCATCTGGATCCTGCAAAAACTAACATAAAGTAACCCCCACCCCCCAAGGAAACACACCAAACAGTCCACAAAGACAAAAACAGAGAGAGAAGAAAGAAAAAGTTGGTTAGGTTGTGGGCACCACTTCTGCCAAATGCACTCCCATTAACCCCCTATCAATAAACATGTGGCAGAGCCCAGTCTGGTTCCCAGGTAAGATTTCAGGGGGGTGGGGGTCCTCCTCCCCCACCTGTCTCCTTTGTACTCACAACAGCTACATTTGCCTTCCTTTTCCTGGAGCGAACAGAGACATCAGTGCCACTTTCCTCCTTCATGGTGTCCCGTTCCTTCGCATCCCTGCAAAGCCAGGGTGGCACAGAGGTCAGGGTGAGGTCTCCCCAAATCTGGGTTCACCCCTCCCCCACGACTGAACACCCTTCCCGTCCCCACAGCGACAGGGCCACTCACCTCTCCCTCCTCTCCCTCGGCATGGCTTGGGGCGTGGGATCAGGTCTCAGGCCTTGGGGGCACAAACCAGGCAGTGGGGTAAAGACTACCGGCCAGGGGGGGGCCTGGGCCCGCCAGCCCACCCCGGACACCCCTCCCCCTCCCGCGCGGGCGGCAGCGGCGGGAGCCTCCCGAGCCGGTCAGGAAAATGGCCGATGGGCCCGGGTGGCCTGTCACCCGCGGCGCCGCCAACAGCCTGCGATGCCGGGTCCGAACCCGGGGTTAGGGGGGCCCGGACGGCCCCCGAAATCCCCGCCGGCCCACCGCCTCCCTTGCGGCCCCGGCTGCCTCAGTCTCCCCCTCAACACCTCCCCCCGGTCCGTCTCTGAGCCACCCTACCGGGGCACCCCGCGCTGACGCCTCAGGGACCCGGCGACCCGGCCTCGCCCCACCCCCACTCCGGCCCGGCCCGGCCCGGCCCGACCCGGGCGCTGTGGGAGTCCTCGCTGCCGCGCCGTCCCGCAGCTCGCGACAGGGCCCTTACCCGAAGCCGTCTCCGCGGCAGGCAGGCGGCACGAGCCGAGGCCGGAGGCAGGAGGTCGAGGCGAGCGGGAAGCCGGGAGGCGGGAGGCAGCGGCGGGCAGAGCGCGCGGCGGTGGCGGGATCCGCGCCTGCCCCCTACACCGCGCTGGCGGCCGAGCCGGCTGCTCCTGCGCCCGGCTAAGAGCGGGACATTTAAAAATCCCTGCGCGCGGAACCGGCCCCCGGCCCGCCCTCGCACCCTCCCGCCACCCTCCGCCCCGCCCCGCCCGGCTCCGAGCCCCTCAGCGGCCGCCCTCGGGCCCGGGCCCGCCCAGCTACAGCCTTCAGGACCGCCCCGCCGCCGCGCAGGCCAGCGGAGGCTCTCGGGACCGCCGGGGGGGGGCGGGCCCTGCGCGGGGCGGGGCCTGCGCGGGGCGGGGCTAAGTGACAGGGCCTGCGCGCTGGAGGGGCGGGGCCGGGGCCGTGGCGGGGCCTGCGCGGCGCGAGCTGCGGCGCCGCGCGGAGCCGGACGCGGGAGGCCGACTGGCGCGCGCGGTGGAGGGCGGGGCCGCGCCGGGAGGGCAGGACGCGGGGGAGGTCTGGCGCGAGCGCGACGGAGGGGCGGGCCGAGGGGCTCTGTGGGCGGAGTCGAGCGGCGCTGGAGCGGCTGAAGGCCGCGTGGCCCGCGCCGGTGGAATGTAAACACGGCAGGCGCCGAGGGTTCGGGCCTGGGCTGGGTCTGGCAGGGGTCGCGCAGGAGCGAGCGGTAGGACCCGCCGTCCGTCGGTCTGTTGCGCGCGCGCCCCGTCCCTCCTTACACGTCCTTCCCGCCCCTGAGACGCAGGGTTCCGGGCCGTGAGTCGGGGCGGGGATGTGCCCAAGGTCACAGCGCCTGGTCGCTGGCCTACAGCCAGTGCCACTAGCAGCCGCAGCCGGTCTGGGGCGCCGGTGGGATGGTGGTTGCTCCTGGAAGTGCGTCCGCCCATCCTTCCAAGGGTGCATTCATTCATTCAAGGAACGGCCCACCCCCTTCCCTTTCTGCCCCTCCCCCACAAGCTCTTCGGGGCATTAGAAGAAGCTGATTTGGATTTGGGGATTCCAGGCAGCCCCCTCTGGCTGAAAGCCTTCAGAGTGACTCATGTGGGACTCAGGGTCATAGTCTCACTCCCTGTCCTGGCGTGCGGGGCTCCGCTGGAACTGACCTTCATATCCTCTCAAACCTCCCTTCCACCCCCTTTACTCTCAGCTTCTCACCACCATCTGTCCTTTCTCACCTCAGGGCCTTGGAGCTTGTGCCCTGCGAGGATCCCGTCGGGCTGCTCTTACTTCCCTAGAACTTCAAGGTCTTCAGTGACCACTTAATCTGGAGCACCCCACTCCCTAGGACTTTCTCTCCACCTCATTGCTCTGCTGTGTTTCCTCCACAGACTTGCCACCAGAAAACTCTTGCTCTTCATTTCCTTGTTCAGTGCCCCTTCCCTACCTTGTCTGTCTTGGTCACTGCTGTGTCCCCCAGCTCTTGGCATAGTGCCTGGGGGAAGGGTGACACTTGTTCGTATTTGTGGGTGAATTCTTGAAAAACACACACTGACCAAGCCCTTGTGGACCTTACAGGCTCATGAGACACATATGGAGCAACTGTCACTTGAAAGTGCCTTCTCTACTAAACTTGCAGAAGAAGCATGTAGTAGAGGGCTCCCAAACACTCCCAAGACCTTTCCTGATGCACAGTCTCAGTCTTGTTCCCCGCCCACCAACATAACAGTCTTCTTGAAGTGAGAGCCTGGGTCTTACTGACCAGTATGCCTTGTGTCCTCCTTGCTAGCAGAGGTGACCTTCCAAGGGCTCTGAGGTCAAGGCTGCTGAGATGACTCACTCAGGTTGTCAGGGAGGCATGGAACCCAAGCTCCTGAACTCCCAGCACTGTGTCCTTTGGTAATAATAATAATAAGTACCATAAACAGCATTTCCAAAATGGCAGCTTTGGGCTAAATCCTTCAGAGTGTTAGTTCAACTTCACGATAATCCTATCATGTTGATACTATGATGGTCCTATTTCAAAGATGGCAACTATCTCCTTTTTAGGGTGATTGTGAAGATTATGTGAGGTAATGCAGACTTAGTACAGTGCTTGGGACATACTAAGTGCTCAATCAATGAGATATATATGACAATGATAGACAATACATATGTCAATATATAGATATCAATATATATCATTGTTGTCAATGATAGGCAAGACAAAGTTTTCCTTAATGGTGGTAGCAACTTATACTTCGACCAGTGAAGAATGAGAGTTCCAGATGTTCTGTATCCTAGCTGACACGTTCATCAGCAGTACAGTGGATACAGAAATTTGGTATGTTCATTCAATGGAATACTGCACAGCAATACAAAGGACAAACCATTGAAACATGCAGCAAGATGAGTAATGGGGAGCACAAGAAGTCAGACACAAAAAGTATTACTGCGTGATTCCATTTATTTCAAGTTTCAGAAAAGGCAGAACTATAGTGACTGGTCAGAAGAGCAGTTACTTCTGGAGTGGGGTGAATAACTGAGAGGGCACCAAGGGAATTCTAGGCACTACCTATGTTTTATATCTTGATCTGAGTACATGGTTGTGTACATAAAAATTCCCGGTTGTGATTTATGCACTTTACTGAGTGTATATTTCCAAAAAAAAAAGAATTGTTTTTTTAAAAAAGTCATTTAAAACAAAGTCAGACTTTAATAATCCCTGCCCATGTGGGAACTTCCAGTTTGGAAGGGAGGCAGCTATGTAGATGGGCAGTTGTGATACAGAGTGCTAGGGCTGGGCTGGCTAGAACTTCGCGTGGAGTAGTGGCAGGAGAGGGCATCCAACCTACTCTTGGGTGCCAGGAAGGCTGCATGGAGGAAGCATCAGCTAGGCCAGAAGGAGGAATGGGTTTGGCAGAGGCAATAGAAAAGATACGTCTGTGGAAACAGCCTGCCGCAAAGCTTGGAGTCTCTGGAAGTTACTGATGTCTGGGGTAGCTCACCTTTGGCTCTTTGGTTTCATTTCATTATATGCCTTCCTGCATCAGGGTCAGAGTGTCCAAGCATTGGGTCAGCCTTGAAGAAGACTGTAGATCGAACTAGAAAACCAGCTGCTGGGTAGGGAGGGTATCCCTCTCCTCTGCAATGAGACCTTAGGAAAGTTCCTTAACCTGTTTGTACCTCAATTTCCTCATCTGTAAAATGAGGGTGATTCTAATTACCCTAACCTCCAGGGTTGCTGTGAGGCGTAAATGTATTAATACCCATGATGCATTTGCAGTAGAATCAAGTACATAGTAAGCGTTCAGCATGCATCAACAGTCATTTTTATTCGTAAAGAAATTTGGGGGCATTTGCGTAGCTTCATACATGATAAGAACAGCAGCCAGGATAGAAGGATTAAGAGAAGTAAGTCCTTCTGGGAAGTCCTTCCCAGATAAGATTCCTTAACCTGGGGCCCCCAGATAGCCTTCACTGGCCCAGGAAACTGCCTGCTGACAGTGTTGGCTCATTGTGTGCACTTGGGCCTCTGGTACAGAACATTCAGCAGTTCCTTAAAGGCTCCTGTGGAAAGTTAAGGAGTGCTGGAGCATGTTGATCAGGGAAGGTGTGGGCTGTGACCGGAAGCTGAGCTGGCCCAGGCCTTGCTATCAGGCAGAGTGGGCACCTTTGGCTGCTTGGCTAAGCCAGAGGAGGTGGGGGAGGGGCACTTCGGGAGGCTTTCCACAGGAATCCCAGAAAAAGGGGGGTCAAACTGGCTGCACCAGTGTGAGCTGTGAGGTAGGGGCCAGGCAGGAGGAGCAGGACCCGGTGCCAGGGAACCCGAGTGTGGGAAGGCCCCGGGGGCTTGGCTCCTGTCCTCTCTCAGGCGTGGAAATCTGTCTGCTCAGGCTTGCCAGGTCAGCCCAAGTCCAGGGCCCCAATGCATGCTCCCCAAGCATGGGGTTCATGGTTCAGAACAAGCTCACACTGCTAGGGACTCCGGGGGGGGGGGGGGGGCGGGGCGGGGAGGGGAGACTGGCAAACCAGTGGGTGGTCCCATAACCCTCTCTTACTCTGGGGAGCAAAGGCAGTCACACTTCTTCAGACAGAAAGCTGTGATCAGTTTAAAAATCCCAATGAAAATGAAAATTGACCTTTAAACTTAGTACAGGATAGAGCCATGGTGGCAGCTGACATTTATAGATTCTGTGTTAAGCTCAGGGTTCCCGAGGACAGACACTAATTAGAAGACACTTCGGGGACCAGGAGTGTCTGATCAGATTGGGGGTGTGGGGGTCAGTTATGCAGCAACAAGCCCCCGCCCCCCTTCAGCATGGGCTAAGACACAAGTGTTCTTTGTTCTGCGTCTGACCACCATATTCCCAGCTTTCACTTAAACCTCCCCATGTCGGCGTCTCCCTTGTGGGATATTTTCCTCCAAGCACTGTGCTCTGCACTTTGATGGGGAGGGAGGCTTGGCCAATCAGAGATCCACAGTACTGGCCATGTGATTGGTTCAGGGGTGGGCACATGACTTAGGCTGGACCAATAACAATCTCCTGGACCAATAACAATCTCCTGGAGTTGCTAAGCCGACCGGAAGTGGGTCTGGAACCAGGAGGCCCTCTTGCCACTCAGGGTGACCTTCCTTACAGGGGGCGTCCTGGAAGTAGAGGGGAACAGAGCCAGAGGTACGGGGAGGCGGTCTTCTAATTCATCGAGCTCCTGGGTCCAGTCCAGCCCAAGACCAGGCTACTAGGAACTTTCCAGATGCTGGAGCCAACTCTTTTCATGGATTTATTTAGCCTGTTGAGGTTGGGTCCCCCGTCACTGACAACCATGAGAGTCTTGGGTGTCGTGTGTGCGTGCAAGGGTATTGGGCTGTCCCACTGCGTCCATTTGTGGCCACCAGAGAGCCTCCCAGTGCTCGCCTGGACCTACCAGGCCTTCTCTGTAATATTGTAAATCCACACTGGCATGGCTGGTGGGCTCACGGCTCTGGGGGTGCCAGGCCTGGCTCTTTGTCTCAATTCCCCAGGAATCCTGACTTCCCTGGCAACATTCTTCAATCACTTGCTTACATCAACCACATAAGAATCCACTTCTTAATCAGCCTGGCAGCCTCGGGAGCCCCTGGGGCCTGCCCCCCACCAAGCACTTGTGGGCCTCGGGTGCACTGCCTTGAGCCTGCCCTCCAGGAGCTCCCAAGAACACCTCACACCCTCTGAGGGCACATAGACATTAAGTGAGCAGACTCACTCCAAACGTGAGTGAATAGAGGTCACAAACTGACGTGCTCGCCTATAGGATATTAGCAAAGAAGTTGAATTCCTGTACACAGAAGGGTTCCTGACTCACTGAGCAGTAGGATGGCTTGGCAAACTGGGCTTACATCTGCTCAGGGTAACAGCAGGCAGCTGACCTCTGGGGGGGGGGCAGGGGGGAGGGAGAGGGGACAGCTTCGCCCTATGTCTTTACTTCTTTAGGTATCAACCTGGCCACATTAGTTGTCTGACCTTGGGACCCCTACCCCCCCAGGAATTCAGAGTTGAATAGTGGGGTCTTGGATGAGGGAGGGTCTCATGTGAGGGAGGGTCAGCATTACATAAACAAGAAGAAAAGAAGAAGGTGCTAAGGAGGGGGTGGACTGGAAATAACCCAGGCCTAGAGGCCTGAACATTCCCCGGCGCCAGCACAGGGTCAGGACAGAAAATTTTGCTGAATAAATAAGTGGGTGAATGGATAGGGGCAAAGGTGAGAGGCACAGAAAGTGTTTCCCAGATGGCGACGGGAAGCTCAGGAGGCCAGGGACACGGAGTGGGGCGCATTCTTGTGCCGAGGCCCAGGTGCGGCTGGTGTGGAGGTCACAGAGGGCTCCACGCACGGAGCCTCCAGGCTCAAGGCTGGGGCTGCCCCCCTCCCGGTCTCTCTCCTCCTCTGTCTGAGAGCGTCTCCTTCCACTCCACGTTATATTTCCTTAAATCTGTTTGTTTGAAAAGAGAAATCTCCCCTAAGTGGAAAACCAGTATCACCAGCCCCAAAGTAGAAAGGAAGCAATCAAGGGTTTCTAACTACAGACAAGAGGCAGGCCATGGCCCTGAGGCCTGAGCTCCTTCTCTTTAAAACAAGAGATGACGGCATAATTCCACTTCTATGAGGAGCCAGGCCGGCCGGATTCGTAGAGACAGAAAGTAGAAGGGTGCTTGCCAGGGCAGGAGAGAGGGGAACGGGGAGTTTTGAATGGGTACAGGGTCTCGGTTTTGCAAGATGGAGAAGTTCTGAAGATGGATAGTAGTAAAGGGTACAACAGTGTGAGTCTACATAACGCCACTGAATTGAACTCTTAAACATAGGATGGTCCATTTTATGTCATGTGTGTTTTGCCACAGTTTTTAGGAAAGGAAATGAAGAAACAGCAGATGGGGGTCAGGTTCAAAATGAGCCTTTCTCCTCGATTAAGCAGAAAACGTGACAGAGAACTGAAAAGGGAATGACTCACTCACGGTGTGATGTGTGTGGGCTCTTATTTAAAATGAACACGGCCCACTGTGGTCAGAGGAAGAAAGGGGCCGACTAAGGGGCAGAGGTGTAAGCGGGCGGAGGAGGGACAGCCCCCCTGCCATGAGGGCCTGTGGCCCACGTCCTGCAGAACGAGACCCCGGAGCAGTTGTGGCTGGTGCGTCGGCCGCGCTGGCAGGCTTGGGTCTGAGCAGCTGGACTCCAGCGCAGTGCGATCTTGGAGAAGGCACCTCACCTCCCGGTGCCTCAGCTTCTTCCCCGGGCCCAGAGGGGGATGAAGACCGTGTGTTGTGGGCCTGGGGGGCGCAGTCAGTTAAACATCTGCTTCGGGCTCTGATCACATTCTCAGGGTCCCGGAATTGAGGTTTGTGTTGGGTTCCTGTTTAGCTCAGAGTCTGCTTCTCCCTCTGCCTCTCCCCCTGCTCATTCTCTCTCTCTCTCTCTCTCTCAAATAAATAAATAAAATCTTAAGAAAAAAAAGAGGGTGTGTGTGAGGCGGAACTGAGGTTGGCCGTGGCAGAGTACTTGGGTGGGCTCAGTGCCCATGGACTAGCAGTCCTGGATGGCTGTCTTTCCAGGGTTTCCTGGATCTCATAAAGAGTCCCCTGGGTTGACTCAGATCAGTGGCAGGGGGTCAGTGAACTCAGTGTCCAGTGGGACATTTGACCTAGTTCCCTGTTTTCACATCCTTCAAGATGTCAGATGGGAGGAATTGGTGAGTGTACCATTCTGCTGGGCCCCCGAGGTATGTGCATACAGTTGGTGCTCATTAAGTGTCTGTTAAATGATTACAGGGATGAGTTCTGTTCTAGGAGTATGAAGGTTGAACCAAGCATCTTGTCCTCATGATGCTCCGATCCAGTGGAAGAGAAGAGAAGCCCATCCTTCGTCACCAAACAGCGAGAGCAGTGCAGAGGGAGGAAGCACCTGGCAGCAGAGGTCCTCATCCAGCCCAGGGAGAGGAGAGGGCCGGCAAGTGGAGAGTCACCGAAATTGCCTTTGCCAAAGACACGAGTGCCCCCCATTTCACCAGTTGCCAAGGGCACTCTTAAGGGTTCATTTCCTGGCCCTGTCGGGAGTGTCGGGCATGGTGGCCCGCTCCCTGCTCCTGACACCACTACTGTCTCCTGGTTGCCCTTCTTCCCCTTCACCTCTACTTAAGTGATGGCCCCTCCCTTGAGTGGTCTTTTCTTTCTACTTTCTGCCCACTTGACATCTCTACTTGCCCGTCTCGCGGACCTCTCGGCCTAAGACGCCCAACGGTGGACTCTGGCTTCCCCACCCAGTCCCACTGGCTTCTCCCCCGGGACCACTGTTCACTCAGTTGCTCAAGGCGCACACCTGGTACTCACTGTTGCTTTCTCCCTCTCTTCGTCCTCTGTACTGCGTGCATGAGCAAGGCCCAGACTTTCTGTCCTCCAAATATTTCCAATCTGTCTCTTGTCCCTTCTCCGCCCTGCCCTGGAGGGAGCCACAGGCTACTGTCTGCACAGGGGTACTCCATCCTGAACTGCTTTCCCACTGTCGCAGTCTCTTCCCCACTGAATGCCTTTGTCACCAAACAGCCGGAATCATCTCTTTTCCCTGAAAGATAATCGACTTGTATGAATCCAATCAAACCTGCCCCTTCTGGAAACCATTTGACAGCTTTGTGCTGATGGCAAATAGTCATATTGCACAAGTGCCAGGCCCTGCCCGACTCGGCTTCTGCTGCAGCCCTCTGGTCCTGGGGTCCTGGGCACGTACCCTTGTCTCCCTGGGCTCCAGCCTTTCTCTGACACGCCGTGGGCTCGGCTTCTGTGGTGTGTTTGCACCTGTTCGCCGGCTCCCTGCTCCCCCCTCCTTCTCAGGGGCCGACTCAGGCTGCAGCAGCCCCTCCCGGAGGAGGCCTCGCCAGCCACCTGCCTGCATCAGGGTCTCTTTCTCGGGGCTCGCTGCTTTCTCTCTGCAGTCTGATTTGTTTTTGCTTTTTTTAACTATAAACACGTCAAACATACAGTAGAGAATTGATAGTACACCTCATATACTTACCCTACAGATTTAATAATAAAGGTTTTGTCCTATATGCGTCGCAGACCTTGTGGCTCTTTTTTTCCTTTGCTAAAAGATTTTAAGGTGGATTCCAAACATCATCATTTCACTTTTATGTGTCTGAGTATGCATCTCTAAAGTATGGCCATTTTCTTCCATAACCACAATGCCAGTAGGACACCTAACAAAATGAATGATTCTTGGTAGCATTTAATACTCAATCTACAATCACATTTTCCAGTTGTCTCAAATATGTCTTTTAACCATTGGCGTGAATGACGATCTAAACAGGCTCCACACACCTCCTCTGCTTACTGTGTCCTTTGCTCTTCACTCTGCAGTAGCCTCTTTTCCACATTTGCTGCAGAAGGCAGCTCAGTCTCCTGCAGACTCACTTCACTTCCTGCATTTGTCCCTTTTGCTTCTCCATGGAGTCGTTTGACTTGTTCCTCTCTCCCCTGTATTCCTGTACGCGGAAGCCAGCTCTCCTAGCTGATTAGGTTCATGTCTGTGGGTGATGCTGTGTGCGAGGCTATGTGCTCCAGAGCCCGTGTGCCTGGCCGTCCACTCTTGTGAGGCTGAGATTGATCAGTGAGGTTAGGTGGTGACAGCCTCCTCTGTCCCTAGCACCATCCCCTGTCGGCCCTCACCTCGTAGTTTCATCCATTCATAATTGCTTCCTGAATCAGTTATTTGATTAGGGTTTGCAAAATAGTGACTTTCTATTTCCTTCATTTCTTCCAAATTAGAGCGTATGTACTCAGGGGGATGGTATGTGGGAGCACTCTACCCGGATGCAAGCCATGGGGGGATGCATTGTCTGTAAAGAACTTAAAAAAAGAGAAATGGACTAAAAGTCATCTGCTTGTATCATTCCCACAGCCTTGCCATTCCAAACAATGTCCGTGATGGAATACTGTCCTCCCTGGGCCCCAAGTTCCCCGCCTCGCCCCCACCTCGACGCACCGCTGTTCAGAGCCTACTCACTGGAATCTTCTGTAAATAAATTTTCCAAATCAATTAGGGCTATTTGGTTGCCCTGAAATGCAGCTTCTGTGGTGGCATAAATGCTTAATTCTGTCTTTTTGATTAAGCCCCATATTTTTATTCTTCATCACACTTGAGACATTTTGTAATTGTATGTTTGTTTACTTGTTTGGGGCCCTTCGTCCTTCAGGAGGAAGCTACACAAAGGCACATGGGAAGCACTCGGTATCAAACATTTGAGTGAAAGATTGGTGAATGAAGGCCAGGAGGGGTGAGCGGGCAGTGGTCGGGGGGTGGGGGGTGTACAGGGGAGAGGGCCCATCCCGGAAGTGACAGTAGTCAGGTGTGTCTGGGGCGAGTGGAGGTGGGAAGGGGAAGCACTGAGGCCGAGGAAGACTCAGGGGGCAGGAGCGCAGGGAAGCACCTGCTGTGCCATGCTTCATGAGGAGTTGGACCCTATCCCGGGGGCCGTGGGGCCGTAAGATCTCTGTGCCCAGCCCCACCCCGCCCATGACCTCCTGGATAGAGCCCGCCCTCCGCAGGAGGCACACATAATTCTGGAGACTTGGCCACGGTCTCAGGCAGCACCCGCCTCCTCCCTCCCTCTCTAATTGCTCTGTTTTCCTTCCACTTCACAAGTGGGTTGGCTAGTAACACCGAAGTCTGTTTTATATACATATAGATAGTTAGCAAACACAAAATGTGTGGTAAGCTATGTTCCGTCTTTATGTTATTAACACACAAAAGCAGGAAAGCTCCAAGTTAGAGCATCTGCAATTCAGCCCAGTGTGCAGCAAGCCATATGGTGAAAACATGGGATGAAGGCAACAGAAGTGTATCATCTCTGCCTCTGTCTGAAGAGCTGCCTCTGCAAGCCAGGGCCACGGGCTTGCCCCAGCTTGTGTGTCCCAGCCAAGGCCAGCCAGCTTCCATCCATTCATTCATTCATCCATTCATTCATTCATTCATCAAATATTCTTTAAATTCCTGTCATGTGCCAAGAAGAGTTCCCTCACCAGGAGAGAGGAACCAAGACAGTCAGAGGTCTGTCCTCGGGGACGGAGAGGGGGTCAGGACATAGGTAAGCAAAGCACATGAGAAAGACTCGATGATCGCCTCCAGTTATGAGAGCTCCTGAAAAGTAACAGGGTGATGTGATAGGAAGTGGAGCAGAGGCCCGTCACTAAGGATAAGGTGGCTTCAGGAAGGCCTTTCTCAGGAGGAGACAGTAGAGCCAAGCTCTGAAGCATGAGGAAAATCCGGCAAGAATTGCTGTGAAGAAAGTATCCCAGGCAGAGGGAACAGTATGTGCGAAGGCCCTGAGGTGGGAATGAACTAGTGCTTTAGTGGAACTGCAAGTAGGCTGGAGTACAGTGAGTGAGGGAGAGTGGGACAAGATAACAAGAGAGCTGGGAGTCAGGGGCAACAGGGTCTTACAGGCTTGTAGGGAGTTTGAGTTTTACTCTGGTGCTATTAGAAGATCTGGAAGGGTTTGAAGTAGGAGAGCGACTCCTCTGATTTACATGTTTATGGATCACTCTGCTGCCGAGGGGAGTGTGGATGGGGAAGCAGGCATATCCTGGGGTCTTAGAGGCGGGTCGCCCAAGCCAGGCAAGATGGCAGCTTGGCCAAAGTTGGGATGGGGTGGAGGTGGTCACAGGGGTCAGATGTGTTTGCAAACAGAGTGGGGGAGGGCTGCCCATTGCCTGCTGAGAATGCAGACCCATGACTTGAGTCCATGGTGGCTGACAAGGACCAGGGCAGCATAGCTGGGCAGAGATGTGAAAACACAGCTTCCCTGCTCTCTGCAGGTGAGGAGCCCCATCTGTGTCACTCCCCATGGAAGGCCTGGTTTTTCTTTCCTGTCCCCTCACCTCCATGGTCATAAGCATAGTGGCATGAGTGACACGTCACTGGCATTCTCCTGCCAGGTGGAAGTGTAGGGAGAAGTCACTGCCTAAGACCACACAGTGACAAGGGGCATCTTGGGAGGATGCTTCTCCGTAGACAGCACGAAGCCTTGGGGTGTTAGCCAGCCCTTTCCAGCGTCCACCTGACTGTCTTGCATCCTGGCTGGCAGAGGAAGGGTGGCACTGCCCATAGCAGCAAGGACACACATTCTCACGTAGCCCTCAGTGGCAGGGCTTTCTGTCTTTGTTGTAAGAGTGCCCTGTCAGCTCCTCCTAGAATAGAGGGAAACCGCACATGGCAGTGTGGGGAACCCAGAAGCAGAGTGGAGCATGTGGGAGGTGAGGAGGGAGTGCCGAGAAGCCATGACCTGAGGACAGGGGAGTGTAGAGCAGGAGAGGGCAGAGGGCCCTGGAGCGGATGGGGCCCGAGGGCTGCCCTGCTTGGGCCAAAGGGGCAAGGCCTTCTATCTCTGCCTCCATCAGCCATGTGGTGGCATGTGGCCCTGGCAAGGCTGAGGCAGTCCTGGAAGGGCTGAGGCCGAGTGCTGGCTGCACCCCCAGCAGCTGGGGCACTAGCACCTCCTACAGGTGATCTTCGGGGGTGCGTCTCCACAGCCACCACAGTCCATCCCAGGAACTCGGCCATGACCCATTTAAAAACCAGCAGTTGGGGTTGTGCTGAAGTGACATCTTCCTTTCCCTAAAGCAGGAATAGCCAAAGGTCCAAGGTGACAGCTCCGAGACTTGGAAGGGGCTCCATTTATAGGCCACCAGCCACAGGGGAAAGACAAATGCCCTTTCTCCTCCATCCAGGAAGGTCAGTGTTACACAGCCCTGCATTCATTCAATCCGGTTCTTTAATGTTCTTTGGAAACGTGCACCATGTGTCTCTCCAGTGCTCAGGCTGGGAAGAGCAGAGACTCCTTGGCGGTCATGCCCTTGTGGAGTCCACAGGCTCGGGGGACACCAATCAGATGACCGCACAGGAGCTCATCATGGATACTGGCAACAGCAAGCATTTTCTGTTTCGTGCGTTAATACGTGTCTCAGCAAGGATGAGGACAAAGCCCAAGCCGTCCCCAACCGCCCAATGCTGGGTTAGGGTTAGCCTCACTTCCGATCAGGACATAGCCATAGAGAGGTCACGGACAGCTCTCAAGGTCACCAGCAAGGACACAGTAGAGTGCACAGGTGTGCTCTGAGAACAGGACCCATTCTTCGGACCCTGATCTGGACTGGGGAGGGGATGTGGGGAGGAAGTCAAGAATGGTGCCCCTTGAGGAGTAGATGCTGGAGCAGAGGGGGAAGAGATGAGAAGGAGTGACAGAGAAGGGAGGCGTTGGAGCGGAAAGAAGGGCTTGGAAGAGGCCCTGAGATGGCCGAGACCCAGGCTCATCTGAGAAACTGGGAGGTGGCAGGGGAGCTGGGAGGCGCAGGCTGGGGGCACAGCCCACAGTGAGTCCTTCCTTCTTCAACCTGAGAGCCACGGGAGGCCTCGGAGGTGCACCTTGGAAAGAATCCTCAAGCTGCCTCGTGTAGCATGGGCTCCCGGGCGGCCAGGTGCTGGAGACTCCCCAGGCATCGGGGAGAGGCGTAGGGCAGGCCCGGCAGGAAGCGGCTGAATTCAGTGTTATTTGGAGTAAGATCAACATGGCTCGAGTGGATTTGCGGTGGGGAGCAAGGGTCCAGGCAGGGTCCAGAGACCCAGAGTTTCTGGCCTTCAGAACTGGGCTGGCATGAGACCTTTCACTAGAGTGAAAAGGGACATTCACGTCCTGAGCGGTAACGCAAAGGCCAAAGTGACATTTAGAAATTTTTTGTATGTCAAGCATCAAAACATTGAAGGAATAGTAGCGTAAGGAGTATCTGTGGACTGCCGTCTAAATAAGCAGTTGTTAATACTTTGCTGTATTTGCTTTTCCGGGTCCGGGAGGCCGAGTCTGCTGGGATGAGGCTGCGGGAGCAGAAGGCCAGCCGGAGTTAGACACTGAGAAGGTCTGCACCAGAAAGTCAGAGAGCAGCAAGCATTGGTCAGGCTGTAGAGAAGTCAGCCTGACAGGCTGCCAACAGGAATAGAAAATGTTTCAGCGGCTTCGAGAAGCCACCTGGCAGTTCACTAACAATTAAACATAAAGTCGCCCAGCGGGTGCCTGGGCGGCTAAGCTGCCTTCCCGGGGTTGCTGCGGGGTCTGGGCGTTTGCTCCCGTGACTGGGTGAGGCCAGGGCAGGCAGGTGTTCACCCAGGCCCAAGTCTCCCAGCCCACCCTGCCCCAACCCTCTGCTTCCTGGGAGTCAGAGCCCTCTGGGAGTCTAACCTCTTCTATTCTCCTGCTGTTTTCTTTCCGGCCCATCTTCAACTGTCAGCATCAGATTCAGGCCTGGCCAGATATCGCCTCCTCTCTGGAACTATCTTTCTCTGCCCTCGTCTGAAGGTCTGTGTAGTAGCACGTCTGCACCTCCTTCAGACACTGACCTAGGGCCCTATGGTTCTGTGTTCCTGGTCACCAGGGCTGTGACCTCTGGTCTTAACAGATACGACGGATTCTCCTTGAGGGCCGGGCTTGAGTCCAGCTCCCCTCTGCTTTCTTTATTGATTTGGTCAGAATTATTTTGGTCACCAGTAACAGAATCTTAGCTCAGACTGGCCTAAGGAAAAGGATCCACTGGTGCATGTTACTGAAAGTCTAGGGGCTTCAGGTATAGCTGGGCCCAGGGCTCATTTGTTTTGGCCGTGCCCATCTCCTGGTCCTGCTGTCAGCAGGCTCTTCTTGGGTGCTAGCAAAGACGGCTAACTCAGCTATCTTGGCAGAAGCCCCAGACTTGAGGTCCATTGGTCTGGCTTGGGGCACGTGCTCACTCCTGCGTCAGTGGCTGCCCAAGGAGAAGCCAGCTCTGATTGGTCAGGCTTGTGTCATAGTCCCACCTTAGGATTAGGGGTTTGTCATGGACCAGTTGTGGGGGGAGGGATGCTTCTCAAGGCAAATCCTGGCCACTGGGAGGGCAAAACAAGAGCAACTCCCTGGAGATGATTTTCCTTGACTCCTTCCTCCCTCTAGTGCCTCAACAGGGGTCTGTAGGTCTTATTTACCTCCCTCCCGGGTATTTCTCACACCTGTTCCTTGTTCTCATCAGGAACTTGCTCCCATTCCTCTCCTTCCCCCGGCCCATCATTGTTTATTCTCCATGTTAACGGCCAAGGGGGTTCTTCCTAAAACATACGCAGATCACATCCTAATTAAAACCCTTGATGGTGTCCCACTGCCTCTTGGATGAATTCCATTCTTCTGAGAAAAGCACATCCACCCTTGGTGATCTGGCCCTCCAGCCCTGTCTCTCTCTGTTTCTTCCTCCCTCTGGGACTTATTCTCCAGGCTCCTCAAACCACCTTGAGTTGCCCCATGCTTCTGCCTGGGATGCCCTTTCCCAGCTTGTCTGACTGACAGACTCTTCCTTTTCAATACCCAGCTCAGGCATCCCCTTCTCCAGGAAGGCCTCCAGGACTTCCCTGAACACATAAGAGCACCTTCTGCTTGGTGCCCATATCTGTTCACCACTCTGAGCTAGGCTGATTCTGAGGATCATGCTCTCTGGCCCCTGCTTGCCCTTCAGGTGCTTCTTCCCATCTACCTTCCTAGCGCCGAGCCTGGTGCTAGGCCCAGTGATGCAGTCTGAGCAGTGACTATTGACAGATCGGAGGACCCAAGGGAGTGACGATCCTGGGTGGGCCCTGCCTGCCCTGGGCAAAACAGAGTTGCAAGCTTCCTGCCTGGACACGTTCAGCTCTGGGCTTATATGCCCTTCCCTCGCCTGCCCCGCCCCCATGATGGGCTGCCCTCCAGCCACCTTACGAAGGACTGCTTTCACTTTCTTCCTAACATTTAGCTTGGCTGTTGTTCTCCTGTGTGTTTACTTATCATCTCTCTCCCAACCTCCATGCCTATGACTGTCAGCTCCACCAGAGCAAGTTTCAGTGCTGGCCATATCCTAAGTACTGGGCACAGCACCCTACACTAAAAGGGCCCAATAAATATTCACTAAATGAATGAACTCCTGGTGACCTTGGCTGGGGCATTTGACCTACCTTTGGGGGAGAATATTCATGGTTCGCAGGTTTAAGGGGCTGATGCCAAACTGGGAGAAGTTCCAATGTGGTTGGTGATCCTCCCCCCTGGGAATCCCTGTCTACTCCAAGCCTTTGGCTGGCAGAGGCTATTCCAGAGAAAGAAGAAATGACTCATTCCATGTTGGGCATCTCGAGATCTAATTCTCAGCAAAACCACCAATAATGACAAAGCAGATGAAGCCGCAGGTGGCAGTGGGAAGGGTGAGCTTTCTCAGTCCTCTCCTCCTTTTTGCTGAACTTCTAGGCTTGCTCACAGTCATCCCCAACCTCATCATCCTGTCCATGCAGACTTGGGCCTTGCCTTCTCTTTCTAGTCCTCTCTCCCTGCTCTGCTCTCTTTCATTATCTTTTCCCCTTTCCCCTATCATCGTCCTCTTCCACTGCACAGCAGGTGGCATACAGTATGTGCACTAGCTATCTACTGGCTGATTCCACTTACAACATTTTCCTTTTCTTGGGAATGAAAAGGAGATGCAAACCCAAACACTTACTGATTATTTTCTTCTAGCCCTGAGGTTCCTGATGCAGAGTAACTTGATACGTAGGTATCCATGTACTCCCTCTATTTCATTTGGTTCATCTGTGCAACCACTAATCAATCCATCCACCCATTCATCCATGCACCCATCTATTCATCCATCTGTTTATCCACCCACTCATCCATCTATCCATTCATCCATCTGTCCAATCTGTCCATCTGTCCATCCATCCATCTGCCTTCATCCATCTGTCTGCCCATCCATTCATCCATCCATTCATCTATCTGTCCATCCATTCACCCATCCATGTAGTCATCCATCATCTGTCCATCCAACTGACCATCCATCCATCCATCCATCCACCCATTCATCTATACATCCACCCAACCATCCACTCATCCAACCATCTGTCTATCCACTCATCTAATCATCCATCCATCCATGCATCCATCCAACCATCCATCTATCCAACCATCCATCAACCCATCCATCCATCCATCCATCCATCCATCCATCCATCCATCCATCCGTCTCCCCATCCATCTGTTCATCCATCCATCTATCCATACATTCATCTCTCCCATCTATCCATCCATCCATCCATCAATCCATTCATCCATTCAATTTCTCTATCCATTTGTCTGCCCATCCATCCATCCACCCATCCATCTCTCTATCCACCCATCTCTCCATCTGTCTCTCTATCCATCCATCCATTCATCCATTCATCTGCTTCCATCTGTCTGCCCATTCATCTGTCCATCCATCTATGCATTCATCCTTTCATCTGTCCATACCTCCACCCATCTACCCATCTCTCTATCCATCCATCTCTCCATCTGACTCACTGTCTATTCACTCATTTATTCATTCATTCATCTATTTCCATCCATCTGCCCATCCATCCATCCATCCATCCATGCATTCATCCTTTTATCTGTCCATCCATCCATCCATCCATCTCTTCATCCATCCACTCATCCATCTATCCATCCATCCATCTGTCCACCAGTTCATCTGTCCATCCGTGTATCCATTCATCCATCCCTCCATCCACCCATCTTTCCATCCTTCCATTCATCCATCCATCCATCCATCTGCTAGGTGTGGACTGACCCTGGATGAATGTGACACAACAGGTGGGTGGTGAGTGGAGGAATAAGACAAATGCACCCATAGATATAGTGTTAATTGGAGACTATAAGCTTAGGTGCTGGTGGGAAGAGACACCAGGCACAGTGCTTACAGTGGTATGGATCCTCTCAACCCACCAAGCTGATATCACAAAATACCCCCCTCTGCCTGCTGGATGCCAGTTTGTGAATCTGACCTGGAGCTACTAGCAGGAATCTTAGCTGAGGGAGAGATCTCATGTGGCCGGGGCAGGAATGAGGGTGCCAGGCAGGGCTTCCAGGAAGAGGGGACATTTGAACTCAGCCTGAAGGCTGAGTAGAGTCCATAAACCCAGAACTTATGGAAGGGGCTTTGCAAGGAGAGGGAATGGCCATCTGTCATCCCATTTCCTGGCCAATATGTGATTTTCATATGCTCTGGGACAGCCTACTTACTATTCTCCTTTTTCTTCCCCCATCCTTCAACTCAAGGGTGAGGGAAAACAATTGCCATTGTTCCTCGGACTATGATCAGGAAAGTGAGGGCAGAAACCAACTTATTTTACATTTCATTACTTTTTAAATGATTTTTAATTTTAATTACAGAAGCGTGCATGAATATATCCTTATCACAATGAGAGTAATGCAAATATTGCAGATAAGGCTAACATACTGCTTTCTCACCAGTTCCTTTCTCACCCCAGAGGGGTGAGAGTAGAGTGTTCCCTTTCACAGCTTTCTCTGTGCATTTCACATATTTATATGTGCATGTGTGTGCGATGTGTGTGGAAGCACCGATTGCAGTAAACAGCATCGTACTGTCAGATTCAAAAAAGCAGTCGAGGTCCCTGGATGGCTCAGTTAAGCGTCTGACTCTTGATTTCAGCTCAGGTTATGATCTCAGGGTCGTGAGATCGAGCCCCACTGTGGGCTCCATGCTCAGCAGGCTGTCTGCTTCTCTCCCTCTGCCCCTCCCCTCAGACTCTCTCTCTGTTTCATGAATAAATAAATAAATAAATCCTCTTAAAAAGTATTAAAAAAGAAGTGGAATTACATTGCAAGTGTTGTTTGCATCTCACCTTATTTTAAACTTATTTTCTTTTCCTGGAGTAACATTTCCTGGAGCTTCCTCTACAGGAGAGCACATCTCACTGTCTTCCTTGCTGCTGTTGTAGCCTGAGGTTCCGTAGCTCATTTAGCCTCTCCCATTTTGCTGTCAACTTGGGATGTTCTGAAATATTTGTTCACGAAGAGAGCACTTCAGTGAGTGTTCTTGGATCCAGCTTCTCGTGTCCTCTTGCCATTGCCTGGTCAAAGATTGGCATGACTGTCCCTTTCCTGATGATCCCAGTGGAAAGAAGGCCTCTTCCCTCCCTACAACTTGCAGCACTGGAGACCCAGGAAGCCACGCAGCCCAAGTGTCAGTGGGAAGGGCCCACTCCCCACCCTCTGACCCGGCCTTAACTCAGACTGGAGGTACTTTCCCAGTACCCATGATGCGCCAGGCTCAGGGTAAGGAACAGAGCATGTTGGTGGCCTCATTCCTATCCCACGGGGCTTTTAGTTCACCTTGTGTTTGTGTCAGTCTTGGGCTGGGAGCTTGAGGCAAGGACAGGGAGGGGTGGCTTCTACAGGAGCACAGAGACCTAAGGCATGAGGGTATTGGTGATCTCCTGGCCCCCTCCTGTGCAGCATCTCTGCAGCCTGATGGCTGGCGGCTCTCATGACCTCACCCCTGCATGGCCCGGAGGCAGCCCGGCTTGGCCCTCAGTGCCTCTGCTCTCCTCTGCCCCTCCTCTCCTCCAGGGCTGGAAAGCATCTCTAATTCCGGCGGGCACCACAGTCTGCAGCTCCTCCTCGGAGCAAACTCAGCACAGGTGCCAACTGTTAGTGCACTCTCCCAGCTTCCATTTCCGCAGCTCGGCACCTGCAAAGCCCCCCACCAGAGTCATGCCAACAAGAGGGGGCTGCGGCTGTGTGTGTGCGTGCCCGCGTGCGAGCCCACGTGCCCGGCTGCTGGAGCCTGTGGGAAGCCACGAGGGAAATTTCCAGCACAAAGACCGTATGCCTGAGAGCGAGGGGAATTGCTCAGCAAACTTCAGAAGCGATCAAAATGTCCTTTCCGTAAAGTCCCAGCTTAAAAAATGTTAGCAGGTGCATATACAATAGCGAGTCAGTTGGGATGGATTACTATAGAATACCATTTCCGCTCGTTCCAGATTATGAATTCAGGGCATAATTTTCTGTAAATTGTCATTCTTGTCTGGTAAGGAAGGCTAATTTTTTCCTCATATGGAAAAAAAAGCCACCACTATCCTGGGCCACTGCTCTTTAGAACTGGCTCTGCCAGCCCACCTCCCTTGGGGACGGCGGGATGGGTGAGCTGTGTCCCGGAGTGGCTGCGGCCAGAGGCACTGCAGGAGGCCTTTCCCTCCCGGGGTGATCAGGGAGCTGCCATGGGTTACTGAGACGGCTTGGGGGGAAGAAGAAAGACTCCCGCTCACGGACTCTGGGCCTGCTCTGGAATGAGGGTGGACAATGAGGATGGGCTGCTCTAGATGTGTGGTGTGAAGATGAGATGCAGGAAACCAGGAGAGGAGGAGGTTGTTGGCAAGGCATTGGAGGCTGTGTTCATCATTCATTCATTCATGCATTCATTCAACAAGGGTTTACTGAGTGCCCAACGGGTGGGGCCCTCTTCCAAGCCATGTGGTCACAGCAATGCTAAGATCTTCTGTGCCAGTGGAGAGAAGCAGCCACTCAACAAGGACTAAGACAAGCATCCATCTTAGCTGCAAAGGAAGGCAGAGTGACTGGTGGGGGCTCATCAGAGAAGGCAGGGGGGTGACCATGTGGCTAAGCTGCACAAAGAGGAGGAACCAGACAAGACAGGTGAGCAGCCTTCCCACTGTGCTAAGCCACAAGTATGTATGTATAAGGCCTGGAGGTCAAGCAAGCTGGGCTTGTTCCAGATGAGAGAATAGGCCAGCAAGGCTGGAGCCCAGGAAGGAGCGGCGAGTGGGGATGGGAGGCTGCTGTTGGGGACAATCGAAGTGCATGAGAACTGGATAGTTTTGAGTGAGGGAGAGAGACGTGACTGGTTGTTGCTAGAAGCCTCCTCAGGCTGCCACGTAGAGCACTGTCAGTAGAGGTGCCATGGTAGGAGAGGGAGCCTCTGACTGGGAGTCACTGCACCTCTGGTCCTTCACCCGGCTCCCAAGTCCTCGGGGACTGCGGGTGGCTCTGTGCCAGCTGCCACTTCTCCTGATGGAACACAAGGAAGTACAGTCCTTCCAGAATGGCTGAAGCTGCACACTCCAGTGTGATGGCTGGAGACTCCTCAAGGCAGGGGAGAGCGAGGGACTTATTCCAGTGTGGACCCGTATTTGTCCAGATTCATTCAAATGAAAATGATGGAAACCTGCGTCAACAGGCTCAAGTGAAACGTGAAAGAACATCAACCAATTACTGACCCTTGCCGTCAAAAAGTCCAGGGACTTCAGGCATAGCTGGATCCAGGGGCTTAAACAATATCGACAGGAATCCTCCTTCCTTTGTCTCTACTTTCCTCTGCGCTGGCTTCATTCTCAGTCAGAAGGTCCCCAAGCGGTGGGAGAGGTGCCACCGGCACTTTCAGACTTAATCTCCTGTCAGGTGAGGAAAGGTCTTTGCCAAATGAGACTTCTTGTGGGAGTCCCAGAAGGAAGCCAGACCAAGAGGGGGGTGCTGTGGCTTCTGCTCACTGTCCTCTTCCCTCTTCCCTTCAGACTTGGCAGTAGCCCCTGACAGAGCTCTGGAGACCACACCTGTGGTCCCTGCCTCCCCCTCCCCCCAGCAGTCCCCCTGTCTGTTCTGGCTCCCTCTGCTGATGACCCTACAGACCCTTCCCCAGCACCCCAGCCACACTGAGGGCCTGGCTAGAGCGGCTTCTGGGTATCACACGCACACCCTGCCTGGGGAGCCAGCCCTGAGAACATGGCATGGTCCTGTCCACTAGGGATCAAGATTGTGCCAAGGCCCCCATAGTCCCATGGCAGAGGAGGTGTAATATGGGGAAGTCACTTTATCCACCTACGCTGGCCTCTGTCCTACTTCTGCCGTCGAGATGCCAGGAAGCCACTGTGCTCTTTTGAGTCAGACCAGCATGCTCATCTAGAATGCAGGCTCTGGGGACAGATGGCCTGGGGTGCTAGCTGTGTGACCTTGGATGGGTTCCTTAACCTCTCTGTGCCTCAGTATCCTAATCAGTGGAGTGGGGTTACTGCTAGGACTGCTGTGAAGCCTAACTGAGGTCATTCAGCAGGTGCCTGGCACGTAGCAGGTGCTGCCCACACACTAGCTCTGATCACCATCAGGTGTGAGTGATTGGGAGGCAGGCTGGGTCGAGGTTTGGTGGGAGCTGTAGAAATCGACTCCAGCCATCTCAAACAAGGGCACCCCTGGAGAAATCTGACTTCCCAAAGGACACTCGCTTCCTCACGGTAGCTCCTGCTTCAGACTCCCAGGTCCGGCACAGGCACGTGATCAGCTGTGCCTAGCACAGGCCCCTGCCGTCTGGGTACACCCGAGGTGGGTGCAATTAGGTCTGAGCCCACTCTGGTCTCTGTAGTGTGAAGGGGCAGCAAGAGGCAGGCAAGGGGGACCGATTCGTTGCCAAGACTATACCCATGAGGAAATTCCCCTAAAGGATAGCTTTCTGAAATAAGGGGGACACTAGAAACCCAGTCCCACACCTGTGCAATCTGGCTGTTAGGTTTGCAAGTCATTTTTTCATCCACCGCTTGGCTCCTGCTGGCACAGACACGATAACCTGCAGAGAGCATCGTGCATGGGGCAGCCTGGGGCTTGGGTCCTCTGGACACCGGCCCTGAGAGTCTCATCTGTGTAACCTGGGGACTGGGCCAGGCCTTTGGAGCAGTGAGATTGTCCGAAGTCCTGGGGTCCCATCAGCATCGCACCCGGGGTCCTGGCTCCACCTCCTCGCCCTTCCCTGAGCTCCAGGCTGAGCTCCAGGCTGAGCAGCACATCCTTGCCCTTGATAAAGGCACACTGCATAAGGAGTACGGCCCCCACAAGGAAGGGGACAACACCCACTTTTCTCCTGGAGCATTTAGCCTCTAGGGGAGACGGCACCTAGGGTGACCCCTCCTTTCCACCCGCACACTAGGAACGAGACACGAGCGGGATGCTATGGGGGGGCCCATGCCATGTGCTCCGAGCGTCATTGGAAAAGGCCCCAGGGACACTGAAGATGTTATTACTATTATTACTGACCGTAAAATACTCGACAAATGATTGTGGGCCCACGGGCCAGGAGGAGTCTCCCTTCCTGGGGAGACATTTGAGGGCTGGATTAAGAGCCTTTTGGAGCCACAAGGCCCAGCAGAGGGAGCAGGCTCTGCAGAAGCCTTTAGGAGCAGAGCTGTTGGGGCTGGGAAGTCTTTGATGACCTACATCTGTTTTTATGGAAACTTCTGGGAGCTGCAGGGGGAGCGGGAAGAATAAACAGCACATAGTCCGTGGCCTCCTCGCCAGATTGTTGGTGGAGCATCAGCTGCGCAGACCTGGCCTGGGGTCTGCGGCACGGGCTGTTGAGTGATGCAAGCACAGAGAGCAGGATGGGACCCAGGAGAGGAATCAGGGCTTTATGCCCTCGCTTGTGCGTGGCAAGAGAAAATAACCCGTTAAGTGTGAACTGATTGGCTCCTATAATCGGCGCGTGGCGCTGCCTCAGGCCTCCTGGTGGGCCAGGGGGGACCGAGGCCTGTCCATGGCAGCAGAGGCCATACGGCCCGTGAGCAGGGTGGGAGTCCACGCAGGCCCACTCCGCTGACGAAGCCCTTTCTGCCGTTCTGTGCCCAGGCTGCCCTGAGCAGCGCTCACTTCTGGCCCGTGTGCCGGTCATGTGCAGGGGAGCTGCCCGCCTGGCTCTGGGCTTCCAGCCCTCGGGGGGTGTGTCCTTGTTTCCATTGCATCCTGCTGCTGCAGGAGGCTGGGTCCTAGTCAGGGCTGTGGGACACACACACACACACACACACACATCCCCCACACCGTTCAGCTCCAGAGAGGAGGTCTCAGGTGGACTGCTGAGGTCTGGCCAGTGTAGTCCTGATATTCTAGTCAGGGCTGTTACACATAGTTGTGCATGTTGTACACTGCACAAGCAGGCCCAAATCCATGCTGCTCTCCATTTACCATGCCATGCATCCTGGGACTGTACTAGCTCAGGAGGACACATTTTCCAAAGGGCACCAGGCCAGCTCTCAGAGACGTGGTTCTGGTGTTTTGGCTCCGGCTGTACCCCCACACTGCAGCCACACCCCATTATAGCCCCTGCTCGCACATACCAGCTCCTTCCGCTGGTCCTCCTCACCTTTCTGTGCAGCGGAGTGCTGCACACCCTTTGAAGCCCAAGCAAAGGGCACCTCCCTCCAGGTCCTTTCTTCATGTTTTCCTTCTGGAAACGGTACTGGAAACAGTACCTCCTCCCCACGCCCCACCCCTGCTCACACACCTGCTCTTTTTGGGAAATGGCTCCTCCCTCACTGCAGTCCCATGGTCTGGCAGAGGCCACAGTCACCTTCCCCGCCCCTCGCTGACCCCTGCAGCAGTTGATTGGCCCCGGGTCAGCACAGGACCCTGAGAGCTGTTCCCTGGGCTATCCTGATCCCGCAGCTGGAAGGAGAGATTGGGTCCTTGCATGAGTGGTAATGATAGAAGAGCCTCCGGGGGCCTTGCTTCCTCCCCTCACGGGGAGGTCAGCCTTAGAGAATACTAGAAATGCAAGGCAGGCAGTCCTGGTCCCAGGCAGCCTAGCCCAGAAATGTCTACTCTGCTGAAGGCCTGTCATGGACGTTGGCTTCTCAGGCTCTGGAAATCATGCCTATCTGTGGATTGTGGAGAACCCAGGATCCCGTGAGGGGTATGGAGGGAAGGTGGGTCAAAGACGGAGAAGAGCCCCTCTTCTCCCACCCAGACAGCTTACTGTACCCCAGCTCCCCTCCTTCCCTTTCAGATGGGCGCAGACAAAAACAAATCATTGAAAAGAGCACACGGAATCTTCTTGAGAATTCCCAGGACTGTTGTCAGCCTTTCTCAGCCTGTATCCAAGGGCCAGGCTGGAGCGGCCGGAGCAGTGCTCTGGGTCCCGTGGACACGGGTGATGCCAGTGCTGTGTGTCCAGGAATGGGCGAGAAGCCGGAGGTGCTGGGTTCAGGTGACAGTTTTGCCACTTGCGGCTGTGTGAGCTCGCGCGAATCGCCTACCTCTCCCAGCCTCCAGGTCCCCTGACGGCCTTGGTCGGGAGGAGGCAAGCTAGTGTGGGAGAATGCCAGCCCCTTGGGCACACTGTCCTCTCCTTCCGGGGGCAGGCACTCTTCTTGTGGCCCTCAGCTCATTCCTGACCACATGCACCTTCTGCTTGCCCAACGCGATGCCTCAAGCCAGAGAGGTGGCCGCCTGAAAGATAGCCAGACGACCCTCCTGGGAGTAGTCCTCCCGGGCACCCGCGCCTCACCTAGGAGCCATAGGAGGACAAGGGGACGTCTCCCCTCTCTCAGCCCCCCGCGACACCCCGCCCCCGCCCCTTGCGGGCGGAATTAGATGCAGCCTGCGGAAATTATAGGCTAAGCGATATGTTGAAAAGTGTCCAATTGTGTCTACAATGTAGCAGATGTCTGCACTGCCTCACACAGAAGGAGTGTCAGAACTTTGCTCTGTGGCAGCGGGAGCCGGTGAGGAGTCCCATGTGTTTCCAAAGGCTGCAAACCGGGGGGCTTCCCACCAGACATCCACTCTCCCGCTGCAGAGTCTTGGCACCTCAGAGCCAAGGGGCCTTCTCCCCCACTGACCATCCCCCCACAGATTCTCACAGCTCTTGGGATAGAGTCCAGCTCCTTCCCAGGGCTCCCGCTGCCCCTCCCTCCTGCTCCCCCGGACGGCCAGTCTCTGGCCACTCCAAACCTTTGCCTCCCAGAACTTGCCATGCTCATTTCTACCAAAGGTCTTTGTGCCGGCCGTTTCCCATCAGGAGAGCTTGTCCCCCAGGCGTTGCTAGGACTGCCTCTTTCTCTCCGCCAGAGCCCTTCCTGATTGACGGTAACTGCCCTCACCCCAGTCAGTCTGTCGCCCCCTCCCCCCCCTGGTTTGGTTTCAGCAGCGCCCTTCTTTCCAACTGCTGTCCAGGCTTCATCTGTGTGTTGACCCTGGTAGCCAGATGTGGCCTCAGTGACAGCAGGGGCTGGTGAGTCCTTAGCCCTCCAGCTCAGTAGCTGTCCCCTGAGTGGAGGGGACCAAGCCACAGGCACCTCCACCCTCAGACAGGGACATGTCTCTGGCACCGCGGAGGGCGCAGCCTGTGTCCTCCGCAGTTTCCTTCCTGTGCCACTTGCTTGCTGCCTCTCAGCAGAGCCCCAGGTGTCATTTAGCAGCTCTGACCTGAGCAGCCCCGCAGAGACACAGGCACAAGGCAGGGCGCCTCCACTTTCCCTAGGGGCGGATGCTGTTTTTGCCCTGCTGTTCCTGGGGTAAAGGGAAACACCTTCCCCACTTTCAGTCTAAGTGGCTCATGGGAG
>CM052888.1:33114555-33130082 GCA_028534135.1 Potos flavus | reverse complement strand
CCCCCGCTCTGTGCGGCAGCTGTGCCTAAGTGACACTTTGTGTCATCAATTGTCAAACAGACTATTGGCGGTACCAGACTGGGGAAAATAAAAGAAATAAAACCAGGTGCACATTGATCCTAAGATGCACTGCGATTCCAGTGTATTAGAGGATGGGAGAGAGAAATCTGGTAATAGTCTCTTTGCTCAAGGCTCTCTGGCTACTGGGGGTATCGCGGCCTCAGGACCATCTGCCTCCCCCTCCCCCAAAAGCCCGGGGGGGGGGGCGCAGAACGGGAGGCAGGTGTGGTCCTTCCGGCCATAAGAGGACCAGGCAGACGGCTGGCCCCAAAACTGGGGAAGGGGCCAGACCTGCACCCAGACCCTGTCCCCATGCTGTTGGAGGTTGACTGAGCTGCTGGGAGGATGTCAGGCCTTCTGGGACAGTGACTCCACCCTGGGTCCTTCAACTCCCGTGAGATGTTGCAGCCCCAGGGTCAACGAAGTCCTTACCTCCTGCTCCTGCTCCATTTGAATGGGAGGGGATTTTTAAGTGTGTGGGGGGGTGCAGAGGGGGCTTCAGCAAAATGGTGAGCGGGTGTGAGGATGGCCAGGCAAGCAGAGGAAAGCCAGGGGTAGTCGAGCCAGCCCTTGGCCCTGCTCAGAGCTAATACCTTTCCTTTATTGCATCGATGTCAGTTTCACTTGGACTTTCTACCTTGTAACAGAAAGCAAGCCTGCCAGGATTCTGGAGTTGGCGTCCCTCTTACCCTCCAGAGGCTCTTCCTGAGTTTTACTGTAATGTTCTGCCTCGATTTGCTCATCTGTGAAATGGGGACGATAGCAGCCCCTCTGTCATAGGTTGGTTGTGGTGATTTCAAGAGCCACTGCTCGGGAAGGGCCTGGAAGAGTGCTTGGGGCATGGTAATCGCTAGGTAAGTGCCGTGATTACTGGTCCGATCACTGAAGCGCCGTGAGGCTGCCCCTGCGTGCCTGTGACTCAGCCCTGGGCAGCCTACGTCTGGCGCCAGCCACACCTCTGGAGCCAGAATACAGAGAAACCTCTGAACTAGGGCTGGTTTAAATTTCCAATAATTTATCAAGAATTGAGAGCCAGATTTCCTCTGGGAAATAATAGTTCTTAGGTTTACAAAGTGTCTTGGTTGTAAATATCCATAAAAACGACATTTTATTGGGCCATATTTATTTTTTTTTTAAGATTTTATTTATTTATTTATTAGTCAGAGAGACAGAGAGAGAGTGAGCACAAGTAGGGAGAGTGGCAGATAGAGGGAGAAGCAGTCTCCCCGCTGAGCAAGGAGCCCGATGCGGGACTCGATCCCAGGATGCTGGGATCATGACCTGAGCCAAAGGCAGACACTTAACCACCTGAACCACCCAGGCATCCCATGGGCCATATTTATTCTTAAGCTGGTCAAAAGAGATTCGCACATCTGACTGTGTAAGTCTGCCAGCCCCTGAATTCCTGCATGGCCCCCGGCATGTGTTCCAAGCAGGGTGTGAGCCGGTAGGACGTCCCAGCCGGGACTGAGGATGCTGTGCCGATATGGGGCACCTGCCCAGTGCCCGGGTCATGCAGGTGGAACCAGGGCAGGCTATGGCCGGGTCGGGGCAGACCTCCGCACGGGACGGTCCCCGGGGCCGGGAGAGCAACAAGAGAGGCCCGCTGGGTCTGACTGCTTGAGGGGGGCAGCCCTGGCTGGAAGGAGCCGGGCTTCCCGTGGTGGCTGAGAATGAGCCACGTGAACCATTATAGGACCATCTTCCGAGAAGCAGCCCCGAGGCCCCTTGGGTTCCAACCGTGGCTCCTCCAGAGACGCTCCTTTCATCTCCCAGACGCTGCCTCCATGGAAGGCCCTCCTCTCCCCATCTATCCTGACTCTACTGACAGGTCGGGTTCGACCCACACCCTCCTCTCTCCTGCTCTGGCACTGAGACCACTGAGCATTTCTTCTTTCTTTCTTGTACCCAAAAACAGAGCCTGTGCTGGACGATCTCTTGGCTCTCAGAGCACCTAGGACAGAGCAGGCACACAGCCTGTCACCCAGCCAGCGTGTCCCTGGTGGTGACAATCACCTGCCCGACGTGGTAAGCCCCTTTGATCGTGATCTCATTTAAGTGCTGCCGGCTACAGGGGACTTATACTCACTTTGGAGAGGCAGACACTGAGGTTCTGAGACACTACGTGGCTGGGACTGAAATCTGGGCCACCGTCCCATCCAGCCTGGCACTTCCCCCCACGGCTGTGTGCAGAAGGGGAACACAAACAGAGGGAACGGTTCCTGGAGTGACTTGGGCAATTCAGGAAGGGAGGGCGGCTCTTTAGGAAAACAGACTTCAATCCTCTCTTTGAGTGTAGACACGGCTCCGGACATGGTGGCCAGTTTCTGGATATTGATTTCTGCCTTGGGAAATACTGCATTGTGCGAAATGCAGCAATCTTACAGGCCTCCGTAAACACCAGCGGGCACAGGGGAGTGGACACAGTGGGCTTGTGCCCAGCACTGGTCAGTGAGTGACACCGGGGCCCACAGCTCCATGTGGCCCCTGTGAAAACAATGGCCAACCACTTGACAGGGCGTCCATCCCTGAGAGGGCAAGCAGGGCGTTTAAGTGCAAGAAAGAGACCCAAACAAGAACAGCGTTTTGGGGACCTGGGGGGAGGGTAGGGCTAGCTGGACATCGGGTGTCATAGACAAGGACCCATCGGGACCCATGGAAAGGGCCCAAGGCTCCTCGCATGGGGGGAAGCCTCGCCTTCTCAGGTAGGCCCTGCCCCCTCTCGACAGCCAGGTCGCTGATAAATCGCGACTTCCTCACACATACACACTCTCGGCGTTTCTATTCCAAACATTGAACTTGCAGCCTTGACAGAAAGGCTATAGATTTCCCTCCAAATATCCATTTGCCTTGCCATTTATCTACTTCGATCTGAGATACAGAACATGATGGGTGCCCGAGGTAAATCAAGCATTTCCTGTCTTCCGAAATGGGTTTGCAAACGCTTATTTCATGCCATTACCATTTTTCTGTTTCTAACAGTAAATCAAAAAAGTATCGCCCATTCATCCACTTTAAAAGTAATGCCTTTCTTATGCGTAATTACACGTACCCAGTGGAGATCTGTGTGTGTGCACTGTAAATCTACTCCTTTAAAAGGTTTCCCCTTAAGTACATCGCTGACATAAATTGGTGTAGAGCAAATTTATTTATTTAATAGGTTTATTCTTTTAACTGGTCTGATAACCATTACTGTTCACTGTTTGGTTTGGGGGGAGGAGAGAGTTCTTATTAATTTATCTGATTTATTTCCATGGCAGATATTTATGTAAAAGGGTTCCTCTGGAAATGAGGGTGAATGTAATTTATTGGCTTTAGCACGTTTATTCTTAACTGGCCTTCAGGCAACCCTCATGGTGTTCATAGAACCTGGGAAAGTTTCTTAAAATAATTGAAGAGGGAGATGATGCAGGCCGGTGGGCGAGAATTTTGGATGCCTGCTTTCCGACAAAAGTTCTCCTAAATGCTAAAATAAAAGAGCACAAGTCACAAAACCTGAGATGATTGGGGGGGTGGGGGAAGGAAGGAAGGAAGGAGAGAGAGAGAGAGAAAAGAAAGTGTCTCAATAATAACATCCCCAAAATGTTTTGGCAAATTGAAGAGAAAAGAGAATCTGCTAATCAGGCCCGTGTAAACTTGCTCGCTTTTGTAAATCTTGTTTGTAGCTCCTGATGGTGTTGGAGTGAAAGCAGACAGCCCCAGCTGGTGGAGGCGAGGGAGAGAAATGCTGAATTTTTAGCAGATCAGGGTTATTTTTAGGCCTTTAAGAGTATCTTTAGCTTCCCAGTAAATGAGTCCATCAGAAGGCCGTATATGAAATAATCAGAATGTGAAAGTATGGAGCAGAAATCTGAGGGCCCCCTGACCCGGTGTGCATTGCAGGACCCCTGGGGCCTGACACAGACCGGGACAGGCCAGCTCCCGGCCCCCTAGTCAGGCCGCCCAATCTGGCCCACAGCGGGGACGGCAGGGCCCCAGGTATGCAGCTCCCTGTCCTCTACTGCCTGCTCCTTCTCCGGCCTTGCTCAAGGGCCAAGGAACCTGGACTGGAGGCCAGGGAACAGTGACTTCCTGGAACTGGGAGCCTGGTCCATGGGGGATGGGGCTGAGAGCTGCATGAGGGACCGTGGTCTAGAGCTTGCCTGGGAGGGAGCAGACAAGGCTGCAGCATCAGGAGTGAGTCTTTCTGGACAGGGAAGGGGGCGAGTCTCAGAGAATCTTTGGAATCTGAAAAGAATCTGAGGTCCCGAGTCCCGCCCAGCAGAGGCCCTGAGGCTGATGATCAGAGGTGACCCTATGCTGGGCCCACATACTGACTTAGACCATCGGGTCATGCAGAACCAGGAGGCATATCAGAGCCTCCATTCTCTTCCTAAACTCCCAGGTCTCCCCTAAGAACACGGGACTGCACCAGACACCGGGCAAAACAAGCAGACCTGATCCTCAAACACCTTTGTATCTGGTGACATTGACCACCCTGTACAAGAGAAAGATCTATGTAAGCCTATGCTGGGCCCTGTGCTGGATTTGCGGTGACACACCTTTATCAAACCGTGCTCAGTCCCTGCCCCCTAAGTGGACTCCATGTCTGGGGTAGATGAACAGACTGATGATGGCAATGTGAGAACATCCGTGACATAAGCCAGCTGCTGTCAAGTGCTGGGGAAGCCAGAGCACTTCTTTGAACCTTCCTCCAAACTTTTCTCCTGGGACCCTGAAGCCAGGCTCACAGTAGATGTTTCCAACGTTTTGTTGAAAGTTGAGTGGCAGGCAGACCCAGTGAGGCAGGCAGGGTGCAGGGTGGCATCCCTGTGACACAACTGTGCAAAGAGGGACATGCTAAGAGCCATGTAGAACCACCTGCAGAGCGGTCCCAGCCCAGCGGCCCAGCCTCGGCCCAAGGACCCCAGCCACTACCGGCGGGGCGAGCCTCCATACTGCTTCCAGGTGGCCTGGGACAAGGCTTGGTGACCTGCTGCTGTGCCTCCCTGTGGTGCTTCTACTTTTCCACAGCCACCACTGCCAAGTGTGCTGGAGCCTCGGAGTCCTGTGCCTGATGACCGCTTAGGCCACAGAGAAGCTGGTTTCCTGTCCATGCTGTGGGGGCCCTCGGTGTGCTGGGCGTTAAAGCTTCCAGCAGGCTCTGTTCTGTAAATGTGTGCATCCAAACACCAGACAGGTTACAGTTACCGATAATGAAAAAGAAGACAGGTCTTGGTCCCTGTTCCTCCCGGGGCCTGAGCAGGAACTGCCTTCGGGCCTGGGATGGTTAGATTCTCTCCTGAAGTCAGGGAATTGACAAGACGCCCAGGGTCCTGCCCTGTGCTGCTGAGGATTTAAAGGGGATGTTCTGGGTAAGAAATAAACTACCAACTGGAGGATTCTGCAGTGCTTTATTATTTGTTTGCTTTAAATATCTACTTTCTTGTCTGAGCAACAGTGTTGCAAATGCGTGGATCTTATTCTTAGGACTGCCTAGAGGTGCTGGCCCAGCCTTGGCCTCTGGTTCCCCTGGTGGCAGGTGTGGGTGCCCTGTCTGCTCAGAGAGCCCGTGTCGGGGTGCTCAGCAGAGGGCCAGAGAGCCCCGCGAGGAAGACCCAGCGGGGGCTCCCCAGGAACCCCAGAGGCGCCTCCATCCTCTGCACCTTTGCCCTGGCTGTTCCCTCGGCTCAGCCCTGTCCCCCAGATCCTCGTGGGTCTCCTGTCGACTGGTGCCGAGTACGGATGTCACCTCCGCTGGGAGATCTTTGGACCACCCGCTTCAGAGTGCCCTGCTTCCAGCCTCTTGCTTTGCTTTATTTTTTCTGTGCCTGTGTTGTTACCTGAATTGTCCCGTCTGTTGGCCACCTCCCTCAAGCAGAACGTGGGCTCTGTGACAGCAGCGACCTCTCTGTGTGCCTACGGCTCAGACCCATGGTGGGAACAGGGCCCGGCGTCCACGGCAAGAGCCCTGGTAGATGCCTGTGGAACAAAGGAGAATGAAGGAAGGACTTGCTGCAGAGATCAGCCTTGATGAGCATGTGGCTGAGACAGGAAAGCAGGGCTCCTGGCTGTGGGACCGCCCATCCCTCGTCCTCTGCCCCGGAGAGATGCTGATCTAGTTCTCTGGGGTGTAAGTGTTGGCTGGAGGATGAGTTTTAAAAATTACTGATTTCACTGGCTTTGCTTTAATTCTCCAGTTTTCTAGGTGACGGAGGACAGGCCAGAGCCATAGGGACCTCTCTCCTGCTCCGAGTCTTTGCGGCGCCTGCCAGCCCCTGCTTTCCTGTCTGGCCGCTGGTCATCTCTTCTCCTTCCCTGCCTGGCATTGATTGGATGACCCCCCCAGCTTTCCTTTGAGAAACGATCTCTCTCCACTCTCAGACCCTGCCCTGCGGGTGCAGCCAGTAGTCACATCCCGTCCCCTGCCACAGAGGAGCTTTGCAGGTGGCCTGGGTTCCACCCAGCAGAGGCGAGGACCCCATGATTGGAGCCACAGCTGTGGCAGGAGAGAGGCCCTGGATCGGGCCAGCCCTGAAGCAAGCCTCAGCCACGGGCTTTTCAGTTATGATCATGCGTTTCCTTCCACGCTGAGGCCGGCATGGCCTGCCCCTTCTGCCACGTGCTCCAGGGAGGCCCCTGATGGATACGTGCCTGCTCTTAGCCCGTGTTCCGTGAAGACATCTTTCCCTGTGTCCACAGAGCTCGGGGTGGTCTTGGCCATTCCCCAGGGAAGAGAGGGCCTTCCACCACACATGTGTGGAGACATTCAGCGCCTGAGAACTCCAGGGCCCTTGGTCACCCACTTTGGCCGGTGGGGGGGCCTTGCCAGACCTCGTACATGGCAGTAAAGATGTCCCTGAGAACCACGTAGGTGGCCGAGGAGAGACAGTGGGGGCCCACGACAACAATAAGGGTGCGTGGGGGCTGGCGGGAGGCAGAGCTGGGGGCCCTCTGAGCCCTCTGGCCCAGGAGCCTTGCCCTGCTGCACCCCACTGCACTTGTCGGCCGGGTTGTCAGAGTGGCCCTGGGGGAGACAAATGTGACAGAGATGCCAACAATTAGGTGTGTAAGCTCCCTGTGTCAATTTGCTGTGAAAGCAGTGAGCACGTCTTTGTCAGGGCAGAAGCTCATCTTTGCACTGGGAAGCTGTGGAGGGTAAGCATTTTAAGCTGCAAATATTGTTATTCATAATAGGTTGGCAAATATTTTCAGATTAAGCTAAGTGCCAAACTCTGGAATTATGACAGTGAATCCTTCAGCTTTCCGTGATCGTTCTTCTTGCCTTGTTCTTAGGCTGGGAGCCCCTCAGAGCAGGCAGGCACTGTCCCCTGGGGCTGTGCGGTCTGACCTTCCCCATAGCAGGCGTCTCCGCCCCACTTCCCGCCCGGGACAGGGTCCGTGTGCTCGCGGACGCCTCTGGGGACGGGCCGTTCATCCCTTCAAAGGCACGACGCATTCCACGGCGGGCCTGCTCTGAGTCTCAGGAGATGCTCCGGGTTGCATAACCCACTCTACCAGTCTTGTGTGGAACTGTGCTGATGGCATGCGCTCGTGTGGTCGCCAGAAACCCTCCGCATGTGTTTACCGGGCGCCTGGCCCCTTTGCCAGGATGCAGAGGAGAGGGAAGGAAGGGTGACCCCTGCTCAGGAGGAGCTCACCTCCGTTCCTGGGAAGTAGACGAGATCACACACAGCCCTTGTGTCAGACAGAAGAGGGGAACGGGGGCGCTGGCGGAGCTCAGAGGAAGGACGTGGGGCCACTGAGGGTGGCCTCGAAGGTCGGACACAGCATGAACCTGCAGGGTCGGGGTGATGGGGGGCTGGTTGCCAGGCCCTCCCCACAGACACGCACAGGCGGGAGCATCCTTTGGCCCAGGGCGGAGAGTGCTTGAGCGGCCACACAGGCTGGGGGGAGGCAGGCTGGGGTCCTCTGTGTTCAATAAGCAGGCTGTGAGGCCAGGCCTCGCCGCAGTGATCCGCTGCGGCTTTCTTCCGGGGGCTCCCTGAGCGCAGCCCCGCAGCTCCCCGCCATCCTGGCTGGCTGCCTCCCACCTCCTGGGTCTGGCCCTGAGCAGATCTGATGGCGTGCTCTGGAGCCGGACCCTCCACCCCCACCTGCTGCCCTCCAGCCCTCCTCCCCAGAGCACTGCAGCTCCGTCTGCCCTGGGGCTCCAGCGGAGACCTGGGAGTCATTCCTGATACCCCTTCTCTTCTGTGCCCACATGCAAACTGTCATCAGTGGGGCCCCGCCACAGCCCATCAGCTCCCCTCCGCTCCCAGCTGCCACTCTGCCCCAAGCCTCCTCCTCGCTGGTGGGACTGGGCCCCCAGCTAGCCTCCGGTCTTAGCTCCGGATGCCACACAGATATGCCACAGAGCGGGCAGCGTAAGCAACGGAAGTTTACTTTCTCCCGGTTCTGGAGGCTGGAAGTCTGAGATGAGGGTGCCGGCCCGGTCAGGTTCTGGTGGGAGCTCTCTTCTTGGCCCACACGCTCTGCCTTCTCCCTGTCCTCGCACCCCAGAGGGAGGGTGAGCACACTGGTGTCTCTTCTGATAAGGACACTAATCCCCTCTGGAGGGGCCCACCCTCGTGACCTCATCTAACCCCAGTCACCTCCCAAGGGCCCCACCTCCCAATACGATCATATTGGGCATTAAAGCTTCAGTATATGAATGGGATTCGTTCCATCCACGACACCTGCTCCTAGCCTCCTTTACTCCCCGCAGTCCCCGCTTCTCACATGGGGCCCCGGTCAGTCTGATCAGCTTTCCTGCAGGCCCTGACCTGTCCCCCACCCCCGCCTAGTGGCCTCCTGTGGCATCTAGGACAAAGCCCCATGACCTAGTGGGTCCAGAAGGCCCTGCAGGCCCGGCCTGCTCCCTCCTGCCCCAGCTGCTCCTGTCTCTCCCTCACCCTCAGGACACGGAGGCACAAAGCGTTTAAGGGTCTTAAGATAGTCACACGGCCGCAGTAACAGAAATGTGGAAAACGTGAATGATGGCGGCCCTGATTTTTCCTGCCTTCCCCCGTAACTCAGGCTCTGACTCTCAAAGCCTGAGAGGCAGCCCTTCACCCCGTTCTGCAGGCTGGCAGCCCTGCCCGCCCCCCCCCAAGCCAGCTTCCACCTCTCATGGACAATTCCCCCACCTCCTCCCATACCATCAAGCTCCCTCCTATGTGCAGTCCCTCTGGGACTCAATGAGACAGGCACCTCATCAAGTAAACACTCTGAGCTAATGGGCTGTTTGGAGCCAGTGGGGGATGGCACTGCCTCGGCAGGTCACACTCTTGTCTTTAACTGGAACTGTGGGGGGCTACCGGGTCTCAGTGAAGAACCAGCACAATGGTGGGGTTTGGGGTCACACATCAGACCCAACTGAGTAGTTGTGATGGTCTGAGATCAAAGTGTATTTTACTAGCAACTCCTTGTAGGCTAAAGTTGATCTTGGTTACTCAAAGCAAAATAATCAAAGGAGATCTTCTTTGCCCCTAAATGAAAGTATGTACTAGGAAAGATGGTTCAATGACAGGGCTGGGCTTTGCCTCAATATGCCCATGTCCTCAGTAGGGCTCTGAGAGGCGGGGCCGGGGGTCAGAGCCGCCCCGCTGGCTGGACCCCTGGAAGCCTGGACCTGAAGGGCATTGGCTGTGTGCAGACTGGCACCTGGCAGAGGGCGTGGGTGGGGGGAAACCCGCGGGTGGGGTGAAACTGACCTAGGTAATGACTCAGCACAGCAAGGCAACCAGCTATGTGACTGGGGGGAGTCCTCTCCTGGTCTGAGCTTCATTTTCACCCCGTCTGACCAAGAATGAGAAGAGGCTTCGAGAGGATACTCCTGCCCAGGCTCGGGATCCCCCCCGCCCCCGCATCTTACTTCCCAGCTGAGCAAGCCCGCCCTTGAGAGTACAGCTGTGGCAGGTGCCCAGTGCCCCAGGAGCCTCGGGGCTCTGGGTGAGAGGCCTCTCCGGCCACCTGCTCAGCAGCATGCATTAAAAAGAAAGAGGAGGCCGGTTGGGAGGGGCCTGGTCAGCCCGGGGCACAGAGGAGGGCAGCCCCGGAGCCCAGTCTGCGGTCACGTTAGTGGTCGTGCCCAAGACTATTTCCCGTGTCACTGGGGCCCATGGAGATGCATTAGGGCAGGTAAACATCCTGTTACCTGGAGGTCTTGCTCAAAAGGCAAGGAAGAAGGTCTGGCTTCTCGGGCAAGTCTGTGTCCAGGAGAAAGGATACTGGCCACACAGACAAGAGGATCCTGGTCGGTGAGACGGTTATTTTCTTGCTACCCAAGGGGAACTTGACCCTGTGCAATAAGCCCTGGGCTCATGTGTGGGGCGCTGAGCTTGAGGGAGTTGGTCGCATGTAGACTCTGGGGCGCCAGCAGGAATCCCACCTAGGTGCCTGGCCGAGCTCAGAACCGGCAGGCCCAGCAGAAGCCAGCCGGGGACTGTGTTCCTGGGAGCCAGGAGGCTAACAAAGACACAGCGATGGGTACAATCTCGGGTCGAAAGGTGGAGGACACCAGAGTGTCCTGAGCAGGGAAGCTGGAAGGGACCACCACAGTGTAAGTCTGGGAAGAAAGATGGGGGCCACTGCCTGACCCAGGTCCCTACAGTCCCCTGAGAGTGAGGACCTCAGCAGGTCCCAGGCTCCAGGAAAAGGAACATGGAGGATAGAAGGGGCAGGGGCCTGGATGGATGCGTAGATAAGAAGGCAGCCCTTGGCGGGGCCGAAGGGATCCCAGATTGCCCCTCGGAAGGGGTCTGTAGATCCAGAAGGGGCCAAGGTGATGTGGACATATTATTCCCCATGGAGAACAGCGAGGGGGTGGGAACAGGGACTGGAGGTGGTACTTGGTAAAGTGCAGTAATTTTGCTTTTTCCATCAGTGAGAGGCAATGCCGCCGAGAAGTGCTGGGAGACATAAAGCTCACAGCCCAGAGCTGGCAAAACCACAGTAAATTATCATCATTGTCTCCAAGTTCAAGTACTGAATCAACCTAAAACATATCCTCCACTTGTTTAAGACTTATTTTTTTAGAGCAGTTTTAGGTTTACAACAAAATTGACTGAGGGCTAGAGATTTCCTGGTTATGCCCTGCCCCCCGCCCATGTGCACCGCCCCCCCCCCCCCCCCACTGCAGTGGTGCCTTTGTCACTCTGAATGAGGCTGGCACAGCATCCTCCCCAGCATCCACAGTCTCTGGTTTGCTCTCAGAGCTGTACATTCGATGGGTTTTGAAGATGTGTAATGACTGCATCTATTATTATGGTCTCATACAGGGCATTTCTACTGTCCTCAAAATCCTCTGTGCTCCACCTAGTCATCCTTCCCCTACCTCCCTTTTTAAAAACCGCTTTTTCAAAGACCCCAACCTTCACCTAATGCTCACTGTCTTGAGTGTTAGGAACCGAGGAACTCCCAGGAAGCAGGTAGGAGGATTTTGACTCCATGGTTAGAACCATTTATCAGAGAAGCTGCTGGTCTTTGACAAATGTCTCTCTCTCCCTCTCTCTCTCCTCCAAGCAGAACTCACAGGGTCCCTGAGTCCATAGGACTAGGAAACCTGGTGAATGCCAGGCTTCCTGCCAATTCCGCAGAAGAAAAGTCTCCACCATTCCTCAGAGCCCCATGGCTTCGTCTGCTTAGAGAGTGCGAGAGTGTGCAGGGACCTTCCCCTGCCACCTCCCCCGCCCCCCCTCCCCAGACTGCAGGGACAGGCACAGGGGAAGGGGAAGCAGAGACCCCCTCTGTGTGCACAGGCACACAGATCACTCAAACTTCATTTTCTTCCTGACACCAGAATTTCTCCCTGCCCAGCATGTCAGCACCTTGGTCTGACGATAGCATGTTCTAAACTTCCGCCAGTAAAAAGGAGATGGGAAGCAAATTATTTATGAAGTGGGGCTGAAAATCCTGACAAAGACCAAGGACTTCACGAAATTGATGAAAATAGTGTTGGAGAGTTTCTGGGATCATGTGGAAAGCCCTGAGCCTCTGGCCAAGTTAGATCAGATAAGGATCAAAAGAAAGAAAATCGACAAAAATGTTGACTTGTAGGAGTTCAAAGGAGAATGATTCGAATATCAAATAGTTGAAGCCTCACATGTTTTTAGAAGAATGATATTTTTGTGATCACCCTGTGGAAGTCGTAAGTAAGGGAGGCCACAGCATGTCATCATGCCCTTTTGCCAGAAAACTGTTCTCCCCCTACAAATAAAAGTTATGAATAGCAATACAAAAGTTATAAATAAAATACAATGAAATAAATAAAATAAAATAAGTTAGAAAATAGTCGATTCATTCTTTGTCCTAAGATTTAGAGCATAGTGCCCATAACAACCTAGATTTTAGTTAAATTTAATAAAATATTGAAAACAAACTTATTTTCAATAGTTGATAGGTTCAGTTTTGAAGACAATAACCGAATCATATTTTGTACCCATTTTAAGTGGCTTCTGTTTGGGGCTTTTTGTCTAGTTCTGAGTGAACAAAGATGTCCCAAGGAGTCAGATTTGTTGTTTCTTTTTCTTTTGATTTTTTTTAAAGATTTTATTTATTTATTTGTCAGAAAGAGAGAGCCCAAGCAGAGGGGCAGCAGGCAAAAGGAGAAGCAGGCTCCCCACTGAGCAGGGAGCCTGATGTGGGACTCGATTCCAGCACCCTGGGATCACGACCGAAGCCAAAGACAGATGCTTAACTGACTGAGCCACTCAGGCATCCCTTGCTTTTGATTTTAATGAAAATGATAATTTATGACTGATCAGATTGGTAACTAAAATTATTAATGTATTTATTTCTAAATTTTATTTTTAAATCATCTTAAACCTACATAAAAGTTGCAAAAATAGAATGAACTCCTATGTATCTGTCCCTCACTCAGATTCTCCAAATGTTTTCAGGTTACCACATCTGTCTTATCATTCTCTCTTAACTGATAGATAGATAGAAATATAGGTGTATAATTTCTTTCCTGAAACACTTGAGAATAAATTGCAGATCTTCTTCCTCTTTCTTCTTAAGTATTTCTGTGTATATTTTCTAAAAACAGAGACATTGTCTTATACAACCACAATTCAATTATCAAAATCAGGAAATAACTGCTGATATAACAATGTTATCTAATCTACAGATCTTGTTCAAATTTCACCATAAGTTGTTCGTTTTGACCCTGTGGGACTTACTGATGTCTTGGAAGAAGTTCCAAAGAGATGGAAATCCGTTCATGTATTCATCCAACCAACCAACCAACCAACCAACCAACCAACTAACCTTTACTACCCCTTGCCACGTGCCAGGGAATGTTCAGGGGCTGGAAATGAGAAAGGAATCATAGACCTTGTCCTCAATATGATTTTACTAAACTAAGAATAAAAATGTCATGAATAAAATAACACCTCAGTACTGTACAGAACAATATAGTCTAAACAGCAAAATGGTGCTCCATTATGACGTTAGGCCAAGTGGACCTGGTAAGCAGCAAGTGACAAGCACTGGATGTCCTAGTAAGAAGACACTTGCATGCCAAAGGTAGAATGTATACCCTAGAAATATTACCAATATGGTAAGATTTTTAGAGGTCCTACTGGCCTGGGACATGGCAGGGCTCCCTTCTAAGGTAAAGCATGAACAGTGACAATGTTGTATCATCTGCTACTGAGAAAGAACCACAGTGCTGGGTGCATTCCCAGGATTCTAGGAGCAGCATCCTTGGTAATATTTCTCCTAATCCATTACTCAGATGACTTGGAAGCTTTCCATTTTTGAGGGAGTCCAGAGCAAGAGAGGGCTCTCCAGAAATCTGCTCTTCTACTAAGGTCATGTGCCCTGAAGGAACCAATGGTGATAGACTCAGTATCCACTATGATGGAGAAGGGTTCCATGTTGAGTCTCTGGAAAGCCCCAGTGGAACAGTCACAGTATTGACCTTCAGCATTCTGGAGAAGGAGCATTCCTTCTGCTGCAGAGAAGTACTTATAGTTTGAAAACGAGCTCCTGTTGTGCAACTGGGTCAGATAGAGACTTAGTACCCACTCATGGGAGAGCAGTGACTGCTACTGGACTAACCGTAATGAGCTGGCAATGGTCAGGCTCATCAAGTCATTGATTGGGAGAGCATAATAGCAACCCATCATGCAATGAAAATGGTGTATTTGGGATCAGGCCCAAGGAAGTCTAGTAGGAACATATAAATTATGTGAACAGGTGGCCTAGACCCTCAGATCATCTATCTGTGATGCAATGACACTTCTTCCTCAGCTCACACTTATAGCCTGCTATGGACTGAATGTTTGTGCCCTCCTCTCAGTTCATATATTGAATTCCTAACCTCTAAAGGTGATGGTATTAGTAGATGGGGGCTTTGGGAGGCCATGAGAATGGAGCTCTCATAAATTGGATTAGTCCTCTTATAAAAGAGACCCCAGAGAGCTCCCCAGCCCTTTCCACCATGTAGGGACACAGGGAGAAGTTGATGGTCTGCAACCCGGAAGAAGACAGTCACAAGACACGAGAACTGCTGGCACCATGAGCCTGGACTTCCCAGCCTTCAGAACTGTGAGAAAGATTTGTCCCTGATGTTTTGTTATAGCAGCCCAAAAGGACTAAGATATGGTCTCGTGGGCACACGGTAGGGTGGGGGAAGGGGTGTGCCTGTGTCCCGCTGATGGAGGAGGAGAAAACTTGGACCTGGTTCAATATGTGGGCATTAAGTAGAAATAAACTATTGCCCTCAGGCTGGGACAAGGGTGGCACGCACCTTGGAAAATTTATCAGTAGTGAAGATAAATGTTACTGTAATATTTAAAAAGTCAAAATTAATGCAAAAAAAATCTACAATGAGTATAATACCAAAATTTGCAATAAACACAAGATTAGTAACAGTACTGTGCTGGGCTATATTGGACCTTGATGCAAAAGGAAAAATCAGTGATACTAATCTATGGCAATGGGCATCGGTGCCAATCTTTGGATTTATGTTAAGGCCCCTCGACCCCAGAAAGCATCTTCTGCAGAGGAGGCACTCGGTATCTAGGTAGATAAGATGATTCATCCTGTGGATCCATCATCAGCCACCTACTGCTTGGGCAGTAAATAGTTGCATGAATGGCATGGCCACAGTGACAAAGATCAGTCTATACAAGGGCCCAACTCGTGAGTTCCCTCTTATTAAGGATGATCTGGGGGCATCTGGGTGGCTCAGTCGTTAGGCGTCTGCCTTTGGCTCGGGTCATGGTTCTGGGGTCCTGCAATGGAGGTCCACGTTGGGTTCCCTGCTCAGAGGGAAGCCTGCTTCTCCCTCTCCCACTTCCCCTGCTTTTAAAGATCTTTAAAATCTTTAAAAAAGATTATTTATTTATTTGACAGAGAGAGATCACAAGTAGGCAGAGAGGCAGGCAGAGAGAGAGGGGGAAGCAGGCTCCCTGTTGAGCAGAGAGCCTGATGTGGGGCTCGATCCCAGGACCCTGAGATCATGACCTGAGCCGAAG
>CM052888.1:33006512-33114055 GCA_028534135.1 Potos flavus | reverse complement strand
AAAAAAAAAAAAAAAAAAGGATGATCTGGCTACCGCCACTGCTGAATACCTTATCTGCCAGCAACATCAGGCAATACTGGGTCCTCCATATGACACCATTTCTTAAGGAGACCGGGACACTGATAAGAAGTTAATTACATCAGATTCCTTCTGCCCTAGAGGAGACAGTGATTAGTCTTTGCCAGAATCCACACTTCTTCTAGATATGGGTTTCCTTCCCTGCCATAGTGCCTTCACCAGCATAACCATCCAAGGACATAGAGATGCATGGTTTATTGACATGAGATTCAAACATTGCCTCAAGCCTAGGCATCTGTTTTACAACAAAGGAGGTGGACAGTGGGCTCACAACCACAGGATTTGTCCAGAAGCAGCTGGCCTGATAGAAAATCAAAATGGCCTATTATATGACCATGAAGGGGAGATCTTGGGGACAACACCCTGTGTAGCTGGGGAGCTATCCTTTGGCTATAGTATATGTGCTAAATCACATGTTGGTCCTATGTTCCCAGCAGCTGAAGTACATGGGTCTGGGAACCAAGGGGTGGGGGTTAGAGTGACTTCTGTCACCTTTACTCTCAGTGACTAACTTCAGAAATCTGTTTTTCTTGACCCCACACCTTGGGTTGCACACGCTCTGGCAAATTAGCGGTCTTAGTTCTTGATGAGGGCAGAGGGAGTGGAGGGCATACTCTCCGACTAGGGGACATCATAAATGTCACTGAATTTAAACACATAACTACTGCCTGGTCACCTGGGGTTTCTCAGGTAAGTGGGCCAGAGCGGGGAAGGGGGAAGAATGACTAGCACAACTAGATTTCTACATGCAAAAGAATAAAGAGGGATCCTCTACCTCACACTATATGCAAAAATCAACTCAAAATGGATCAATGACCTGCATATAAGAGCTAAAACCATAAAACTCTAAAAAGAAAACATAGGACTAAATCTTCATGACCTTGGATTTGGAAATAGGTTCTTAGATTATGACACCAAAAACATGAGCAACACACACAAAAAAATAAATTGGGCTTCATCAAAACTTAAATGTGTGTGTCAAAGGACATTAGCAAGAAAGTGAAAAGATAATCTATGGAATGGAAAAATATTTGTAAATCATACATCTAATAGGAGTTTAATATCCAGAATGCAGTTGACTGTTGAATAATGTAGGGGTTGGGGCACTGACCCCGACATAGTTGAAAATCTATGTGTATCTTTTTTTTTGAAAGTCTTTTTTTTTTTTTTTTTTTAAGATTTTGTTTATTTATATGTGAGAGAGAGAGAGCTGGGAGAGGAGCAAAAGGAGAACGACAAGTAGACCCCATGCTGAGCATGGAGCCCACTGTGGGCCTCTGTCCCACAACCTCAAATTCAGGACCCAAGCCGAGACCAAGGATTGGCACTCAGCTGACTGAGCCACCGAGGTGCCCCCTAAAATCCATATATAACTTTTGACCCTCCAAAACTTAACTACTAGTACCCTACTGTTGACCTCACTAATGACATAAACAGTCAATTAACACATATTATGTATATGAATTACATACTATATTCTTAGAATAAAGTAAGCTGGAGAAAAAAATGTTATTAAGAAAATCACGAGGAAGAAAAACTATATTTGTAGTACTGTAGTGTATTTATCAAAAAAATCCTCATGGGAGTGCCTGGGTGGCTCAGTCGGTTAAGTGTCTGCCTTCAGTTCAGGTCATGATCTCAGGGTCCTAGAACTGAGGCCTGCATCAGGCTCTACTCAGGAGGGAGTCTGCTTCTCCCTCTGTGCTCTCCCTCTCTTTCTCTTTTGAATAAATAAATAAAATCTTAAAAAATAATCCACATGGAGGTGGACCCACACAGTTCAAAAGTGTGTTTTTAAGGGTCAGTTGTATATAAAGAGCTCCTACAACTCAACAACAGAAAGACAAACAACTCAATTGAAAAAATGGGCAAAGGACTTAATAGACCTGCCCGATAAGCACATGAAAAGATGTTCTACACCACTAGTCCTGAGGGGAATGAAAATCAAACCATTAACAAGATAACGCTTCACACCCATTAGAAGGCCAGTATGGAAGAAAACACAGAACAAGTGTTAGTGACAATGTAGACACATCGGAGCCCTTGAGCACTGTCAGTGGGAAAGCACAATGACACAGCTGCTGTGGAAAACAGCAATATGGTGGGTCCTCGAAAAATTAAAAATAGAATTGCCCCTGATTTCATTCGCAGGTATATAGCCAAAAGAATTGGAAGCAGGGACTCCAACAAATACTTATATGCCAATGTTCTCTGTAGCACTACTCACAATCGCCCAAAAGGTGGGCTCAACACAAGTGTCCATCAACAGGTAAAGGAACAAATGTTGCGTCGACACACAGTGGCATATTAGTCAGCCATAAAAAGGAATGAGATTCTACGACATGCTGCGACACGGATGAACCTTGGAAACACCATGCTGAGGAAAATAAGCCAACCACAGAAAGATAGAGATCATATGATTCTGCTTATGTGGAATACCTCGAATAGGCAAATTCACTGAGACAGCAGGTAGATTAGGTTACTAGGGGCTGGGGGAAGGGGGAACGAGGAGTTACTGTTTAATGGGTACAGGGCTTCTGGTTGGGTGATAAAAAAAATGTTTTGGAAACTGGTGCTTGTACCAGTACAGTACTGGTGCTGTACTGCTTGTACAGTATTGTGAACATAATTAATACCATCAAATTGTACTTAAGAATAGTGTATTTTGTGCTGCATGTACCACAACAATGAAATGTGGTGATTACAGTAGAGGGGGAATCAACTGTGATTATCACGAAGGACAGCGGGGTTGGTCCACAGTGAGGGCGGGCCAGGCATCTCCCCACTTAGGGGAGTCACTGGGACATCTCTTGGGGAGGTAACTGGGTGATTACAGCAACCGTGGGCTAAAAAGCGCAGCTAAGGGCTGAGAACGCTCTGGGTGGAGGTGTGGTCCCCTCCCCAGGCACAGGGTTGGGACCAGCTGCAGTGCCGGCCGAGAGGGAGGAAATCTAGAATGGTTGGAATGGGAGGGAGATGATGAGTATCAGTTGTGGCTCTAGGGCCATCTGCAGTAGAGACTGTGGCTGCTCTCCGCCTTGACGTCTTGGTGACAGATCGGAGCTACTGCGGTGCACGAGTGCATCTGAGGGGTACAAGGGTTCCCTGTCTCACACGTCTTATGCACTGCCCCACATCCCCTTGGCCTCAACCCCCACGCCAGCTCAGTGCGAGCCTCAGCTTACCTTGCACTGATAGCGACTTGCCTCAAGGGTGCTTTTTGCTTTTGGCCCTGGGGTTTCCCTAATGCCATGACAGGGGATGGCAGAAAGAGCCCGTTCAGCAGGCACAGCACAGGTGCAGCCTAGAAGTGCAGGAGATTATCAATCATGGGAACCTTGGGGAGGGTGGGGGTGGAGGGGGGTCCCGGGTGGGGGTGAGTGGTGGTGGAGGTGGAGGGGGAGGGGGTCAGGGTGGGGGTGCGGTGGGGAGGACTAGGTTGGGGGGCCATGGCGGCATTGGTTGGGGGTCGGGTGGAGGGCAGGGGTAGGCAGAGAATTCTGGGAGGCCTTCTGCGCGCTGCTGGGAAGTCTACGCGGGGCTAAGCCCTGGCTGCCTACAGCAGGGCCCCTCCAGCCTTGATAACTCATCCTTGCCTGGGCTTTCCCTCCTTCCCTTGTGCCACTTCCTCCCGTTCCTCATCTCTGTTCCTGGGGTAGCCTCTCAAAGAAGCCATCCTTGTTCAAGGCCTTTTCTCGGGCTCTGCTTTTGAGGAAGGACCAGGGTTAATACAGTGCCTCCAAATTCCAACTTCTGGAAAAGCACTGAGGTAGATGAGCGGGATTTCTGTCCAGCTAAACAGGATAAGAAAACGAAGTACTTAAGATCCTTGTTTATCACACAGACCTGGGTTCTAGAACCTGTAGTCAGTCTTGAAATTCTGGGGAATCCCAGGATGTGCACATTTATTCAATTGGGCATAAAGAGAATAATCCCACCATAGCAAAACGGTGAAGAGAGGAGTCTTTATCGCTGGACAGTTCCCACAAAGTGACACGCTCTCTCTGTTGGGTTAAAATCCAGAGCTGCACCTTGAGCTCCCTGCAGCGCCAATGCTCCCGGATTTCCTGATCTCTAGCTCCCCCTCGTGGTATCTTCGATTCATGCTCCGAGCTTAGCTGTGAAGCTTAAAACCCTGGCTTCCACAAAAACTAGGATTAGTGGAAATTGGTGGCAGAAGCTCCTTTTAGTGCTTTTCTCTAAAGAGAAGTCCATCAGGTGTTTGAAGATATGTGCTACCTCTCTGTTTGGAATAAATTATCATGGCTCAGGCTTTGTTGGTTCTCCCAACAAATGACAGCTGAGTGTCCAAAGGGTCTGTAGAGCATGAGATTTCAACGGACAATGTACCACCTTTCCACAGATGAACAGCGAAGGAGGGAGTTAAACCAGTATCCAAGCAGGTGTGTGCAGGGGAGACAGATGCCACTGTTTGCTTCAATCCCAAATCGGAACTCATCACCCTCCCTGGCTCAGGAAGAGACATGAGGAGCATATGTTCTCTTTATAGTTTGCCCACGATCGATTTCAGTGCATCGGTGCAGGGTGATGTGAACTGCCCTAAATGTCTTATAAAACAAAAAGACAACTTTGCCTTAACTGGGGCTTAGCAGCTTTAAATTTAGTTGGGTTAAGGCTTTAGCACACTCCAGCGGGGCTGATTCTCATACACTTTGGGTAATTCATATGCATGAGAAGACTTATCATTTTTGGTGCAGTTTTGAAAGGAAGTATTAAGGGCGAGAATTTGATTTTAAATGATGGGAAGGAAAAAAAAAGGTGTGAATTTAGCTCCAGACTCTGCAGAGGATGAAAGACGATGTTATGTTTCTGTTTGAGATGTCGCGAATCACTCCAGAATGCCCTCTGATCTTCTCCCTCAGTCCACCTGTCCACAAAATGGCTGAGATTCATGCTGTGGGGCCACCTCTCCGATAAATAGTCTTTGGAGAACAGACAATCTTAGAAGTCTCCTCAAATCACCTCACGGACAATAAATTGTTCTGCAAAGTGATGGTATATATAGAAAACACCAAGAGATCTTTTTTAAAAAGTACTCAAGATTTGGGACACCTGGATGGTGCAGTCGGTTAAGTGTCCATCTCTTGGTTTCCATTTAGGTCATGATCTCAAGATCTCAGGGTCCTGAGATCGAGCCCCATGTCAGGCTCCACACTCAGCAGGAAGTCTGGTTGAAATTCTCTCTGCCTCACTCTCTGGCCCTCCTCCCTCTCTAGAATAAATAAATGAGATATTAATAAATAAATAAGTACTCAAGATTTGTCAGTTTTCTCAAGGTGATACTTTCTTTGTGTTAATCAGCAGTCTCGTGGGCATGTATGTATATCTATGAATGACTAGAATTAAAAATTGCTAGTAAAAAAATCCATAATAATTGACTAGGATCCTTGTGTCTTCTAAGAGAAAGGGGTGTTGCATAATTCATTATGGGAATACACTAAGCCATTATACCCATGGCGGCCCTCCATATAGAAGAAAGGTGGACACCACGCCTAAAAATGTGACCACGCTAAAGGCAAGGTGTTAGTTTGGAGTTTTGGACCCCCAAATGCTGACAGCTGGCGTGAACGAGCATCTAACTGACACCGGCTGCGGATGGGGTGGGGGGACACAGCAAGAGTGTGGGATTGCACTGAGTTTGGCCCATCAGGAAGAGAGTAGCAAGGTGGGAAAGCCTTTCAACAACCAGGAAGTCTCAGTATTCTCTCTCAGGCCACTTGATGGCTCGTGCTGTCACCTCTCACCCTCTCTGGTTGCTACAAACTCTCAAAGTCTGGAACACCAACCACTTTGTGTTAGAGATGCTTTGGGGATGACCTGGGATGGTCCAGACTCCCCATTCATTGGGGCCAGGCAAGCTGAGCAGAGAGGATTTCTGATGCAGGAGCTGAGACAGGAGCCTGAGTGAGAAACTAGGACAACACAGGTTCCTGGGGCTCCCGCTCTGTCTCCCCACCCATCTCTGGCAGTCTTTAGGAGTCTATGCTTCAGCCACTTTCATCTATTAACATGAAGGGTGACTTCATTAAACCAGAAAGACTTGGAGACACCAAAAATCTGATAAGTATTAAATAATTATTATTAACGATAGTCGTTAGTGAATACCAACTTTGCACTAGTCATTCTTCAGGTGCCAAAGATACAGGGGTAAAGAAGACAGTAAGTTCCTCTCCCACCCGTGGATCTTACATTAGGGAGGGGGAGTTGTGCAGAGGAGGGGTGCCCCATGAAGGGTGTGATGCTTTCAAAAGTCTGTCTTATCTGGGCTGTTTTTCTACTAAAAGATTTGGCTTGTAGCCGCCTCATTGCAATGCATGGGTCATTGCAGATTTCCGATTTCCGATGAAGGTGTAAGGATCCCCAACTATGGCCCTCAGGGCTTGGTGTCCTTCCTGAATCCCCCAATTGATAGCACCACCAAAGTCCCCTCTATAGCACTATTGCCATCCATTTGTCTCCTTATGTCTTCCTTCTCTATGACCTAAGGGACCCATGATGAGGACTCTCCTCTCCCTTCACTACTGTTCTATTCCGCAATCTGGAAGGGGGCCCTGATCCATGTTTGTTGGACAGATGGCTGGCTTGGCTGTGACATGGGATACCATTAGCAGCAACTGACCACTTGGTTTGGATTGGCTACAAAGACAAATAAGAAATGGTGGATTTGGCTGTGGAGTACTCTCCTCCAGAGCCTCCAAACACCCCTGCCAAATCATATCAATGATAATCACTTGTGGTGACCAGTCTCCAAGACGCTCTCAGTGATCCTCACCTATTGGATTCATACCTTTGTATAGTCGCTGCCATATTGACAAATGTTGGGCTGCATGATCATGATGTAGAGGAAGTGATGGTGTGAAACTTTCAAAGCTAGATCATAAAGAGATGTGGCTTCCGCTCTGCGTCTTGGATCATCTGCTCTGGAGGAAGCCCACTGCTTCGTCATGAGGATGCTCAGGCAGCCCTCTGGAGTGGCCCATGTGTGGAGAAGCAGAGGCCTCCAACAGCTATATAAGCGTGCCATGGGGGAAGCCCATCCTCCAGCCCCAGTCGAGCCTTCAAATGACTGCAGCCTCATGACAGAATGCCAGCTAGAACTGCCCAGGCAAACCATTTCCAAATTCTTGAGCCATAAAAACCATAAAATGTATGAGATCTTTATTGTTGTCTTAAGCCACTAAGTTTTGAAACTCATCATACAGCCATAATCACAGATAAGGGGATGTTGGTGTTGATTCTTGATCCAAACTATTGACATTTCCTCAGTCTGATATATATTTTAGAAAAGGGATTTTAGAAAGTGTTACATTTTTTAAAAGTTTCAACATCAAACCTTGGCAGTGTGCTCACTTTGCAAATACACTTCAGAGAAGTTCCTTAGCCTCCAGCTCCTTCGCAGGAGCTGCCTGCTGAGCCTCCTACACAGATTCTGGAATTTTCCCTGCAAGAAAAGTAGGCTAAACAAAGTGAGTGCATTGATGGTCTAGTTTATTCCCACAGCCGAGGTGGACAGTAAGAGTTGGCTATCTGGCTCAGAGGACCAAAGCTGGGATCTGGCTGGGAGGAGACCATCCCTTTGCCCACTGTGCATCCTGCTCCAGCCTGAATCATCTCAAAAATACAGGAAAGGAAAGCTTTATGTTATGTAAATAAAACAAAAATTCAGCCACAATTCATTTTTATTGAAATGGCATCCAAATTACTTGCTGGACCTTAGCAGAAAGCAGCCAGGTGAAAAGGAGGAGTCTTGGGAGTGAGGTCACATTCCTTAAAAAACCCACACACATGATGTTCTACTGGAGCTTCATTACTTGCTCGGTGCACGCTGGCCGGGCTGGGCCCTTTGTCTTGCTTGCTTTGCTGAGGTGTGAGCAAGTGCGAGTCCTTCCCTGGTCCAGAGCAGATGGGTGCAGGGCCTTTGTTTTTGGGGTGAAGCAATGCGAGCTCCCCCAACCCCAGTCCCGGGAGTGGGGGCATGAGGTCCCCACCACAGTCCCATGCTCCCTGCACCTTCCCCAGATTATCTGCTTCCTTACTGGAAGCTGTTTTGCTCCCATTGTGTGGGCGCTGTAGCCTTTGAGGTTCCTGGAGATGTTTTGAAGAGCTTACCTGAGAGAAATCCCTTGGCTCCTCAGATCACTCTCCACACATCCCAGGCTCTGACAGAGCCACCACCAAGGCCGCCCAGGCATGGGCCTCTGATCCCCGGGACAGGGCACTGAGGGCCCTGCTGCCCACCGACCTGGGCAGGCTCACACCTTGGACTCCACTATAGCAAAGCCTGAGGGCAACTGAAAAAGAAAATCCTGGGGTGGGAATTTTGACCAAGGAAGGGGGAGCGAGTTCTTGAGGCCGGGCACCTGTGAGAAGCTTGGTCATGGTCAGAGGAAGGGGGCCCTGGTAGAAATGGTTCCCGGGGGTGCTGGACGTCCTCTCTGATGAATTCCTGACCCACGGAAACTGCCAGAGATGGTAGCTGTTCATCTTCCCAGACCTTCACCCCAAACCCCCCGTCATCAGGGCCTGAGTACTGAAGAGAGTGGAGTATCATTTACCCCAGTGCCTAAGCACCCATGTCAATAGGGTGAGTCTGCGTCCTCATAGCAGGAAAGGGATGTGTGCCAAGAGGACCCCTGTCCCCTCTGGTTTCCATCCTGACGTCAGGCACGTGCTCCCCCAAGCCAATTAAAGTTTTGAGGTGGACAGCCAGCTGTGGGATGGGAAAGGGAGTAGAGGAGAAGGCGAGACCCCAGGTACCTCCCAACACTGCTGAACCTCAAAGGAATGCTCTGTGAATTCCAGGGTGCTTCTCTTCTAGAAGCTCCAAATATGGGATCGTTTTCCTGTTGGAGAATTCCCAGAACATTCTCCTGTCTGCTTGTGCCCATATTCATAATGTGTGCGTGTGTTTTACCCCCCTCAGCCTCCCTGCTCCCTCCCTGCCAGCATCCCCATGACAGTGGCCCGTCCCATCCCTGCTAGAGAGTGTGCTATGGGGAGAACAGAGGCTGGGAGGACAAGAGATTTGGAGTTTTGCTTTAATTTAATTAACCATGGAGAGTCCTCTCTTCTCTCTATTTCTTGGGGAGCCCAAGAAATCATCCGGAAACCAGGGCCCCTAGAAAATTTGAGCTCCATCTAGTTAAAGACTGTGATTGGGGAGCTGCGGCTCTTCCCAGGGCCCAGGACCTGTGTTCCCATCAGCAGTTCTGGGCTCTAAGCAGAGAGTGCGTTCCACCAGGGACGTGTGGAAATGGTGGCTGGTCTCAGAGGTGGTCTGATAGTGCAGGAGTCTGTGGGCAGGAATTTGGGAATTTTCATGGTCCTTAAATCCTTTCATTGTGAAGAGGTCCCCTGGGCCTAAAGCTAGATTTGATGTCCATGATCTGTGGGCCTTTCTGGAGGTGGTGGCTTCCTGGCAGCTAAGACCATCGTGCTGGAGTCAAGGAACATGCTTCCAGACCCAGGCTGGGGTTCCAACAGCTGTGGGTCTGAGACCAGTGAATTAAGGGGGGCAGGGGACTCCTGCCCCCTCCCCCTCCACTCTTCTCCCCACAGTGGACTACCATCCGAAATAGGGTATTACTTAATTGAACTATGCCCCAAGTTTCAAAGTCTCTATTGTATATTCACTAACACGATTTAGTCCTTCTTGAAATACTGTTTGTCGGGTTCATTCAATACAAGGTCTCAGGTATTTCTTCAGCAATCAAAAAAAATTCAGTGCTATCCATTAAATTGTGTGCCCCCAAATTCATAGTGAGGCCCTAGACCCCAGTGTGACTGTCTTTGGGGATGGAACCTACAAGGGGGTAATTAGGGTTCAAGGAAGTCATAAGGTGGGGCCCTGATGTAATAGGATTCGTGTTCTCAGAAGAGACACCAGAGACTTGGATCGTCCCTCCCCGCCACAGACACAAAGAAGAGTCCTGAGTGCCCACCGCAGGATGGTAGGCCTGCGAGCCAGAAGGTCTCTCAATGAATCCTGCCTCGCCAGCACCTTGATCTTGGGCTCCCACGCTCCAGAACCGTGGGAAATCAGGGTTGTTTAAGTTCCCCAGTCTATGGCAACTTGAGCAGACCAAAGCACACACACGTGTACACAACAATGCAGCTAGCAGATTGAAGAAACCGTGTGCACTACCTGCTAACAACACACAAACAAATAAGCACCAGGGGGACTCAGCCACAGTCTGTACTGAAAAACAAACAGAAAAACAAACCAACACCCCACACTCTGCCATTGAACAAAATCCCGAACACATCAAAGTTTAATAGAAAAAACAAAAACCACCAAAGCAGCATTAAAGTAAAAACTACTCGGGAGGAAGAATTTCCATCCTATGAGCAATTTGAAATAAAAACTTCAGAATCATAATAGTGACTCTACCATCATTTTCTGTAATAAAACATCTATTATAACAGATAGGACAATACAATAAAAGTCCCATTGTTCCAGAAACTGTATTCTAACGGAAACAGGATAATTATAGAAATACCTGCGTGAGAATTGCATGTTCAACAGAACCATTGAAAATCATTCTTGTCAGACTGAAAATAAGTCTTGCACATACAGAGAACTCTTCAGTGAGATCTCAAATGGAAGACAAGGTGGGTTTTTTTTCCCCAAATCTTTTATAGCAGCGTGCCCTTCCAGAGCCCCCTCAGGGCATCTCTAGCTCGTCTCCAAGGGCTCATCCGCCTCTGAGTTCCACACTTAGTTAGAATACTAAAATCTGATGGTAGATGTTGAAGTAGGGCACCTCTCTATTCTTTCCACAAACAGATTTTAGGATGACTCTCAGTTCTATCAAGTTCATTTTGTAAATTCTAACTTAGAATCTCTAGCTTTTAGAGCAGCAGACCTCTAGAACATTCTGAAAAGATCCAACCATGCGTTGAAGGCATTGCTGGTACCGTTACTTCCACTGCTTTGTAGTTTACAAGGCGCTTTCCACTCTGGTCCTCATCTGTCCGCACAGCAATCCCAGGGTGTTGAGAGCAAGGGTTCTTGTCCCCATTTCATAGCTGAGGAAATTGGGGACTGTCTGGATAGAAGCAGGGGCAGGGGATTTGTCTGGAAACTGCATTCACACTGTAAGTTCACTGGTTTTTACTTAGCTTGTCTATGTATTTGATGTGGCTTTGGGGAAACTGACAAAAATGACAGAGGAGAAGGAGGCCAGAGGGCCTGTGAGCTGTCCCTTGTCACCTGACTACTGACTTCTGATGCTCCATCCTGGTACCTCGGCGCCTGCAGGGCTGGGAACCTGGAGGAAGTTCACGCAGCAGTGATGGTGGCTGAGGGACCAAGGGAGCAGGGAGGAAATAATAATAATAACAACCACAACAACAACACACCACGGCAAATGTGTAGAGAAGCACTGAGCGATGACTGAGGGACAGGATAGCCCTCTACAAATATCTGAAGGATGTAAACACCAAGGAAAAGGATAAATTAATTATTTAGAAGAACAATGATGAAGCTGGGACAGGCTCATTACCAGTCCCAAAGCCAGCTTGTCCGGCAACAGTCCTTGTAGAACTAAGCTCCTCCAAGACCAAAGACAGGTGGCCCGAGGGTCCCTCTGCACACAGCGACTTTAACACAAGACATGGGCTGAGCCTGCTAGTTTCCTTGTGCCTGCACGGACTGTGTGCATACTCACGTGCTTATCATCACGGCTGGCATTTGTCGACTTTCTGGTGTTAGAGGTTGAATTGTGTCATCCCCGAACAGATATTTGTAGTCCTAACCCCTGGTACTTGTAACTGTGACCTTATTTGAAAATAGAGTCTTTGCAGATGCAATCAAGTTAAGATGAGGTCTGTAGGGTGGGCGTTTAATCCAATATGACTGGTGTCCTTATAAGCAGAGGGAAACTGGGGCACAGACACAGACACACAGGGGGATCCCATGTGATGACAGGTGCAGAGGCACAGATGCAAGCCAAGGAATTGCCAAGGACTGCCGGCCACTCCGAGAAGCTAGGAAGAGGCAAGGAATGATTCTCCCCCACAGATTTCAGAGGGAGCTTGGGCCTGCAGACTCATTGGACTCGTCTCCAAAACAGAGACAATAAATGCCTGTTTTAAGCCACCCACTTAGTGGTCCTTTGTTACAGGGCCCCAGCAAACTAATGAATCCCCCTGATATGTGCCCAGCTGCATGCTGAACACTTCACATATGAAAAGAATGGCATGCATCCTGGGGAAAAGACTGGGGGCAGGGAGACCTCCTCCACCACAGGGCCAAAGAAGGAAGGGGGTCCTAGGCCCACCATATGGGGTTGGAACCTCTTCAGACCCCAAACCCTGGCTCTCTGGTTGCCTTAGGGCAAATGAGTGGCTGCAAGTCTGGATCCAGATGCCTGGGGACCCTTAAGCACGAGACTATGGTACCTCCTTAGAGGTAATTTAAAGTAAAAACAACACTGACCCATAAGATCTTAGTTTTCAAAATGACATCAAGTTTACTCATATGCTTAATTAAGAGGTCACAGGGGTTTATGTGTGTGTGACCTGTGTGTGGGATCATCCAGACCTGGGGCTGGGTGGGATTATCCTGAAAAAGCCATATAAGTTAGGAGCTGCTGACTGGAACTCTGGAAAAGGTGGGGGAACAAGGCTCTGGCCTCAGAGGGCCCCGTGGCCTCCAGGCAGCACTCCTTCGCATCCAGCCTCTGCCCTCTACCCCAGCCCGCACACATTTTAGGTGGACATTTCACCTCGAATCTTCCTCAAGCCTGGAGAGGCTTCCTGGGGGCGCTGTCTCCCTTTGGCCTTTGAAGATCTCTCACCCTTAGGCCTAGGGCTGCTCCTCCCTCCCCTCAGCAGGCCCAGGAGAGAGCCCAGGGACCTTGGGAAGCCCGAAGCGCTAAGTTGATGTTTGGTGAATGTATGGACCAAAGTCTACTGCTGGCTCTGTGAACTCAGCCTCACCTGCTGGGGATTCTTGGACCCCCAGAATGGTGGCTTGTGGGTTGTGGGTTGTGAAAGTGTCGGTGGAATCCGATTTCCTGCCTCTCTGGACACATGAGGCTCACATTTGGGACTCTGGAGATGTTTTTCATTTTCACACCCTATGATATAAACGAAGTAATCTAGATCCCCACACATTACCTCCTTTAATCTTCAGAATAACCCTATGGGAAGGCACAATTATTGTTGTCATTTCCCAGGTGCAAACTGAGGCATAGAGAAGTTGAATGACACTCCTGAGGTCACTCAGCCAGACCTCAGGACAGTAAGCATCATGAGAGCACTGTCTGGATGCTGGGTCCGTGCACAGTCACCATGATGGGGACCCCACTGTTCACCTGTCATTCCCAGGACCACTCTGCAGGAGGCCCGGCTGCCACTAGGAGACTGTGGTATCATGTGTTATATTGATGGGCTTCTGTGTGGGCAAACATTTTATGACTTCATTCATGTCAGAATGAAGGTCCCAGGTTGCCGACAGGTGCAAAGTTTGCTGGACTCCTTACAGCTCACCTTCTCTGGAGGGCCCTGACTTTGCAGTTTCTTTCCTTCCAGCATCTTTCCTGCCTACCAGTACTCCCCTCCCCACCTCTGGGGGAGTCAGCAGCCCAATTCTTTACGGAGCCGCCAGAGGGAGCTGCCCACAGAGAAATGGGAGAACCTCCCCCCCGCCTGAGCTTGGAGATGGTTGTCACCCAAACTCAAGCAAAAACTCCTATTCAGAACTGGTGGGGTTATTTCCCTGTGGCCAGGGAACCCTGGTTAATGCTTCAGCCTCTTTCTCACAATGAGGACAGGAGGGAAACGGAAGTAACAAAATGGTGATAAAGAGTACAAAGTTTCAGTTCTGCAAGAAAAATAAATGCTGAGAATCTACACAGCATACTGCCTATGGCCAATAATATTGTATTGTATACTAAATGTATACTAAAGAGGGTAACTCTGATGTTAAGTGTTCTTACCACAGGCACACACACACACACACACACACACACACAAGTGATAATAATAAAAAGGGCGGGAAGAAACTTCTGGAGCGGAGCGATGGATAATTTTATGGTATAGATTGGGATGATGGTCTCACAGGTGTATACTTATCCCTAAACTCATTGAGTTGTATACATTAAATATGTACAGCTTTTTGTAAGTCAGCAAATATGTATCATTCTTTAAAAAAACCGTCTTATAGGGGCATGTATATACTGTAGTATATGTATGCATATGTGTATGTACACCTTATATATGTGTGTGTATATATATATGGTGTGTGTGTGTGTACACACACCCTCCCAAAGCACTTTCCCATTTAAAAGAGGAAAAAGAAGAAAAAGAAACAAAACGACTTGGCAATGTGAAAGAGGCCCATCCTCTGGGTGTGTAGGCCATCCTGGAAAGCCAGGCAGAGTGCTAGTTACAGCGAGGGCTTTGAGCCAGGTGGACCCAGGTTAGAGTCCGGACCCTGACACTCCCTACCTGGGCGGCCTTGGGCAGACCAGCCTCCCTGCACCTCACTTCTCCTATCTGTAATAGGGCAATGGGGACTGCCTCGGTGAGAGGACAGCTGTCAGGATTAGTGGGCTAGTCCATGGAAAGCCCCCAGAGCCCTTTTCAGATTTGAGATGGTTCAAGGCCAGCCCGTGTGTGTGTGTGTGTGTGTGTGTGTGTGTGTCGGGGTGCGGGGTGTGGGGGAAATCTTCTCCATACTCACTCTAAAGTATTCCCTGCAAGCCCACCACACACACCTCTGCCCCCTCCCAATATGCTCCCCAACCTCAGCTTTATTCTGGAAGCTGGACTCCCCGTTCCCTTGGAACCCTAGGAGTGAAGCCAGTATTTAGCCTTTTCAACCCCCCGACCCAGGGCCCCCCACCGGTGCCCGCGGCTAGAGGTGGGGCAGCTTCTTGGCCCAGACGTTCAGCAAACAGGAATTTAGCCCCCGGGGCTTCCAGGGGTCCTGGGGTCTCTCCCGCGCCCGCTGAGGGGAAGGAGAAGGGTCTGTGCGCCCCAGGAGCAGGGCTACTGAATCAGGGCTAAAGGCCTCCCCCGGCTCCGGGAAGGTGCAGGGAAGCCCACGTAACACGTGCGCGGGCTGCGGTAGAGGGCTGGCGCGGGCGCGACACAGCGCAGCCTGAGAGCCCGGGGGACCGCAGTCCGCCCGCCGCACCCCGCCCGACCCGGGGCCGGAGGAGGAGGGGCGCCGCCTGCGCCTTCGGGCTCCTCGGCGAGGCTGGGCCGCCGGCTACGCACGCGCGGCGCAGCGCGGGGTGGGTGGGACCCGGAAGGCCCCCCGCGCGGCCGACCCGGAAGGCGGCGGGGGGGCGGGGTCTGCGCGCGGGGGCGGACGCGGGGCCCGGAGACTCCGGGCGGGCGGGGGCCAGAGGAGCGCGGGCCCGGGCTGGTCTCCCCGGCGCGCTGGGCCGCGTCCCAGCAGGTGAAGGGCTCCGTGCGCGGGCTCGGTGCGCCGCCGCGGCGCGGGTGAGGCGGGGCGCTCGGGCGCGGTGCCTGGGGGCCTGCGGGCTGCGGAGCCCGGTGCGCGTCGCTACGGTATTCATTTCCCACATGAAGACACTGAGGCACGGAGAGGCTGACGTCACGCCAGAAGTAAGCGGCAGCGGCCCAGCTGGGGTTAAAACCCAGCGGCCTGACAGGGCCCTGGCTCCTAGCGGGGCGCCACGTAGTGACCCCGGTGTGTGTATGACCTCCAGTTACCGCATGAGGGTGCCATCCTCAGTAACCCCGGGGTGTGCGTCACCCTCCTCTGCGTCCCAGGTGCGTGGGTGCGGCGGCAGGTGTTATACGTGCAGGACAGAGTCCTAGGATACCCGGTGAGTCAGCACTCCTGACCTCGCCCAGCGGGGGAAGTTTAGAGATAAACTTTAGAGGAATGGAAGTTAAGGATCTTGGAGGGGACAGTTCCTACAGTGGGGACAGGTAGCTTCTTTAGCCTTTAAAAGAGGAAGCAGGGGGACTTTGAGAGGTTGCCGATGACCTATTTGTGGGCCCCTGGTGGGGTAAGGTCGCCCTGCCAGGGCCTATGGCAGACAGAAGGCAGGACCTGCTTAGCTTTGGCCTCTGTGGCTGTGGGAAGGCGATCCAGGGGGGCTTGCTCGTTTGATTTTTTTTCAAGAGAAATCAGAAATCAGATATATGTGAAATCTGATTTTTAAATACTGGCAACATCAGTCATTAAAAAGTCTGTGGGCAAATCTGACAGTGCTGGTCAGGTTCACATGTGACCTTTGCACCAGGGCCTACAGAGGCGGGGAGACAAGGTTTACAAGAGCCAGGCCACACAGTGGAGTTTCATAAATTCCGACAGAGAAGTAGAAAGTACTGAAGATGGCGGGTGAGCAAGATTGCTCTGACTCCTTAAGAGGCTCCGCTTTTCTAATTTTTTTTTTTTTTTTTTTTTTTTAACATGGTGCATGGAGGTCTGCGTTAGCTCTGAAGCCTTCCTCTCCCTGCTCTCTCACAATCTGGTCCATCTCAAAAAGCCGGGCTGCAGTCTCAGGGATGGGCTCATCTCCCTCTTCCCCAGAACCTTGCTGTCATCAGCAGACCAGCCTGGTGCTTGCAAGAAACCAGAGCTTCAAGTTGGCATTTGCCTTCCCTGTGGCTGGCAGATGGGCTTTCTGTGACCAGAGCCCGTGTTGTGGACAAATCTGATTCTGAAATAGGTGTGATATGGGGAGGGGAGGTCCCATTCCCACCCTCTGAGGTCTGTCCCCGTCAGAGTACTCTTCTTCCCTCCTCCCTCCTTATTGGCTTCCTTGTCCCTCACAGACAAGGCAAGCTTGGAGTGGGAGGAGAAGCGGGACTGGCTTCCTTCCTCAATCTGGCAAGCCCCGAGAGGTCAGGAGGCTGGGGTTGTCAGCAAGGACTCAGGAGATGGGGTGACAGACTTTTCTTCCACAAGAGTCTATTGATGCTCTAACGTCTAAAATGATCCTCACAAGGAAATTAAACCAGCTCTGTCTTGCATTGAGGCAGCCACAGTGCCACGTCTTCCTGTGGCGTAGAGCTGTTGAACCCGGCCAGAGGTGAGCCACGTCCTCCCGTGCCCTCCCCCGCACTGGGACACCTGCTGGCCCTCCTGACAACAAAGTGTGAAGTGGCTGTTTCCTGCCTCCTTTCCATGCATTTCTTGCCCTGCAGAAAGTGTTACTGGAGTGCAGGTCCATAATAGTGCAGAAACACTATTTTAGGAGTGGCGTCTGGGCAGAGTGTCCTGGCCAGGGAGCTGGCCCTGCAGACCATGCTTGGGGTCTTTGTGTGCCTGGAAATGGGAAGCTCACTGCAGCCCCCAAGGGGCCTTCCCAGGACTGAGCTTCGTTTCCCTTTTTCCCAGCATACCAGACAGATAGAAAGCTGGATATAAACTGGATATCAACTAAATGATGATTAGCTCTCTTACAGGAGGATGGTTAGCTTCTTAAAGGTTTTACAATGGGATTAATTGCCTTGGTTATCAATATGTGAAATAAATTAGTATTTGAAATCCAACTCATTTACATAGCTTCACAGCACCATGGCTAATGGGTAAATCAAGTCACAGCCTCCATCCCCTCATTCTCAGTGACTTCTGCCATATGCAGTCCCTTTGCTGTTATAATGCTATTTTATTATTGTGACCTTCATATGGGGACAAGTCATGACCCTCACATGGGCTCTCTTCCAGGGTGGAGGAGGCGGCATGGACTCTGTCTGCAGGGGGTTGCCGGTAGTGAGCAAAGGGACAGGAAGCTCGGAGGTGTGTCGGCAGGTCCAGGACACACGGAGCCAGAGTGGGGGCAGGTACTCCTGACTTCTCCTCCAGTCCCTTGAGCACCCCTGCAGGGCCGGCCCCTCCATTGCCTCTACACCCCACTTGGTGAAACAGACACTTTTGGGGGATGCTTGTTTATGCTTTCTAAACTCGAGGACTGAGTAGCCGATGTCAGATGACTGGGTCATGCTCTCTTAGGGTCTTGCTCTCCAAAGTGGGGTGCGCTTGTGGAGAATCACTGATTCAGAACATTGCAGGGGCCAGAGCCCAGGACACTACTTATCTGTCCTGGGACAGCAGAGAATTCCTGAACCCTGACTGTGGTGATCCAGCAGGCCCACAGACTTGTTCTAGGGGCTCAAAATTCTCCCCCAGGATTGAGAGGATGACTTTACGTGAGTGGTTGGTTCTGGATTTTCCTTGGGTCAAAAAGAGATGTAGCCAAGAGTTCTTGAGCAACAGGGTCTGCCCCAAACCTTGTCAAGTTCCTTTAGGGACTGCTTGCATGAAAAGGGGAGTGATGGAAGGGAAGTAAGTGCCCTTCGAGCCTTGGGTCCAGCTGAAGCCAGGAGGAGAAGCACCAGATCGTGGCCACTTGCATTTTGCTTCCGGGCCCTGTCAGGTGGCCCGTCAGTGTTGTGGCTCTCCATTCCCACTGACCCTGGGGCAGAGCCTGCCCTGCTCTGCCCGCCTGCCAGTTTCCCACCAGTGTGGCCAACAGTTTCCTGACCGCAGAAGATTGTTCGAAGGTCATTGTTCCAAAGGTCCATCTGTCTGTCTATCCAAACATTTGCAAACCCCTGAACTACTTTGGTTTATTTTATTCTCTGGTTGTTTCATCTTACTGGTCTTCCTTAGGGCCATCGTGTCCCTGCCTTTACTATTCCTCATGCAGAACTGCATGGGCTTTAGAAGTGGCTGCTTACAGAAAAGCCAGTGGTGGGTATCAGTAACAGAACGTTCATTTAGAGCCCTCAGGTCTGAGGGCCGCGGTGTTCCACATTCACAACAGCTACTTTGCATGCATTCTACTTAGACCTTTCCAGAATCCAGCTTGTAGGTGGCTTACCTCCCTTTACAGGTAAGGAATCTGACGCTCTGCTCAGGGTCACAGGGCAGGCAGGTATGGGCACAAGGCCAGTGTGGTCACTGAGCCCAGTACTTTCCCCTTCTCGGGCTTGGCATGAGCTCCATTGCCCTGTCACACGACAGAGGACTCGAGGCTGGGACATTCTGCCCTCCGCCAGGCTCTGTGCACTGGGGGTGCCTGAGCCAGCAGGAAGGCCCCAGATGCCAGAGAGGGCACCCTTGCCTCACTTGTGATGAATCCCTGCAGCTTGTGGCTGGGCTTGCCCCATAATCTGTCATAAATGAGAAGTTACGCAGAGGGCAAGGAAGAACTTTCATCCATTCTGCGGGTTCTGTGTGCTTATTAACTAACTGCTCCCCGGCTTCCTCTGTGACAAGGAACCTATCACATTGCTGGGCGCTGTGTTTTCTGCATACGGCAGAGCTCCTGTTCTCTGCATGAGGGCTGTCCTTGAAACTCCAGCAAGAGTAGCATTTGGGTGTAAATACCCTGACGCTCATTAGAACTCTCCCTTTGAAATGCTTCCTTCGAGGCTCGCCAGGATGCCCATCGTGGTGGAAGACGTCATGAAGCTGCTCTGCTCCATCTCTGGGGAGAGGAAAATGAAGGCGGCCGTCAAGCACTCGGGGACAGGCGCCCTGGTCACAGGGGCTGTGGCCTTCATCGGTGGTCTGGTCGGAGGCCCACCCGGACTAGCTGTTGGTAAGTGTAAGGTTCTTGCAGAGGCAGCCAGCCTGGGGGGTGTTGTAAAAAATGTGTTTGACACCACAGAGACCACATAGAAGTCTCTGTCCTGTGGGAGATGTTAGTTGAGTTGAGGTTGCTTCCGTGACATGGTCTTTGTGACCCTAACTCATCCTGTTGGAAACACAGGCTTCTGAGTGTGAGGGTCTCAGAAATGCAGGGCATTCTTGCAGGTGGCATGTGGGTCATGCAGACCTGGAGGGTGCCTCTCCCCTCAGGGATGTGTCCCAGCCTCTGAAGATATCAGCGTGTCCTGGGTCCCTTGGATAGTTTCCTTCCCCTGTCACCATTACATGTCACTGCAGAAGGGAACCAGGGAGGAAGCTGGGGTTTGCTCAGCACCTCCTAGGGGCAGAAGCCGTCTGGCCATTTTACATGATTCAGGGAGACCACCCCATTCTGAAACCAACAGTCTAATGCAGAAAAAGCAACAATCTGTCCTAGGGTGGTCATCCCTGTCCCCCACTTTTGTCACCTACTTCTACTTGAGAGCCAGTTTTTGGCTATGAATGGAGGTTTGGCTGGTTTTCCCATCATTTTTTGGAGCTAGGAAGGGTTGCTTCCTATGTCTTAGGAGCAGGAAGGATTCCGGTGTCATCTGAACCATGGGCTAGGGTGGCATCGGAGAGCTGGCTGCTGTGTGGGCCTGACGCGAGGAGGGGCTGGGTTACACCTCCCGTGAGGTGACTCAGACGGCCCCTCCAGCACAGGGGAGTGGCAGAGGCATGTCTGCTGCACTGGGCTCAGCAGATACATCACTGAATGCCTGCTGTGTGCTGGGCAGCCTGTGCCGGGGATGTGGGAGAGCTCCCAGGACGGCCTGCAGTCCTCCCAGGAACACAGGCTGGACAGGTGACGGCCTGTCTGCCCAGGTCGGCTTCTGTCCAGCTCCCGGCACGGCTTCCTGTCCCGTTCTGTCTTTCTGCGGCAGGATTGGCATTCAAGGACATTTCATGATGCCGAGATCACACCAGGGAGTAAATCAGTGTGTGGGTGGCCCCAGACCTTCCAGCTGTACATTTCCCTTTCCAACCTGTGAATTAGTGAGTCCTGACTTCAGCTTCTCACCATCCAAGGAGCAGCCAGTGAGGGAGGAGACACAGCCATTGCCTCCTTCCTCAGTGACATTCTACATCTTTGTCTGCCCCCCCCCAATCTAATGTGCTCAGGGGAGGGCTTGATGGGATCATTTATCCTCTAGCTGTTCCCAGATGCCATTGTGGGAGCACATATCTTATTCAGATTGTGCCAAAGCTGCTAGAGAACAGGATGTCTGCCAGGGGAACCCGGGGGATTTGCTACTTGAAGCCACTAGTCTTGGGCGCAGCATCATTTTACCCAGAAACCAAGGAATTTTCTCTTGTCCAAAGAGTTAGTAATTTGGTGGTCAATATTCCTGGCGACTTTTTGCATGAAGTGCTGCTCTAAATCAAATATTGATGTTCTCATAAAGGTTCAGTGCAGATGAGTGCAACTCTTGTCGGCTCTAAGTGCTTCATGGGTGTCGTGGGGGAACATTCAGTAAAACTTGTAAAGGACTGGTTTACCTCCCTGAATCCTCCCTTCTTTTGGAGCAGAGGGGAAGGCTGACCAGGGGCAGTGTTCAGCCTCCAGAGCCCAATGCTGGTCTCGGCTCAGCCCCAGGGGAGCTGTGTGCTTCCAGAGGTCTCCACACTTGGCTTCCTGAGAGGGAGCAGGTTTTACTGCCTGTGGGCATGGTCCAGCCCACAACCGGGCTCTCTCTAGCCTGGGCTGTGTTCTCTCAGATAAGCCTTTTATTTTGGAATAGTAGTAGGGTTATAGACAAGTTGGTGAGACCGTGCAGAGAACTCGCATATGTCCCTCCCCCAGCTTCCGTTCCCCTAACGTTACCATCTTGTGTTACCACGGTGCACTTGTGAAAGGTAAGAAGCCAACACTGATGCATCACTATTAGCTGGTCTCCAGACTTTATTTGTCCTTTGCCATTTTTTGCATTAAGATCTTTTCCTGTCCCAGAATCCAGCTCAAGAGATCACAGTGCATTTAATCCTCATGTCGCCTTAGTCTCCCCAGGTCTGTGACAGTTGCTTGGACTTTGCTGCTTTCATGGCCTGAGTAGTGTTGGGGAGTACCAGGCAGATATTTGTAGAATGCCTCTCCGTTCACGTAGGCCTGATGGCTTCTTCATGCTTAGCCCGGGGTTATGGACCCTGGGAAAGCATACCACAGACAGAGGTGGAGCGCCTGTCTCATAGCACCTTTTCAGGGACAAGTGACATCCACAGGCCTCCCTGGCGATGTCCACCCTGATCACCCGGTTAAGGTGGTATTTGCCAGGTTTGTCCACTTTGAAGTTAGTGTCTTTACTTTCCATGCTCTGCTCTTTCAGAGAGAGTCACTAAGTCCATCTGGGCTGCATCTATTAATATCTGATCATTGATATTTAAAAATCATGGGACTTCTCAGGATGCACATTTGGCATTCTGTGTGGTAGCACTGGGCTCGCGAGGGGTAGCCACCACTCCTTAGACAGGGACCCAGCTCTCCGTCACCCACAGGCCCACTCAGCCTCTTCACTCCTCTCAGCTACCTACCTGCCCCCTGAGGGCGCCTGAGTTTGAGACCTCTGCCCCAGGGCGCATTCCTTAGCAGACCTGCACCCACCTGATCAGATAGAAGTTTCCATTGACATAAGGGCTTCAACATTGTGCACCTTAGTTCCATAAGTCCTATAAGTCCCAACATCGTGCACCTGAAATTTGGTCGTAAATTTACCTTTAAAAATAATGGTTATGCCCTTTTGGGGTCACAGGAAGAGAAATAGTTGATATTTGATAGTTATCATCATACATCTCTCAAGGACTGGCATGAAAAACAGTTGCTTCCAGAGTAAAGGTCTCCTTCTCTGTCCCCAGGGTCCTTTAGCCATGGGATTTCACTGGAAATTTCCAAAGTTCAGGGGCAAAGAGCATATTATGGAGAAAACTCAGCCTCACCACTGAGATGATTCTCCTTGCAAATGCACGTGCTTCTCAGCCCTGTCCTTTAAGATGAGAGAGTTTTGTGGGAAGCAGGAAACCTGCAGGCCATGGAGAAGATTTCAGTTCGCAGAGCTGTGCGGTGGGAGATGCTTCGTCCTGCATCTGTGAGTGCAGAGCTTAAGGAAGGGCATGTCTGGGTGTCAATTATCTGAGCCAAATGGACCGAGGACCCCATAAACCCTTGCCCCCTGCACTGTGGGGTGGAGCGGGCACAAAGCCGTGCCCGTTCCCACCCGTGCGTGAATGTGCCCACTCGTCATGGTGGTGGACGTGCTCCCAGCAAGAGCACTAATTGAACCAACTAATTGAACCTTCCTTGTTTTCTAGGGGGCGCTGTCGGGGGTCTATTAGGTGCATGGATGACAAGTGGACAGTTTAAGCCGATTCCTCAGATCATAATGGAGCTGCCGCCCGCCGAGCAGCAAAAGCTCTTTCATGAAGCCTCCGCCATCCTCAGGCACCTGGACTGGACGGACGCTGTGCAGCTGACCACGCTGGTCATGGGCAGCGAGGCCCTGAAGCAGCAGCTGCTGGCCATGCTGGTGAACTATGTCACCAGGGAGCTCCGGGCTGAAGTTCAGTATGATGACTAGGTCGCTCCTCCTGGAAGTAGGGGTTTCATTTAGATGATTCTCCGGCCTCACAGACGGGGATGGGGGAGTTGGGGAAGCCCCACATCATCAGTGTATTACCTCAAATGGAGTGAAATCTGCTGGAGAGGCTACCGCTGTGCTGTATCATGTTCTGGAAATTATTTATGAAGACGCTGGGTTTTGGGGTCGTGTGCACTAATAATGTGCAGTGACAACCCTTTTGCTTGGAGGCTGGTGAAAAGTGAAGCTGCGCCTGCTGCAGACGTGGGTGACAGCTTCCTGAACCCACTGTCACTCACATGGGAGCATAGCAGGAGGCCCTCGTGTTCCGTCTCCTCACCTGTGAAGATGAGCCCTGTCCGAAGCACCTGTTAGGGGACTGGCTCCTCCCCCGGGGCCCAGGGTCTCAGGGCCCGAGAGCTGGCCCGCGCTGGAATCATGCTTACCTCATGTGCCCCCTCCCTGACCAGTGACTGAGTGGCACAGAGGGGCAGTCGCCTGTGGAGCAAAGCCACAAACATCCAGGCACCCAGCCCTCCTCTACTCAGCACACCTGGGCTCTCACCGTCCCAGGGGCTTCCTCTCCCCATCGGATAAGTCGTGGTAGTTCTTGAATTTTGCTTTGAAAATTAAATACTTCCAGCAAAGAGTATGGCTCTTTCTGACGTGGTAGGATCTAAGCAACATGTGTACCCTGAATTTCCCCTAATGCTGTATTCCCTTGGCTTTCAGAACCCTCACTTGACTAGGTGTCATCAAATTGCAATAAATGTTTTCTGAATAGGCCTTTTCTCACATATTTTGTGTCAAAGCATCTCTAACACCCAGGGTCATATACGCAGCGTACAAGGGAAGGTTCTGGATTTGTGGCTTTAAAGAATGACAGAATCCCCCCAAGACCAGTGTCTGAGACCTGACTCTCCAGCTTTCCTGCTTTGGCCCCCCTGTGCTGCCAGTGTGCGCGCACCATCCCGAGCCGCCCCAGGTCCCCAGACCCCGGGGCAGGGCAGCAACTTAGGGCCCTGACAGGAAACAGCACAAGCCTCCCTGGGGGTATGGAAGGAGTCACCCGCCGGGGAGAGTTGGTGTTCTGACACCTCCATGTGTATAGAGAAAACTTCAGGATGAATTAGAACACATGCTGATTAAGGCTGGGGAGGGACTTCAGTGGACATCAGGGCAGAACCTCTGAACTGGGACCCCACGTCCCCTGGGTCTGGGAGAGTTGGGAACCACACATGAGCAATGAATGGGTGAGGCTTCCCCCAACTCCCCAGTCACCTTTGAGAACTCACAGACACAGGGGTCCTAGTTCGGAGGTCCTGCCCTGATGTCCACTGAAGTCCCTCCCCTGGCCTGCCTGCCTTTATTCCTGGGAAAAACCCTGACCCAAGTCCTGAGCGGTTTCCGGTCAGACAGAGCAGGCCTTGCTGAGTGAGGTCTCACTCACTGCTCTCCTCGCCACATGGTTTAGGGTTCACATCTGACTGCATCCTCACAAGAAATAGGATGATCGTGTCTTAAACCTTTATTGATTTGATGGGTGATTCCTCCTTCTTGGTTTGATTAGTTTTACTTTGCTAGTTGGGGTGACAAGGCCAGGGTCACCTCCTGGTTGCCATCTTCTCAGGTGGTGTTGAAAGCCCTCTGGGCCCCCATGGCTGGTTCCCAGCAGAGGGTGAGGGGGCCTCGGCTTAAGCAGAGGGCTGACAGTGGGGTGGGCCCCTGGGGCTGGCAGGGCAGTGGCAGCAGGGGGCTGCCAGCAGGGCAAGGGAGCAACTGAGGAGGAAGCCTTGGTGGGGGGACCCACTAATTATAAAAAGAATCCATCTGTTCTGGGCTGGTTATTAACCTGCTTTGAGTGTTGACATGACAGCAATGAGCAAGATTTTTCACAGGCAGATGGTGTATTTTTAGCTAGAATGAACTTTTTTATTTTTCTGTTTTTTGAGATGTCAGGCTTGGAAGTAAACACGACTGGGGTGTGTTGCAGTGTGGGCGGCTGTCAGGACTGGGGCTCCAGGTTTGGAAGGAAGTGATCCTCTCCCCATTAGTTATTGAGAGGTGCCATCTAGTGGCAAGTAGGCACATCCCCTCTCTTTTCCCTCCCTGCCTTCCTGGGTCATCTGCCAGGCCAGGATGGGGCTCCACAAGGAGGACCTTTTATGAGTTTCCCTGGGGAGGGGAGCTGGAGTCTTTTTGAGGTTTTAATAAGCCCTGAACAGAACATCAGCCACATCTCCTGCAAACTTATTTTGCAGATAAACCTAAATGTGTCTAATTCTGAACAGTCAACATATGGCAATTAAGAAATGCCAGGATTTGTCTACACCACCCAGGGAAGGGGGACCGTCTGATGCGTTTTCAGTTTGCTGTAGGAGATAAATGACTTTATTAGCCAGAGGAGGCTTCTTGGATGATTGTGGTAACAGTGGGTCAGGAGGTGAAGCTGGGCTCTGGCTGGCTAACTTGCAGCCTCGCGGCGGCTGTGGCACGTACCCCAAATGCTGGCAAGCAGAGGGAGCCGAAAAGTGTTTCTCTAAACCATCTAGATGGTGGCTGTTTCTTAAATTTGTGTAAATTTTAACGGAAGGACGTTACTCATTCTCACCCGCAATTAAGGAAATGCCGGGATAATACCCAGGCAGTTTCTGTTACATAACAATTGGTAAAAATAAAAACAAACGCTCAATCCCAGAACTGGCAGGGCCAGACGAAGACACCGTACAGAGCGCAGGCGCACGCCCCACGGGGCGCAGGCGCACGCCCCACAGGACGCTGGAGAGGGTACGTGGTGATGCCTTCCGCTGGGTGATTTGAAGAAAAAAAGTCATAGGAACCATAAAATTGCATATATTTTCCAGCCAACACATTTCACTTTGGGGAAAACATTACAATAAAATAATTCAAATGGAAAGAAGGTAGAGATAGTCATAGCACTGGTATTTACGGCAGCAGGAGAGAAGGGACCCAGCCCAGTGCTGAGCAACAGGGACAGAGTCATCCTGCCTTTGTGCAATATCATGGCCGATTTTAAAGTAGTAAACGGGGATGGGTGTACGAAATTCAGTAACATTGCTCCACACACATTATTTACCTTACAGCACTCTCACGTACGTGCATGCGAGGGGGGAATAGAGAGGAAGACCCATTGTGACAGGTGCTGGGGACCCTACGGGCTTCCCGGGCAATGAGACCATGGCTCAGGAAGCAGAGCAGGCAGCGGAGAGTCTCCAGGTGTGGGAATCTTGTGCCTGGGGCGACTCCAGTGATGGAAAATGGGCGTTACTTTCCTGTCCCTAAACCGAACAAGAACCAGCCTGGTCCCCAGTTCCCAGGAGCTGCCTCCCAGGGACTGTCCAAGGCCGCCTGGACTGGGCTCCAGGCTGTGTCGTCACGAGCCTGTCCCGGGGGCCCTACCTCCTCAGAGGCAAAGCCCCCCCCTCCCCCCGCTCGTAACACGCACTTGTAAGGCTCATCCTCCCGGGCGGCGGCGCAGGTGCCCATGGACCCCGGCAGGAGGGCCTGCCATGCTGAGGGCCGTTTTCGATGTGGGGTCCTCTCTCCAGCGTCTCTCCAACAGAATCTCATACAAGCCACAAATGTGAGCCACATATATAATTTTAGATTTTCCACTAACCACATTTTTTTTAAGATTTTATTTATTTATTTGACAGGGAGAGAGAGATCACAAGTAGGCAGAGAGGCAGGCGGAGAGAGAGGGGGAAGCAGGCTCCCTGCTGAGCAGAGAGCCTGATGTGGGGCTCGATCCCAGGACCCTGAGATCATGACCTGAGCAGAAGGCAGAGGCTTTAACCCACTAAGCCACCCAGGCGCCCCAGTAACCACATTTTAAAAAGTAAGAACAGATGAAATTCATTTAATAATTTAACCCAATATCCCAACATACTATCATTTCAACATGTAATTGATATAAATGATTATTGAGATCTTTGCCTTTTTAAAAAATATTAAGTCTCTGAAACCTGGTGTGTATGTTTTGCACTTACAGCACATCCCGATTCCGACTAGCCACGTGTCAAGCCACATGTGGCCAGTGGCTACCATATCAGGCCTCACAACTCTGTAAGATATAATGATAGAAAGTGTAAAAATGAAAGATTTTTCTTTTCCACGTGGGTTGTCAGTGATGCGGACATCTCCCTGTAAGGGCTGGGAACCTCTTTCTGTCCCTTCTCTGTTGTGAAGTTCAGCATCTGGGCTTCTTGGAGGTCAAGAGCAGCTTGGATGGTGTTGTAGACTAAACTGTATGTGCCCCAAATTCATATGCTGAAGCCCTAACCCTAACACACACATCAATGTGTGATGGCATTTAGTGGTGGGGCCTTTGGGAGGTGATGAGGGTCGATGAGGCCATGGTGGGACCCCCAAGAAGGGATTAGTGCCCTTATAAGAAGAGACACCAGAGACTTCACTCACTATCTCTCTGCCTTGTGAGGACATAGTGGGAGGAGAGCTGTCTGCAAGCAAGAGCTCCCAACAGAATCCAACCATGCTGGCAACCTCTTCCGGGGCTCCCAGCCTCCAAACTGGGAGCAATAAATGTCCATTGTTAAGTTAAGTACAAGTCCATTGTTAGTTAAGTATCCAATCTTTGGTACTTTGTTGTGGCAGCCCAAGCCCACTGAGACAGATGGGGCATTGGGAGAGTTCAGGACTTACTGGTGACTCTCTCCCTACCCTCTCTAATTAGATTTAGGGGCAATAGCATTGTCTCCCTGTCTTGAGAGGACAATCTGGTCTCTGCACCACTAAAGACCTCCTCCTTGGAATGACCCTGACCACCATCAGGGAGGACTGCTCCCTGCAGCCACTAAGATCCAGCTTTCTCCTTACGCCCCAGCACGGAGAGCCCTCAGAGGCCTTGGATCCCTCCACTCTCTCCCTCTACACGTGTTTCATTTCATCATCGCTAAACTCAGAGGGGGCTGCAAAGTTGCTGGAAAGTATCCTGAATTTTCCATGCCCAATTGCACTCCCACTAACCTCTTAATCCAGCTCCAAACCCTCGTCCTCTGCTTCTCTGCAGTGCTGACTTGGTGCCTTTGTACTGCGGAAAAGAGATAAAGTTCACTGCTGACATGTGTCCATCTCCCCCCCCCCCCCAGTACTAAACACTGACCTTGATCTTGACTTGTGCTAGCCCCTCCACTGTGCACCCCTGTCCCTCTGGAGGCTGCTGCTCCCGTCATTCTCCTCCTTCCCCTTCATTACCATTCCCAGCTCTGTGCAGGGTATGGCCCAGCAGCACGCGCACCTGGGTTATTTCTCCCATAGTAAAAAACAAGAGGGGCACCTGGGTGGCTCAGTTGGTTAAGTGGCTGCCTTCAGCTCAGGTCATGATCCCAGGGTCCTGGGATCAAGAGCCACACTGGGCTCCCTGCTCAGCAGAGAGCCTGCTTCTCCCTCTACCTCTGCCTGTCGCTCTGTCTACTTGCGTTCTCTATCTTTCTGTCAAATAAATAAATACATAAAATCTTTAAAAGAAAAATCCAAGAAATATTTCAACAAGTCATCAGGATAATTCCTCAGGGAGTAATTGTCTTTTCAGCAGATGGTTCTGGGACAGGTGTACAACCACATGCAAAAAAGTGAAGTTGGACAACCCCATGTTATACCATATAAATAATTAACTCAAAATAGATCATTTCTTAGATGAAAACATGGGAATAACTCTTCATGACCTTGTATAAAACAATGGTTTCTTAGATATGACACAAAAACACAAATGACCAAAAAAATAGATAAATGGGACTACATCAAGATTAAAAGCTTGTGCTTCACAACCAAGAAAGTGAAAACACACACACACACACACACACGCACACACACACACAGAGTGGGAGAAAAGAATCATGTATCTGATAAGGGACTAGTGTATAGAATAGATAAAGATCTCTCACAGCTCAACAATAAAGAGACAACAATCCAATTCAAAAACGGGCAAAGGATTTGCATAGATATTTCTCCAAAAATGGTATTCAGATGGCCAATAAGCACATGAGAAGGTGCTCAACATCATTAGTCATCAAAACCACAGCGAGATGCTGTTTCTCCCCCACACTGACAGCTAAAATAAAAAAGAAAGTGACAAGTGTTGATGAGGTTGGGAAGAAATTGGAACTTTAATATGTTGTTGGTGGGAACGTAAAATGGTGCACCCACTTTGGAAAAACAGTTTAGCAGTTCCTCAAAATATTAAGCTTAGAGTTACCATATGCCCCAGCAAATCTAGTCCTAGGTGTACGCTCCAGAGAATTGAAAACTAGTCCACACAGAACCTTGTATACGAACATCCATTAGCAGTATTTTTTGTAACAGCCAAAAAGTGTTCACAACCTAGATGCCCATCGTCTGATGAATGGATAAACAAGATGTGGTCTATAAATTGTATATAATATGCAATGGGATATTATTCAGCAATAAAAGTAGTTATATATGATACATGCTACAACATAGACAAACTTGGAAAGATGCTAAGTGGAAGAAGCCAGTCACAAAAGACCATGTAGTTAAGGATTGCACTTGTATGAAACGTCAGAATAGGCAAATCCACAGAGACTAAAGGCAGATGAGTGGTCATCAGGGGCCGGGGAAGCGGAGAATGGGCAGTGAGCTCTCATGTGTGTGAGTTTTCTCTCTGGGGGTGGTGAAAATCCCCTGGAATTAGATAGTGGGATGGATGCACAATCGTGTGAATACACTAGCAATCACTGAAAGGCAAACTTTAAAGAGTGGATGGATTTTATGGGATGTGAATTATGTCCCAATAAAGCTGTTTAAAAAGCAACTTTTCCATCTCTTGCCCCTGCTCTGTTTCTCTCTTGCCCTTTGCAGTGAAATTCCTCAAATGACTTCTCCAGTTTGACTCCCATTCTCTGGGTGATTTCCAGAAGACCCCTGTTCCCACCACCCCACTAAATGGTCTCCGATCACGGTGGCCACCTTGTAGGCGACCACTGCAGATGACATCCACGTTACTGAACACAGGCTGGTTCTCGGTCTCCCTGCCACCCGACCAACCCTGGGCAGCATCTGGCAGGCTGCTCCCTTATGCCCACCTCTGCTGCTGCACTGTCCCAGCCCTCCTCCCCCTGGCTGGCTGCTCCTCCTTCTCCACCCCTGCTGCTCCCATGTCCAGTCTCTCCCGTGGGGCTCTAGTCCTTCCGTGCGGACATGCCCCCTGGCTCTAGTCTCTCCTGCACAACCACCTACTCGGTCTCCAACTTTACTCTTGGAAACTGAGCTCCTGCTACCTACACTCCCCACAACAAACCAGGCCCTGCTTCATCTCCCCTGCCTCTCAGGCATCTCCAGCGGTTCTCCTCCTCTCTTGCTCTGTCAGCCACACTGGCCCCTCCCAGGTTGGGGATATCCCCATCCCAGGCTGGGGACATCCCCACCCCAGGACATTTGCACTTGTTGCTTCCTCTGTCTTGAATGTTCTTCTCTCAGATATCTGCCTCATTTCCTTCAGGGCTTGACTCAAGTTCATCTCTTCAGTGACACCTTGCCTGGCCACTCGATCTGAGATTGTAGCCACCCAGCCCTCACCGACCGCTCTCTGCATTGTTGTTATTTGTAGCACAGTCCTTGTAACATCCTCCATTATATACTTATTCCCGCCCTACCCCCACGGAGAGCACCTACATCAGGAAGAGTGTTTAGATCATCTTTTCAGAAAATAAAGTGACAGATGAATGGATAAAGAAGATGTGGTATATATACACAATGGTATATTACTCAGCCATCAAAAAAATGAAATCACCATTTACAACGACGTGGTTGGAACTAGAGGGTATTAGGCTAAGCAAAATAAGTCAATCAGAGAAAGACAATCATCACATGATTTCACTCATATGTGGAATTTAAGAAACAAAACAGGGATCATAGGGGAAGTGAGGAAAAAATAAAGTAAGAGGAAATCAGAGAGGGAGACAAACCATAAGAGACTCTTAACTCTAGGAAATAATCTGAGGGTTGCTGGAGGGGAGGGGTGTGGAGGGATGGGGTGGCTGGGTGATGGCCATTAAGGAGGGCGCTTGATGTAATGAGTCTGGGTATTATATGCAATGGATGAATCACTGAACTCTACCTCTGAAAATAGTAATATCCTATATGTTAATTAATTGAATTTAAATAAAATAGAATAAAATTAAATTTTAAAAAAGGAAACAAATGGATAAAGGCACATGGAAGGAGCTGAGCTAACGAGGGGCAAGCACCAGTGTTTCCACAGTGTGCCCCTCTGGAGTAGGCATCTTCCTCATGCTGGAAAAAACCCCAGAGATGTGAGAGAGTATACCACCCCATTCGGCTGTGTTTGTGATCTGTCTCTCTTCACTAGTGCGAGCTCCGTGAGCGGAGGGATTTTTGTCTGGTCGCTTCACAGCTGTGGCCCCCGTGCTGCAGGTGCTCAGTAAACCCTTGTGGAAGGAAGGACGAAAAGTAGAGGCAGCAGGCAGGTTTTCCTTCTTGGGTTTCATTTTCCATCTCACCTGCATGGGGGACGGGCCGAGCACCTGCACCACCTCGGTCTCCCACCCCTGCCTCTCCCAGCGCTGGAGGAAAGGCTGCCTCCTGCCAGCCCGGTGAGGGGAGCTCCGAAGTCAGGGGTGTCTGAGCCCTTGTTGTAAGTGACCCTCCAGAGTCACTGCAGTGAGAGAGCCCCACAGTGCCCGGTGCTGAGGACGGGGAGCACCTGCAGCCTCCTCTGCTGAGGGGGTGCAACCTGGTTTAACTACTGCAGGGAGCTCTCAGGCAGCATCTGCTAAAGCCACATATACCTATGTCCCGTGGAGCCAGCGGTGCCAGCCCTATCATGTACCTGGCTGAAGTGAGGCTGTGTCCACCAAAAACATCCACGGGAATGGTCACGGCGGCTTTATTCGTGCCAACACCCACCTGGAAACAACCCAGATGCCCGTCCACAGGAGAGTGGACACACAGTTGGGGAGGGCTCACTCAGTAGAATATTCCACCATTGGAAAAACACCCACTACAGATGCTCACGAGGACATGGGGGAGTCTTACACACGTAATTTGAACAAAGAAGTCTGAACCAAAAAATCCATACATTATGATTCTATTTATACGAAGTTAAAAAAACAAACAAACAAGGGACAACTTTTGAACACCAGTCACCTTTGGAGGCAGGACCCCTGGAGAGTGCCTGAGGGAGCTCTCTTGCCCTAGGAGGTGCTCATATACACGTGCCCGTGTGTGTGTGTGCGTGTGTGTGTGTGTGTGTGTGTGAGGTCTCACTGAGCTGAAGCCTCACTGACTTCAGATTTGCACACTTTTCTAGATGTAGGTTAGACCTCAATAAAAAACCTCGAAGTCCCAGGGGGTGCCCCAGATGGCTGACTGTCCCCTCTTATGAACTATGTGTCCCCCATGCTAATTTCCTCCTCATACTGCTCTGAAGACTTACTGATTTTCCTAATTGCTTACTCCTTGACCTTTGGAGAGGAGATCAATGTGCAAAAGACCTTGGACCGAACAGTGGAGGACCTGGGTACTCTCAGGAAGCCCCTCCTTGCAGAGCTCAGTGTTTCTGCATCATTGTTGTCCTAACTTGATGGGGACTGGACGGGCTTTGTTTCCCCAAATCAGGTTTGCATTTGAATTATGTTTGTTCCTCAGCGTTTTGACTCATGTGATAATCAGCCTGTGCCTGAGTGAGATGTTGCATTGTTTCTGACTTGAATGAAGGAAACAATCACTGTGTCCATTGTGCTTTTGAATTCTCTGTTTTCATATCTTGGAGCTATTCATCATTGGGTGGGTTTCTCCCTAATTGAATTGAAATCCTTATTCTGAGATGAATGTAGGGCCCCCGAGCCCTTTCCCGGGACCCTCCGGAGAGCCCCTGTGACCCCCTGCCACGTGACTCAGGACCACTCCTCTCTGCACAGGTGGGAGAAGTGGACGTGGACCCTGACAGCTCTCAGTACCTCCCCAACAATCAGCTCTGCTGATTGTTCTGACCCGGATCCTGTGCTCCCTTCTAGAGCCAGGATATGGGTGGCTCAGCGGCACCAAAGCCAGTGGCCAAAGCAAGGAAGAGGGCTCCCCTGGGGGTGGGGGAAGAACAGTCCTCTGCTTGCCTTTATTTCCCGGGCACTACCCCAGTCACAAGGCTCTGACGCCGCATGTGGGGGGTTCCCCACACCAAGCGATTCTCTACAACACCGGCTTGGTGTCCTCCGGTTCAATTTGGTTCTGACCGTCTCTCCCCGACGTCAGTGCAGATGCCACAGACCGGGCTGCCCCCACTTCAGATGGCAATCACGAGTCCCAGGGTGTCACCTGTCCTTCTCACTGACCAGCTATAAATCAGGGTTCCTGTGATCCCCTCCTTGGGTTTGACAATTTCCTAAAAGAGCTCACAGCACTCCGTGAAATACGTTGACTGGTTTATTGTAAAGGACAGGATAAAGGCTATAGAAACTTCTGGGGTTTTTATGGAACCTTCATCATGACTGATCTATTGAGCTATCGCTCCGTTTCCAGTCGCCCTCCCCTTCCGGGAGAATAAGGGGTGAGACTGAAAGTTCCACGCTTCTAATCACAGCTTGGTCTTTCTTGTGCCCACTGAGTTTTGCCTCATTAGGACACCAGGCACTCCTGCCACCCGGGAAATTCCAAGGTATTCGGGAGTTCTGTGCCAGGAATTGGGAGTAGAGACCAATACCTTTTTTTGTTTGTTTGTTTGGTATTATTTCGCGCCAGGGAATACTAGGGTGGGAGCCCCCGAAGGAGGGACATGCACAGGTGAGCCACGGGCGTCCACCACCCCGTGAAACCACCCCCCTACCCAAGCAGCAAGGGGCAAGGAGTTGGGAGCTGGCCTGTTTCAAGGTGGGACATGAGTGCAGAACAGAAGGGCGTGGGGAGTCTGGGCCTGTCCAGGCAGAGATGACTACATCCCGGCCCCCAGCCAGACTCCCTCTCGCTGGGTGCCTCTGCCTTGACTCCACTGTCTTAGACCAGCTCTAGCTCAAGCCTGGGGGAAAGTGATTATCAAGCTGCTAGCTTGGCCCAAGGCTGAGAGGGTTCCTCTATGGTCCGGGTGGGGGTGGGGACTCCAGGAGGCAGGTTGGAATACAAAGGAAGGCATTTTGGCATTTTAAGAATGCTGGCAATATGCAACTGCATGAAGTTTCCTTTTCTACGCACAAAGGAAAACGTGTGTGTGTGTGTGTGTGTGTGTGTGTGTGTGCGCGCGCGCGCATGCGCGCGCGCGCAGTTCCAAAATCCTGGAAGCCTGGGTTCCCACCCCGGGGTGTTGCTGTGGGCAGCTAGGGGTCCCGGGAAGCCCCACTGTGCGGAGAACCGGTGGGCAGCAGCAGCATGGATGACTGGCTCCAGGCACCCAACTCCCCTCCCTCCCAGCTTGGGAGCTACTGTGAGCAGAACTGCTCTCCAGAAAGCCTGTTCTTTGGGGTCAAAACATCTGGCAGGAGCCCCTAAAGTGACACTCCAGGGATTGAAATTTCCCCTTGTTTTTGCCCAGAAATGTCTGGCTTGGTCTTCCCCCCAACCCCCTTCTCTCCCTCCCTGCCCGCCTGCCTGCCTTTCTGTTTTCAGCATTGGAACATTCCAGTCAGAGCTGGGCTCTGTGGTGGTGAGGGGAGCCAGCAGGAGACGGGACTCTGGGAGGACGCGGGACAGGACTCTGGCCACAGCCTCTCCACCGGCACTGCCCCTGACTCGTGAGCGTCAAGGGAGGACCTGCTCCGGGGGCCTCGGCTTCCCAGCCCAAACAGTGAAGGAAATGGGGAGGAGCCCCCGAGAGCCTCCTGGCTGTTCACGCTCCCTTCCCTGCCCTCACTCTCAATTCCTCCCTTCTAGACTGCTCCAAAGCTAGCCTGAGGCTGTGACATGGGGAGTCTGGGAGAGGAAAGTAGGAGACAGGCTGAGAGGAGCGTGTGCACGCCTGCGTGCACACGCCTGCGTGCACAAGGCTCGCTGTCCATTGGGGTAAGGACTCTACCTCACGGGGCCTGTCTCAGTCCCAACTCTGTGGTCTTGCCTGAACCACTTCCTCCAGGGCCCTACAGAAGCTCCTTCAGGCTCCCCCAGTGCTCCACGGGCTCCCACAGTTCAGCCTGGGTTACCTAGAAAGGCACAGGAGGGTGGGGGGCAGGCAAGGAAGGGTCAGGAGACCCCCCAGTGTCTGGCTCAAGGGCCTGGGTGCAGGCGCCAATGGAGGCAGGACTAGCTGGTTAGGGGAAGCCGATGGGGTCAGTTTTGGACACAGGGGCTTTGAGGTCCCGTGACCCCAGCATCTTGCAGACACCCCATGAGAGCTGGGGGAAGTCCCAAGGCCACCTTCTAAAAATGGCATCTGTGGAACCCGGCTGAGAGTTGTGGGGGCTGCAGGTGAATGATGAATGAGGGGCGTCCTGCCCTCAGACAGCCCAGACAGGAAGACGCACTCGGGCACCTCATGAAAGATGGGGGGTAGGAGCCAGAGCTGGGGCTGCAAGTGCTCTGAGAACACAGATGGGACAGCCATGCTGCCCTGGGGCAACCAGGAAGGCTGCAGAGGGCAGGTGGCCACAGCACTGGGGTCCACAGGGAGGGCCAAAGTTCATGCACAAAGGCAGATGAACCCCCAGAGTCAGCAAGTAGCCCAGAGAAGCCCAGGGTCTGGCTCTGCTGGGCTTAGTGAGGCAGCATCCCTCCTCCAGCCCACGGCCCTCGCCCCAAGGTCTGTCCTCTGGGCACAGGTATCTCACGGAATCTGCTCAGGGCTAAGGCAGAGCATGCCCGTGGAGAGTGTGGGCCCCTTCACAGATGGAGCCTGGGTGCAGAGAGAGGCAGGGAGACAGCTGGCAAGCACTGAGGCGGGAGGCTTCGGGCAGCCCAGAGCCTGCTGGTGCCAGGTGTGCAAAGCCTCAGACTTGAAGGCGGCCTCTCCCCTACCCACAGGCCTCGGGAGGGCTACTTCCTGCAGGCCTAGGTTGGAGGCAGCCTGGCGGAAGTGGCTGCCTTGGTTTGCGAGAGTGGCCAGAGGGCCCCAGGATCCTGGCTGAGAACTGGGTCAGCCCTGCCGGCACTCCCCACCTGCCCGGTAGCCGCGCCCGGCAGGGGCCCTGACTTCCCCTGCAGCCCCTGTCTGGCTGAGTCCCCAAGAACAGGCTGGAACCGGGCAGAGGTGAGGCCAGCTGACATCCCCTGAGGCCAACCTGGAGGCTGTCCCCCTGCAAACAGGTCTGACCTCATGTCTCCAGAAAGCTGCGTGTGGGAGCAGGTGGATGGGCGCTTCCTGTCCCTGCTGACATGGCAGCAGTCAGTGTCTGGGGGAAGGGGCTGCTCCCCTGTCCTCCAGAAAGAGGCCAGGCCTGCCAGTTCTCATCCAGCACCTTGACTGGAGGCTCCAAAGATGAGGCTCATTAGCCATTTCATTACCATCCCTTCTGCCCCAAGGCCCCCCAACCTCGTTTCTTACTTGATTCATTTCTTCAATCCACAAATGTTCAGTGCCAGGGACAGGAGGGGACAGCGAACAAAAGACCCAGAGTCCCAGTCCTGATGGAGACCACTGTCCTCTCTGATAAAGTCATGCCTTCCTGGGGCTCAGCCAAACATCACCTTCTCCAGGAAGCCCTCCATGATCACACAACTATTCTGAGAGCTCTGGCCACTGGCTTTGTCTATCCCTCCCTCAGGACTCGGGCTGCATCCCCTTCAGACTTAGGATGGGATTGCGTAAGCTGGCTCTGCCTTCCTGAGACCAGGGCTCAGATGGGTCTCAGTAAGAGGCAGCCACTGTCACCATCAGCATCCGTGCCGCCTGCTCCCCATCATCATCACGGAGGGATAGGATTCCTCCAGTCCTGCCAACCCCCTGCCTGGCTCCCTGCCGCTGGCAGACAGTGCCCAGTTGTAAGCAGCTCCCATGCAGGCGGGCCCTATTTAAGAAAACTGAGCATCGGAAAATCCCAACAGTCAGAACTCCCAGGTAGGGGTCCCTGGCTTACTGCCTGCAGAGGCCTCCCTCAGTATCTGAGTCCTGCAGGACCGCTGCAGCCCTGCCCAGGGGAAGGTCAAACTCTAAAGGGAGGCCTGCCCGTCAGGGTCCCCGAATGCCCCAAGGTCACCGCTGAGACTTCACTTTCTACCTGGAGCGACTTCCGTCAGGGCTGATGCCACAGGGGCCTTTCAGGCCATGCTGAGGGTGGGGGCCTCTGGTGCCCCTCAAATGCATGGGTCCAGCCCTTGGACCCTCCCCTGGTCCGTCTCCATCCCCAGGAGGAGGGGCAGGGCTGAAGGAACACGGAGTCCATGCACAGCTGGGAGGAAGGAATCCTGAGCTGTGGAAGGGAGCACTTGGCTGGCGGGACAGTGGGTTCCTGGTCCTTGCCAGGCCTAGTAAGCAAAGCCCCAGGAGAGAGTGAGGGCTGGGACGTAGGCCCAGCAGACCCAGCCCGGCGGCCAGACCTCAAGCTTCATTCTGGGAAGAGGAAACATCACAAAGAAGAGGCACTGATTCAGCCTGAGAACTCCTGACCTCCTCCATGAGCAGGGGTGGCCTTGTGGCCAAGGGGAGGGGTGAGCTGCGTGGCCTCGACCAGGGGCAGCTCCGGAGCCTTGCAGGACTGTACCTGCTGGGGAAGTAGGTGAGAGAAAGCAGAACCCCCCAGCAGCCTGGCGGGCAGCCAGCCCCTTCTCGGAACAGCGTGGGGGGCAGCTGGAGGCAGGGCCTGGCTTGACCCGTGACCCAAGCCAGGCTGAGGAGGCTGTCTCTGAAGGGGATCAGACCTAAAGGAGTCAGAGATGGGGTCTCCTGAGGCAGCACCTTCCCTTCTCGGGCCCACATCTTCTTTCCTGGGAGGTCTTGCTTCCTCCCAACACATTCCCCTCCGGGCTTTGGTGGCAAGGGGCGCTGACCGTCACCGACCTCTCACACTGGCCCGGCGCAAATGTGCAGCATATGGCATTTATCTTGCTCCCCGGTGCACCCTCTGCTGTCATCCTGAACAGGGGAGGGGCCAGGCCTTTAGGAGGAGATGGGGACAGCCCAGGCTTGCTGTCCACCACCCAGCACCGCAGGCAGATGTGGCCTCAGAGGAGCTTGGTTCCCCTCCCGGGGATCCTAGGAGTCTGGGGTGGCTGTCCAGATGCTCTCTCTGCCTCAGCCATCTGCACACACCTGTCAGGCAAGGTCTGGAAAGCAAAGAGCAGATTTGGTGCCCTGTGGAAGGTTCCAGTGGCTTCTGGCTCATCTGAGCTGGCCCCACCATTTGTGTGGCCTCAGTCCAGCCATGCTGCTCAGGAACTCCTCCTCTCCTCAGGGCCTTTGCACTTGCCATTCCCTCTGTCTGGAATGCCACCTCCCCAGCTGGCATTGCTCATTCCTTCTCACCATTTGCGGGAAGCTCACCTCTGTGTGGTGCCGCCGTCCACCTGCCCAGCATGTCATGCCTCAGTCCCTGTCCCCATCACAGCACACACTGGGACTGACACCACCGGCTCCTGTGCTTGTCTGTCTGCTTGGCCAGAGGAGAAACCTTCAGAGTGGGGACCTTGTGTGTTTTACCCAAGCTTGTCTACAGCACCTGGCATGGCGCAGAGCAATGCATCCGCAGGAATGGAGGCCCCCCAAAGCTTGTTGGCCACTCAAGCCCTTGAATCCTTGCAGGCCCTAATAGGCGGGGAGTACTAAGGGAGCAGGCCTAAGGGTCTTGGGCTGAGGGCTGAGTCAGCAGCTGCCCAGCCCTGGTGAGGGGGGCACGGCTCTCAGCCATCCACCCTGCACGCCTAGCGTCTTGTCTGTGCCCCTGTGGCAGGCCCCTGTAGAGAAGGCTGGTGGTGCCTGGCTGTAGGCAGTCCTCCCTCCTGTCCACAGGAATGCTGCCCAGTGCTTCTACTCCCCCTTTACCAGGCAAGGGGAGCTCCGGGAGAGTGGGGTTGTGACCAGGAGGCCGGTGGTTGGAACTGGGCACTCCGTGCCCCAGCACCTGCCCCAGGCATGAAGGGATGGGGGTGCCTGGCCTGGCTGTGAGAGGGTATGTGATCCGTCTTTGGCAAGTTGCCCCTCATCCCGTCACCCGTCCTGCCCTGAGCCCTCTGTTCAGGCAGAAGCAGCCTGGACCACTTTGTGTGGCTCAGCGAGGCCAAGGGCTTGAAAACCAGCAAGTTGTTCTTGGAGGCACCTCTGACTCTCCCCCGCCCGCTCCCTCTGCCCGTGCAGGAAGGCCACGGGCAGGCCCGGGCGCTGGCACTTTACCCCTTCCACCCTCCCTCACAAGGGTGGCTCCCTGTCAACAGCAGGCTGGGAGCCAGCGACCCGCTGAATCGGACGTGGTGCTCTAGCCAGACCTTCGGGGTTCTGTCTGCATAGGAGGACTTGAGAAATGGCCGGAGCCCGAGCCTTCCCCCAGGACCTGGAGCCCTGATGAAGGGGTTTTAGGTTCGGGGCCACGTGGGCTGGGGGAGGCTTTCCTCGTCCCAGAGTCACAACTTCTAGCTGATAGTGACCTCTCCCTCCACCACAGCGGGCTCTGGCCAAGGTCAGGCAGGCAACAGGGAAAGACCAGAGCAGGAGCAAATCAGGATACCGTGTCGCCAGCTGCGGGCCAGGCCTCAGGAGGCTGGCATTGAAGCTCCAGCCCCGACACACTCGCTCTGACAGTGACAAGCCAGTCACTGCACAGGGTCTTCCCCACTCGGCGGCACCCTCCCCAAGGGCAGGCCAGGCAGGAGGCCGCCTGGGACAGCTTTACGCCAGGAAGGCCCAGGCAGAGCTGGACAAGTGGCTCCATGTTTCTTCACCGTCCATCTGTCTAGACGATTCACACCAAGGGGACGGGGCTCCAGGCACTGGGCTATGGGCAGAGCACCCAGGGGGACGGGGCCATGTTCCCAGGAAGCAGCCCAGGTGTGGCACGAATGTCCGACCCCACTGTGCCGCCAGTGTTCCCAGGACACCCAGCGTGGGGGACAGTTGTGGACATCTGCCACCTTGCATGGTTTCAGCCCCTGAGGAGCTGTGTCTGAAGCAAGACACTCCTTAACTTGTGAACCACATGAGTGAATAAACATTCTTTTTATTGTTAAATCAGTCTGGGTGGGGTTTCTGCCACTTGCAGTGAAGGGTTCTAACAGAGAACACTGCTTTCCTCAGCCATAGGGAGAGACGAGGACAGGACCGAGGGACATCAGACACCTGGACACCTGGAGAGACGGGAGATGGGGCCAGAGGCCCGGGCACGTGCCCTGGACCCCGGGGAGCCAGGCTGCAGTCCCACGCCTGGTGGGCATCCATGGCACGGCAGTCTGTCTGGCTCAAGGTGAGCCCACATGCCCGTCCTGAGAAGGCCCAGCTAGCCGGGCATGTGGCTGTCAGCAAGGTGCGTGGGCAGAGCTTTCCAGCCCTCCCAGTCTTCCCTGGGGGGCAGGTGCTGGGGTGCACGGCCTCAGGGGACCTCATTCCAGTCCTATCTTCCCTCTGGTCCTCTGAAAGGTGCCTGGGGCTGTCTAGATCAAGGGGTCATCTGGGACTACAGCTCCTAGGGCTGAGAAAGGCATGTATTTGTTCCTAAGAGGACAAAGTGTTTTGGGTTTGCTAAGTGGACAGAGAATCACCTGAAGTGGAAAAGGAGGATGCCAATGTCCAGCACAAAGGCACTGGGGTGCAGAGAGAAAGCCATTCCCACCGCACCTGCCGCCTGTGGGGGCAGGGGCCGGGCAGGCAGCCAGGGAACTCTGCCCTCTGGGGGGCCTGGGCCATGGAGTCTGCTTGGATGCAGAAGGGCCCAGGAGCCCCTCCGTCACAGCCACAGACACGGTCAGCTGTGGAAGGCGGACCAGGAGACGCCCGAGGCATAGAACTCCACACGACTGGGCCAGTCGCCGTCCCCACTGCCCTCCTTGTCCTCGTCAGAGTCCTCTTCGTCCCCGCTGGATGCCCCGCCGCCGGCCCGGGCCAGGTAGGCCGGCTGCCCGGGGGACCCCACGCCGGGCTCCTTCTCCTCCTCCTCCTCCTCCTCCTGCCGCTTGCAGGCGGCCAGCTCACGGTAGCACAGGCTGCAGACGCGCAGGGGCTTGGGTGACAGGCGCGGCAGGAGGAAGCGCTCCCGCGAGCACTCCGCACACACCACGAAGCCGCACTTGCGGCAGTGGTGGCGCCGCGTGAGGGCGGAGAAGCGCGTCTGCGTGCAGCGCATGCAGATGTCCGTGGCCTTGTCGGGGATCCAGGGCGCCGCGTGCTCGGTGCTGGGCTGGCGGCCCGTGGCCCGCAGCTGCCGCCGCACGCACTCCTCGATGTGGCTGATCCACTCCTGGCGCTCCGTGGTGGAGGCGGCCGACACCACGAACGACTTCTTGGCCGTCTTGATCATCCAGCGGTTCTTGGCCTGCAGCGTCTCGGGCAGCGGCTCCAGCGTCACCTCCTCCAGCGGGATGATGTGCTGGCTGCGGTACTTGCGCTTGTGGAGCACGATGCTGCCGTACACCAGGATGTCGTTGAACAGGAAGAAGATGCGCGGCTTGGCCTTCTTGCGGCACTCCTTGGTGAGCACACCCTCGCCCAGCAGCACCCGGCCGGGCAGGGCCAGCGGCTGCCCCGACGCCCCGAAGCAGCTCTCCACCGCGGCGATGCGCTGGCTGTTGATCTCCGTGTTGGCCAGGGAATCCACCATCTTCTCTGGCAGCCTGGCTGGGGGAGGGGCGGCGGGTGAGGGAGGCGGCAGCTTGCGGGGCGCCCCGGGGGGTCGGGAACCACAAGGCCCCCCTTCAGCTCACTGGTAATGAGCCCCCCTCCCACCTCATTACCCCACTGGAACCGACGGGGCCCAGACGGCCACCCAACCACACAGACTTGCTGCCCTGGAAGCCAGAGCCAAGTCTTAGACAAGGAGCTGCCGACAGAGGAAGGGGGAGTCCCCAGTGGGGGGCACGTGGAAGCCAACCAGGGATGGGGGGGGACAGCAGCGAAGAGCTGTGACTGAGCCAGGCCATCGCTGTGCCAATGAGGGCTCAACTCCCCGGGGAGCCTTGGGAGCCAGGGGAGAACACGCCTCAATGCTGTCCACCCAAGGGGCAAAGATACTCATCCCCGACTCCCATCCAACACCAGAGACCCGGCACTTTGGGCCTGCCCCAGGGGGAAGGCTGCAGGGGCGTGTACCGAGATAGTGAGTGCCAGGCACCTGCGCCCCTAACCCACCACGGACTCTGCCATCCAGGCCAAACCATCACAGACCCGCACCTGCTCTCTCAGCCTCTGGCTCAGTGGGCACCACTGCCCTCGTCACCAGTACCACACGCTGCCTGCCTCCATGTCGAGCATGACTATCTTACTGAGTCCCCACACCATCCCGAGGTGGCAGACCCCCCACTGACAAGGGGAAGCTGATGCTCTGTGAGTAAGTAGGGGGCCTAGAGCTTATTCCCCGGGGGACAGTGTCTTCCTCCATGGAGTGTGGGGCCCCCTCTGTCCTCCTATGCCGAGCACGAAATGTTGGTGGTCCAGATCTCATCCAGCTCCCCCCCCCCATTCTGTCCACACACACTCCCTTTGACCCTCCAGACTCACAGCTCTGAAGACCACCCAAATCCTGCTGACTTCCCAGGTCAAGCCTCCAGCTGTGGCTTTTCTGCTGTGCTATTAAGCCTGGACGTCCACCTGCGCACGTGATTTCCCACCTGCTCATCTAAGAAGATCCTCAAATGCAACATGCCCAACACAAACCCAGCTTTTCCCTCCAGCTCCTCTTTTCCACAAACAGAACCACCACTCACCCATTTGTTCAAGCCCCAAATCGAGGACTCATCCTTGAACCTCCTCTTTCCTGTGCCCCCAGCAGTCACCTCATGAGCAAGCTCCACCGATTTTCTCTCTCACAACTGGCCAGAGTTTGCCCACTTCTCACCACACGGCTGCACGGCTGAATCAACAGCAAGGCGCCACCATGATCATGTCTTGCCTCAAATAGGCTGTCCCTGGGCTCTCAGCTCTCATCTCCCTTCAGAAAGGGTCTCTGAAAACCCCATCTCAAGTACACGGTGGGCAAACTAGGGCCTGAAGGTTGAATCTGGCCCGCAGCCGGTTTTTGTAAATAAAGTTTTATTGGAACACAGCCACACTCATTCATTGAAAATTGTCTGTGGCTGCTTCCATGCTGCAATGGCAGAGATGACTCCGACAGACACCATGGGCTATAAAGCCTAAAATACTACCTGGCCCTTTACAGAAAAAGTTTGCTGACCCTTTCTCTAAGATGTTACCCTATTTTGTTTTTATTTCCAGGACTTACCAGGACCTAATATTTTCTTGTCTATCATTTGCTTACATGTTTTCTGTTTCCCTCACTGGGTTCTAGGCATGAGAACAGGAGCCTTTTCTTGTTCACTGCAGTATCCCCGGTGCTTAGAACAGCGCCGAGCACATAGTAGGTGTTTTGTAAGTTGCTAGTGAATGAAGAAAACCTTCCAAAGCTCCCCAAGGGCCCACCACGTGTGAGTCAGCCTTACTTCTGAGGAAGAAGCCGGTGAGAGCTGACCTCATGGCCACCGCCATGTGCACAAGTGTGCACAGGCACACACAGCATGACCCTGGCCGAGCTGATCACACACGTGGTATTTCTGGGTCACCACATTGCAGTTTTAGAAGTCAGACCACATACGGGAAACCAGAGCGGGGCCCAGTGTGGGGGCTGAAGGCATTGCACAAGAGGGGTGCTCGGCCCCCTGAGTCACATACTGTTTGCCCCCTTCAGACCACAGAGCGTCCTGAGAAGTGCTGCCCACGCCACCTTATGTAAGAACCACTATTTTTAGGTTGCTAATCTTGGTTGTGTGTTGCAAACCTCGCTGATTATTGGTGACAGCCCTGGGCTGTCCTGCTAGGACTGATCACTGGGTCCCTGTTGTGGACAATCTGGCAAAATTCCAGAGGCTGCGCTGAGTGCTGGGATGGGCCGGCTGAGGGCTCCACTGGAGGAGCTCCGAACGCAGCCGAGGGAGAACCCCAAGGGCCGTGAGTTCACGACCTGCTGTGGAGACTAGACAGATGCCTAGCGGCGGGGGAACGGGTCCCACAGCTGGGCTGCTCACACGCGGGAAGACTGCCAGCAGCTATGACGACTCACCCAATCCATGCGGGTCAACGTGGAGTGACAAGAGACATCAGACACTGAGTGGAGAAAGCAGCCCGCCAAACGGTATGTGACAGCTTATGTGTAGACATTACACAATGTTGCGAAAGTGTTCAAGAACTAGATCTACAAATGAAGATGGAGAGGATGGAGCTTCACACTCACGAGGGTGAGTATCACCTCGTGATCAAAATAAATTAATTAATAATTAATAAATAAACCCCTAAAAACCCCAGGCAATAACAAGGGTCGGCAAAGCCATGGAGAAGTTGAAACCCTGGCGCACTGTTGTGGGGGGGAATGTAAATTGGTGTCGTGCTATGGAAAAGAGTATGGAAGATCCTCGAGAGATCAAACATAGAAATACCATATGACCCAGTAATTCCATTCCGGGGTGTCTCCCCACACGCCGGAAAGCAGGGTCTCAAAGTGGTTATTGCACACCCACATTCACGGCAGCGTTATTCAAAGTAGCCGAGAGGAGGAAGGAACGCACGTGTCCGTCGACGGCTGACTGGCTGGACAAAATGTGCAACAGAAGGTAATTCGGCCATAAAAGGAAGGAAATTCTGACCCCTGCTACCATATGGATGAACCCCAAAGACATTTACGCTCCGTGAAATACGCCGGTCACCAAACGACAAGTATGGTCTGGTTCCACTCGCATGCAGCATTGCAAGTAGTCAAATGCATAGAGACAGAAAGTAGAAAGGCGGTGGCCCAGGTTGGGGGTGGCGGGAGGAAGAAGAGTTGTTATTCAATGGATAGAGAGTTTCAGATTTGCAAGACGAAAAGAATTCTGGAGATGTTTCACAACAATGGAAATATACTTAATACTACTGAACTGTACACTTAAAAATGGTTAAGACAGGTTAAAAACAAATGATGGACCCAAACCAAAGTCAAGAGAAAGTGGCCTGGAGAAAGGGCACCTGGATGTAACCAGCAATGGCAGGGAGGGGGATCAAGTAGGACTTCACCGTTATCTAGAATATTCTTTCTTTTATTTAAATAAAGCAGCAGCAAAGTGATAAAAATCACAATACTAGTCAATTCCAGGAAGTGTGAACGTGAGGTTCTTTTTCTTTCTCTCTGTCTAAACATAAGGTCCTCAAAAAGACAAGAGTCACAGGACAGAGTCTCACCCAGAGCCCTGAGCTCTCCTGGCTGGGACCTCCACCCTGTGGGGGTGGCGGCAGGTCACCTGGCGAGGCCTCCCCTGACCGCACGGCGTCAGGACCCAGGGACACAGGCGATGCCGGGAGGGAGCCCAGAGGAAGGGTGCCATTTGTTCCCTCCAAGCTCACCTGTGTGTCACCCAGTCTTGTGGCCACGGACCAAGGCTTACTTAACACATTTGGCAGCTGAGACAGACAATGTGCTGAGACAGAAGCCAGCAGACGGCCCCCATCTGGGGGTTTGGTGAGCTCCAGAGGCCAGCTTGCCCGGGACTCCTCTGACCCGACGCTACCCAGATGGGCAGCCTGCAGGAAGTGAAGAGCAGCACCCAGGGAGGGGAGAGGTTTAGGCAAGAGAGGGCCTACAACACTGTCTCCTTGTCCCTTATAGGGGGTACTGGGATGCCCCACGCAAGACCCCCATGCTGCCTGGCCCAGCCAATGATTTGCAGACCTTTTCCAGGCCCTACTTGCCCCTGTCCAGTTGCTGGCAGCAATATGTTGCCCAGGAAGGGTAGGGTATTTGTGAAAGGGGTCTGGGCTCAGAGCTGGCCCCACACACTGACTGGGGTATCCAGAAGGGTCTCATGCCCCTCTCCTCCATGAGCCTATACTGGGTCCCAGGTTGAGTGAGGGCTGGGCAGACAACATTCTCTGAACCCCCAGGGTTCCCTCCAAATCTGCCCACCCTTCCCACAACCATAACTTCACACCCTGTTTGACATGGCCTGGAGATTTTTCTTGGTAAATATGGCATCCCTTCCCCCAAGCAGACGGGGAACCTCCCTTTTTACTGTTCTCACCAAAGAAGTGAACCTCCCTCCTTTAGGACAGAGAGCTGACCCATGCCTCCTGGGGCCCGCCTGCTTCAGGACAGCCTCCCGCCTTGTGATACTGTGTGTGCTGCCTCTGGTGGGGTACCCAGCACCCGGGGTGCTGACAGAGGGTGGACACTTCTGAAGGGTCAGTGTCTGGCAGCCGGGAAATGAACAGAGTTGCTTTTGGGGGAGGGTTTGGGAGGCTGCCAGGCTCCTGGGCTGGCCCTCCTGAACACAAGTGATCCCACCACCCAAGTGGGCTGAAGGTGCGCGGTGAGCACCGGGGTCTGGGGAGCCAGGCCGCGAGTGTTTCTGGATGGCCAGTGTTCTGTGCATGAGGGCCGAGGCATCACATGTGATCTACACCAGGGCGGGCCAGTCCACATCGAGTCTGATCCAGTGCCTGGTTTTCTAAATCCAATTCATTGGATCATAGCAACAGAGACTGGCTTGCAAAGCCGAAAACATTCACCATTTGGCCCCTTATAGGAAAAGTTTGCAGACCCTCATCTATGCCTGATCTGTACCACCCCATGCTGTCAAATGCGTAACACATCTGGGGATGCACCTGACCCAGGGCTGTGTCCTGAGCAAACTTGTTCTCTCCTCTCCTCCACTCAGAAACGGTCTGTGTGATTTGAGAGAGACGTCTGGGGCCCCACCTTGGGAACCCTGGAAAGCAGGTGGGACCCAGGTCCACCCTCCTGTGAGAGCTACAGTTGGGGACACTGCCTATCAGAGAGGGAGGTACCTGGCCAAGATCACAGAGGCGGGGAGTCAGGATGCTGGCCCCTTGTACTCTCCTTTGGCTTCTTCTGACCAGGGCCAGGCTAAATCATCGCTGCCCCTCCTTCCCTCCAGCCCCAACCAGGAAGGTTGAAACCAGGAAGGTGAAATCCTTCCAAATGTGTACTGTAAGACCTACCATGTGCCAGAGACGGTCTTACTGTGCATGGCACCAGGTGATAGCAAAGAAGTAGGGACCAGGCCCTTTAGTAACAGACTCCCTGGTGGGACAGTCAGACTAGTAAGTAAATCAACAAGGTAATGTCTGCTTGTGCGTGTTAAGTGCCGTGAACAAAAGGCTAATCTGACTGGCAGAGCTGGGGTGGGGGTGGGGGTGAGGCAAGACCCGGTGAGGAAGTAACCTTGCGCCAACCTTAGGCTGCATGAAAGAGCCAGTCATGCGAAGGCTGGAGGAAAGAATGTTCTGGGCCTTGGGAACAGCTCAAGAATCTGACCCATGGAGGCCATGGAGGAAGGAGTGAGGGGTAAGAGTTAAGGTCAAAGGGGCCAGCAGAGGCCAGTCTTCAAGGTTCATAGGCCAAGACTTTTCTCCAAGTACACTGAGGAGGGTACCATGATCCAAGTGTCCTTTCCTTCCAGAGGGGCTGCCCCTCAGCCATGTCTAACCCTGTGCTTCCTGGAGGCCCTTCTCCATGAAAAAAAAAAATTGTAATAAGGAAAATAAACCAGAGGTGCTTTAACTAGGAGCTTACAGCTCACCACTTACAATGGTAAGCACATTATAAGTATTCTCTCACTTAATCCTCAAGAAAGCCCTACGTGGGAAAGTACCACCCCCATCATCAAAATTACTACCCAAGGGCCCAGTGGAGTGATGGGGGAGCCCAGCTCCAAGAAGGCTGTTGTTGACCAAAGACAGAGTCAGAAATCCTCAAGTCCAGAGGGCAGGGTCCCTCTCCAAATGCCTGATCCCCTGCCCCACCCCCACCCCCATCCCAACCCAGGGATCCCTTGGGGGTGGTCTGGGCAGGTCCCTTAGCTCAGCTGGGCTGCCTCCCCTCCTGTTTTGGCAGCCTTGAGGGCTGACGTGTGCAGGGACACAGGCCTAAGTCAGAGTCATCTCTCGCCTGCACAGACCCCAGTGGAAATGATCTGCCCAGGAACAGCCCAGCACTAAGTGGAAACTCTGTGCCAATGATGACCCCAGCAATGATCCTCCCCTCCTCGCTGGCTTCTGACCCTCTGGGGTGAGATAAAAACTTTGTTCAAATTGCAAACCAGTATTTTCCTTGCACTGTGGAGATGGAAGCTCAGAGTGCCTCTGAACTTTGGAAACTTTGGAACCTTTTCCCTCCATGTAAAGGGGACAGAAGACACCACTCCCCTCCTTAACCTTTCGGTGTTCAGGGAGAGAGAAAGGGAAGGAGATTCCCCTGATTCCAGGTTGGGGAGGAATAGCCATCTCTACCGACCTGCCTTAGCAACTTCCTCTGCGAAATGGGAGATGAAGGCCAGCCACTTCCTTCGACAACTCCTACCAAAATCACAAACTCCAGCGCTTCGGGGCCCAGGCTGTTCCACGGTGAGAGAGGACAGAGAGGACCAAGGCCACCCAGAAAGCACTGCCACCCTCCCCCCACCTCCCGGGTCCACTGGGGCAGCTGACTCTGCTCACTTGTGCAGCCTCCGAAAACTGGGACCAAGATGTGAGGTCCTGATGGCGGCATCACGGCAGGACTCTCCACCAACGGACGAAAGGTATGCAGAGATCCCTGCCGCCCAAGGGGCAGCACCCGCGGGCGCCTCCAAACCTCCTCCACTCACAAGTCGCGCATCCCCGGGGGACTCGGCTCCGACCCCCCGAGCTCCCTTACCTGTGCTCACCCCGCTGTCCCTGGAGCCCCTGGAGCCTCCACCTCGCCTCCTGCACCCCCAGCCAGCAGTAAGCGCCCTTCTCCACGCCTCTGCTCAGGGTCAGAGTCCGAGGTGGCCCTTGCTGCGTGCCTGTCCCTCCAGAGCCTCGGAGCCACCTCGACAGGGCGGCCAGGGGACATTGGAGGCGGTGGGCAGGCAACCTGCCTTTCCCGCGCGTCCCTGCCCCGCCCGAGGGCCTTACCTCCTCCGCCGGGTCCCTGCTCGCTTGCGCCCCGCCGGCACCCCCTCCGCGAGTCCGCTTTCGGCCGCCGCGTTCCGCTCCAGGTCCGGGCGCCCCCGGCACCGCCCGCGCTGCCGCTGTCCCTCTCTCTCCAGACACGCCCCTCGTGGCGGCTCCGCCAATCGGAGCCCCGGTGCGCGGGCGGGGGCGGAGCCCCGGCTCCTGACTCTGCAGGAGTGCCCGGGAAGAGTGCGCTGGCGGAGCGGCCACGGTTAGAATGGGCCAGGGTACGTGGCCTCCGCCGGCAGGACCTAGACCAAGTTACTTTTCGGGACCTCCCGGGGCTAGTTCTCCAGTCTGACTCCCCAGCCCCTGCCCCGTTTCCCCTGGCGCCCGCCGCACCTCCGCACCCTGTCTGCTCGCACCTCTCTGGAGACCATCCTTGCAGGACTCCTAAAGGAGGCCTTGGAATTACTGTGCCTTGTGCTGCCTCTGGAGAGCCTCGCTGCTGCTCCCTGACACAGGCATCTCCTCTCCGCAACAGAGAAACTAATAATCATAAACCTAAAAATCAGCAGCACTTAATGCTTTTTATATTTTAAACTTTTTATACAGGAAACTTTCAAACCTGCTTTGAAGGAGAGTCCAGTTTAGTGGACTCCATGCTCTCACCATGCCCTCCAACATTCCCAGCAGGTTACTCTGCCTCCCCACCCAGACCCTCCCCTGCCTCTTGGGAAACTGGAATGAAATTCCAGGCCTCACCACTCCAGGACCTGTCCCAGCCTCCCTCTGGTCCCCTCCCTGCACTTCATCTCACACTGGCTTCTTCCTGTTCCTCAAAACCCCAAGGTTGTTCCCACCTCTGGGTCTTGCACGTCCCTTGCCTCCAGATCTTCCCATGGCTGCATTTTTGGCATTCAAGTCTCAGCTCAAACTGCGATGATCTTGGAGGCTTCCCTGACCACTCAGAGCAGCTCCCCGCCTCCAGCCCACCACCCTCAACTACCTCACCTAGTTTTATTATTTTGTAAAGTATTTCTCCAACCCGAAGTTATCTTATTCAGTGACTTGTTTAGGTGTTCATGGCTTGTCTCCCTCACCTAGGCAGTGAGCCCCGTGGACTGCACTATATTGACCTTTTTCCTTCACCTCCTGTGCTGAGAACCGAGTTGAGCACTTAGTAGAAATGCGGTCCCACAGATGCAGTTAGTCTTGCCAAGTAGGGCAGATGCTGGGCACTTTGGAGAGGAGCGGGCTCCGGCCAGTGCCCTGTCTGCCGGCCAGGACCACGGCCAGAGATAGCAGCAGGAGCAAGAACGGATCCCACCTGCAGCTGCAGGAGAAGGTCTGAGCTGCCCAGGGGTGACCTGCCCTCGGGGCGGTACAGGCAGAACCTGGGAGGTGGAGACGGGCCTCTCCCAGCCCAGGTGGAGTGAGGCCAGGACTTGGGCTAAGAAGGGAAGGGAATGAGGCAAGGGAGAAGAAGGGAAGGAGAGTCCTGCAGAAAGAAGAGGGGCGGAGGTGGTAGACCAGTGAGAGGGCCGCCATTTGTAGCCTTGGAAAACCCCCATCCCCCCCACTGTCACGAGCCCCACTCCACCAGCTTCGTGCTGTTACCTCCGCAGCAGGACAGACGTGCTTCCTGAGTGTTCCCCAGAAGCCACGGCCTCAAAGAAGTAACGTGTATAAGATGCATTGGCAGCCCTCATATTGCGAGCTTTCACATAAAATTCAGGATCTTCACCTTCTCGTAAATCAGAGGGTTTGAGGGTCCCCCATCTGCTCATGGAACTGTCCCCTTCAGATCGGGCACGTGACCCCATTCACGACAGTCCCACCTCACTCTGTGGTTTCCCTCTTGCCCCACGTTACCCGTTTATGTGCTTCCAGTTGTCTAAGCACGTGCACTGAGGAGTCCTGATGGTACCGCCAGGCCTCTACACTGTTGGAGGAGAAGGACACCAGGCCCGACCATCTCAGAGGCTGATGCAGAACCAGGCAGGTCGGTTAGGACACTGAGACACCAGGAAAGGCCATCCCCAGTGTACACCCTGCTCATTGCTGGGGGGGACACTGAGCTGAGCCTTCAAGGCCATGTTCCATGACTGCTTCAGGACCGGGTCCCCCACCTCCCTAGCAAGAGGGGCTTCGTGGGGAAGGTAGGCCCTGCCTGCGGTGAGGGGGCCACGGAAGGGATCCAGAACGCCTTTGAAGGCAGTGCTACCCTGCCACCTAACACTGTGCCTGGCACTCAGCAGGTGTTCAGGAAAGGGAGGCCTCTCCATGGTTCTGGGAAACCAGAGGGAGGAGGCACACCCATTGGTCTGGAGGTGGGAGACCCCAGCTAGCCTTGTCTCACCACTGGTCCAGGACTCACTGGGGCCTCCGTCTCCTCCTCTGTCCTTGGTTCCAGCGCGGACATTCTGTGCCTCTGCTGTGGATACAGCAGAGACTCTCCTCATCGAGCTGTCCCCCCCTTCCCAACAGGGACCAGCTGTGGGCGGAGAAGACCTGGGCGGAGGGCCTGCTCCTCCAAATAAGAGGAAAAACTCGTGACTCAGGGAAAGGCAGAAGTTGACTCAGCCAAGCCACAAGCTGTGGAAAAAATGAGCTCTCCCTGAGGCTTTTTTTTTTTTCCTCCTGGGGTAAAAAACCCTTTCTGAGGGAAAGCTGGCTTCCCGAGTTCAGGAACCAGGAGTTCAGGAAACTGCCAAGGCTCACGATTTTCAGGTTAGGAGTTCCAGCAATTGCCTTGGTAGACAATGCCAGAAATTTATATTGGATCTTTTTCTTAAGTTTTATCTTAGTGCCAAGCGCTGTGTGCTAAATACTTCATATTATCTTATATCTCCTGTCATTCCCCGCCTTGGGGAATGTGAGGCAGACACAAAGTGAGGCAGACACAAAGCATTTAGGGCCAAGGATCTGAACCAGCACAGAAGTTACAGCAAGAGGGAGGGGAAACAAATGGGGCAAAGTAGTAACAGGTGATGACACTAGGTCAGAGGTCGGCAGACTTTCTGTAAAGGGTCAAACAGTCAACAGTTTGGTCTCTGTGCACCCGGACCCCTGGCAACTATGCAGATGTTGCACCGAGAGCAGCCTTAGACAGGCCGCCCACCCGTGAGCGAGCTTCACTCAGCGACGCTGACGTCTGACTTCTGATCAGGTTTGTGTGTTATGAAACTTTATTCTCCTTTTCATTTTTTTTTCCTAGCCACTTAAAAAATATAAAAGCCATTGTTAGCTCACGGGTCATGCAAAAACAGGCCAGAGGCTGGAGTTTGCTGACCCCTGACTTACAGATGTTCATCATTGCTTTCTTACAACTCTTTTGCTCCTTCGAAAATATTCAAAACAGAAAGTTGGGCAAACAAGTAAAGGAAAAAAAAAAGAAACAGCGGTTGTCCTACTTCTCACGGGCGGGTCATGAACTCGACTTCAAGTTGGCTCGCTTCCCACGATTCTGCATTCTGCTTTCTTTATCAGTGAGACACCTGAGGCCGAGTCTGCGAGCTGCGGAGACGTGGATATTAGGACAGATTTCTCGTCCAATGGTTATGCAGATTAATTTAAAACAGGAGACCCTGAGACATTTGGAACTGCTGGATTTTTTTTTTTTTTTTTTAAGGATTGTTGGATTTTGGATTGCTGAAGTATCGGATTTGAAACTGAGAGGAAACCTGCACTCTGCGCAGCCACGGACCAGCCGTGGCTTCCCCTCCCCCTCCCCTGCCTCTGCAGTGTCAATATTTACCCCTTCCTGTGCGTGTGTTTGCCCATGCTTGTCGTTCCAAATCTGCACCTCCTTGTCACGTTTGTGGGCAGTGCAGGCCTGTTTCCCATCGCATGTGTCCGCACGAGGCTCTGACCAGGCCCAAGGGAGAAACCAGAAACACGAGAAGAGAAACACTGCCCTTTGAAAAATGCTTCAGATGGATGAAATAAATGTTGCATTACAGATAATCTTCAGAATGATTTATTCACACCTACTTTTTCAAAGAGGGTAAAACCAAGAGGCCCCTGACAGCGCTGGATTGTCAGAGTTCCATCTGGGTCACGCATTCATTCCACAGTTCCTGGACACTGTGCACGGCCAAGCAGTGGAGGCAGAGATGAACAGGGCGTGGCCTCTGCCCTTGGGAGGCTTGCAGTCGAGCAGGGGGCAGACCTGTGAGAACAGGTTCATCCATGAGGAGCCAGGACCGCTCACCCCGAGCAGAGGTCATCTCAGGTGAGAACTGTCTGGGTTGGATACCATGTCTTGGAGCACAATTTTGGCACCAAAAAGTCAGCCCTTGCAGTCTGGCTGCCAAAGAACTCTTCATCTGCTGCATTTAAGGAAAGAATAGAAATTTTAAGGACCAGGAAGATGCAAGCTAGAGAGAGAAAAAGGCCCAGCGTGTGCTGTGGGAGAGGGCCAGGGGAGGCTTTCTGGCTGAGGAGTGGGGCTGGGGCGGCTGAGAAAGGCTTCCAAGGACAGGTATGGCTGATATTCCATTTGAATTACTTGCTGGGCTGCCCGAGATGCACCACGTTTTTGGCTGTCACCCCCTCAAAGCTTCATGAAATCCATACCTTTGCTGGCAAGGATGCAAATTATTATATCCAACTTCCACAGCAGGCAATGTGGCAACACTTATCACCTTGAGAAAGGCATGGGCCCTTCTGTCCAGCTAGTCCCCTCCTAGAAACTTATTCTTAGACTTTATTGTATTTGTGCAAAAGGATATGATCATATTTATTCATTACATCTTCACTTACCGTAGGGAAATAATGGGACAACCTAAATATCCATTGACAGGGAGCTAGTTAAATCATGGACCTCTATACCCTGGCAGGGCTCACCACAGTGAAAGGGAGGAAGGCAGGCCCCTATGACCTGATGTGGAAGGATTTCCAAGACCTATTGAGCAAAAAAGTAAGGTAAAAAGTGTGTGTATACGTGTGACTTCCTGCATGAGTATGTGTGAAAATTATTGCCGGCACAGTTCGTGAGAAACTGGTCCTAGCTGTTGCCTCTGGGGGGCAAATGGGCCGTGGTAGAGGGACTCACATCTTATACCCTTGTCTAGTTCCCTCCCACACTGCACAGATGACCCTGTGTAACCGGCGGAGATTGTGGAATGACGGCCTGTGATGGTCCACGCTTCTGGCTTGCTGTCTTGGATCACTGGCTCTAGGGGAAGGCAGCTCCTTTGTCCTGAGCCTGGTCGAGCAGCCCTGGGGAGACGGCCGCCCAGTGAGAAACCTCAGCAGCAGCTGGGCGGCCACGTGAGATTTGTCTGGGCCCCGAGAACCCCCGAGGTGACTGCAGCCCAGACTGACAACGGCAGCCTTCTGAGAGACCTTGAGGCAGAACCATCCAGTTAAGCCCCTCCCCAACTCCTCACCCACAGAAACCATGTAATATACCAAATGCTATTGTCTCAAGCCACCAAACTTTGAGATAACTTGTGATGCATCAATTTCTTATACATCCGTTTATTTCTTCTAGACTTTTTACCTTATGCATTAGTGCATGTCCAAATGTGGTGGTGATGATGCTGATCATAATCCTAACCGTCTACACCACATGGGCTGTGCGTGTGGTACTTCAGGGCGATCAGCACTGGGGACGATCAGCACTGGGGAGCTGTGGGGTGCAAAGGTGGGAACCAGTGCAGAGCAAGGAACCCTGCCTAAGTAGGACTCTCTGAGTGCTCAGAGAGGGGGAGGAGGAGGCTGACTTCCAGGTGTGTGTGTGTGTGTGTGTGTGTGTGTGTGTGTGTGTGTACATGTGTACATGCATGTGTGTGTGCATGGCACATGTGCAGAAGTTTCATACCAGCTGCCTGCAGGCCCACAGACCTTTTCTGTTTGGCTGGTACACCGAATTTTAAAATCTGAACCTGACACCCACCAGAATGGCTAAAATTGTAAATGTTGACAATGTCAAGTGTTGGCAAAGGTATAGAGCAAGTGGATTCTCATGGGTTGCTGGAGGGAGCATAAATGGATACAAGTACTTTGGAAAAGCTTTTGGAAGAGTCTACTGAGCTCAACATATGCTATCATATTGCCCAGAAAGTTTACTCCCCAGTGTGTATTCAAGAGGAGAGAGGGCATGTGTCCCCCAAAGTCAATGTGCAAGAATGTTATTCATAATGGCAAATTAACCAAAGCCAAGGAGGGGCTCATTGAAACCTCTGATCTATAACCAATCAGCCAGCACAGGTGACAACCTGAATTTGTGACTGGTGTCTGAACTGGGACAGGGTCAGTCTTCTGGGACTGAGTCCTTAACCTGTAGGATCTGATGCTGTCTCCAGGTAGATGGTGTCAGAATTGAGTAGCATTGTAGGACGGCCAGCTAGTGTCTGAGAATTGCTTGTGTGTGTGTGTGGGCGAGGGGGAACCCATACATGGGAGCTGGGTGCAGAATGTTAATGCCCTGTTCCTCCTGCTGCAAGGATCATGGTGGATGGATGGTCCAGGAGCTGCTCTTTCAGTTCAGTCCTTCCCTGCCAAGACCCTACTTCATCCAGGCTGCTCCCAGCCAATGTCAGAGTATGCAGGGTCTAATACTGGCCTATTCATGTGAGATATGGGACCTAGGGCAATGTCTTAGTTTGAACTGCTATCACAAGTTATAGACAGGGGAGCTTAAAAAGTAAAAAATTATTTCTGACCCTCCTGGAGGCTGGAAGGGCGCTGGCATGGTTGGGTTCTGGCAAGAGCCCTCTTCTGGGTTGTAGATGGTCATCTCTTCCTTGTACCCTCACATGGGGGAAAGAGAGAGCTAGCTAGCTCTCTGGCCTCTTCTCATGGGGGCACTAATCCCATTCATAAGGGCTCCACCCTCATGACCTGTGTACCTCCCAAAGGACCAAATCTTATCATATTGGGATTAGATCTCAACATATGAATTTTAGAGAGGACACACTCATTCCACATCAGGGCTACTTTGGCTCGGGGCTTCCCCATTGGCCTGGTGAAGCTTCCCTGGAACTCTTCTGAAGTTCGAGACTCTTTCTACCCAGTTTGTCCTTCTCCCTCTCTTTCTGGGTGTCCCACCAGTGGAGTAGTCTGCAGGCTCTCCCCAACTTTCCTGGAAACCTCTTCTTTATCCTATATGGGTCTTCCCTGCAATTCATGGGCTGCATGTCTGCTCCTATCTTAATGCCTGCTTATTGGAAGACCCCAACTAGACACAGATGTACCAGTGATCCTCCCACCACCCAAGACCCCAACTCCAGACTCTTCAATGTCTCCAAACTCCCTGTCTCTGCTCTGCCCTCCCTTTACTTCCTATAACCCTCATCTCTCTCCTTTCCACCTGAGGTAATGGAAGAGCTTTAATTTACCCTCTCGTCACATCTCAGGGAAACTTTCTTTTTCTTCTCTTAATAAGAAATTTTTTAAAAAATTAGTTTTTAATTTTATTTTTTAATCGAGATATCATTGACATGTAACATTGTTATTTTCAGGTGTACAACATAATGATTCAATATTTGTATATATTGTGATCAACGTACTAAGTCCCACCTGTTTATTTTGCTCTTGTTTACTTTGCTTTTGGTGTCAGATACAAAAAGTCATCACCAAGACTGATGTCAAGGGGCTTACCACCTGTGTTTCCTTCTAGGGCTTTCATGGTTTCAGGCCTTACGGTGAAGTCCTTAATCCATTTTGAGTTAATTTTTGCTTATAGTGTAACACGGTGGTCCAGTTTCATTCTTTTGGATGTGCCTGTCAGGTTTTCCAACACCATTTATTAAAGAGACAGTCTTTCCCCCATTGAGTGTTTTTGGCTCCTTTGTCGTAAAATAAGTGATCATTTATGCATGAGTTTATATCTGCACTCACGATTCTGTTCCACCGATCTATGTGTCTGCTTTTATGCCAGTACCATACTGTTTTGATGACGATGGTTTTGTAATATAGTTTGAAATCAGGGAGTGTGTTGCCCCAACTTTGTTTTCCTTCCCAAGATTGCTGTGGCTATTGGAGTTTTCTTGAAACAGAGAAATCATCACCTCTTTCATGATGCATTCTATTCCTGTTTCTTGAGACAAACTCCAGCAACATTTTCAAAAAAATGCCTCATCAAACTTCTGTGCTTAGACTCCATAAAGAGGATGAGGAAGGATAGTGTTTTAACAAATGGTGCTGGAATAACTAGATGTCCAAATGCAAAAAAAAAAAAAAAAAAGAACTTCCAGCTCTATCTCATATCTTATACAAAAATGTATGAATGATGGATTGGTGATTTAAATGTAAAACATCAAACTATAAAGCCTTTAGAAAAAAATCTTTGAGTTTGGGTTAAGCAAAAGTCCTCAGATAGATATCAAAAACATAATCCAGAAAAACAAAAAATGAAGAATGGGACTTGGTCAAAATTAAACTTTTGTTCTGTGAGATACACTTTTCAATTAAAAAGAAAAGCCTCAGGCTAGGGGCATGTATTTGCAAATCACATATCTGACAAAGGGATATATATTCAGAATATATAAAGAACTCGCAAACCTTAACAAGAAGAGAACAAACCATCTCATGTAAAAATAGTCAAAATATTTCAGTAGATGCTTTATCAAGGAAGATATATGGATGGCAAATAAGCATGTATGAAATGATCAATATCATTAGACATTAGGGAAATGCAAGTTAAAACCATAATAAGATGGCACTACACACCTAATTTAAGGGCTATGAAAACCAAACCGAGGGGCACCTCAGTGGCTCAGTCAGTTGGGCTTCTGCCTTCAGCTCAGGTCATGATCCCAGAGTCCTGGGATTGAGCCCTGTGTCAGGCTCCCCGGTCAGTGGAGAGCCTGCTTCTCCCTCTCCCTCTGCTGCTCCCCCTGCTTGTGTGCTCTCTCTCTCAATCAAATAAATAAATAAATAAATCTTAAAAAAATAAAATAAAACAAAAAAGGACAATACCAGGTGCTGATGAGGATGTAGATCAACTGACACTTTCATACTTTGCTTCTAGGATTGCAAAATTCTACAACCATTTGAAAGATAGTTTGACAATATCTGGAGTAAACATACCCTCACCATATGCCCCAGCAATCTCACTCATGCTTACTCAGGAGAAATAAAGACTTTCGTTCACACCAAACCTGTTAGCAAAAGCATATAACAGCTTTATTCATAAAAACCAAAAACTGGAAATGACCCAGCTGTCCTTCAGGTGGTGAGTGGGTGAACAAAGTATGGTATATTCACGCAGTGGAATGAAAAGGCGCTCAGTCCTCCTGAGGCACACACTTCGACAGACCCAGCAACAGGGCTGAATCGCAAGTGGGTTGTGTTAGAAGAAGAGTCCCAGACTCAGAGGCTCCAACCTGCATGTTTCCATTGATAACATCCTGAAGGGCAGAACTATAAAGATGAAGACCAGACCAGTGTTTCTGGTTAGGTGCGGTCTGACTGCAAAGGACCAACATGACGGTAACTTTGGGGGCTCTGGAAGTGCTTTCAGATTCTGATTGTGGTAGTGGTTGCAATGTCTACCTTTACCAAAACACATGACACTGTAAACTAGCGGAATGACATTTAGTGTAATTTAAAAAATAAAAACGAGTGTTAGTAAAATACATAATTATGTAATCTGTGATTTAGACTCTCCTAGCACGTACAGCATTTCCCACATTTGTTCTTCACATGGTTGCCAATTACACTGGAATTTGTGTGTGTGTGTTTCAAAAGTTTAATTAAAAAAAAAAAGGCAAAAGTCTAGGAGTTGGGGATTGGTGGCCAACTAGGTGTTAAAGAAAATCATGCTGGAAAACTTCCAAATTGTCTATTGTTAGAGAGGAGAAAAAAAAACCCAGCTCAGTCTTCCGTTTTCAGGAGCTTCTTATTTTCAGCTGGGAATTCTTCAGCTATTTCCTGACTGGAAGGGCAAGGGTAGGAACTTCCCTCCCCTTCCCGAAGCCCCCAGGGGGAATTTCCCCAAACCCTGACAAGCAGAACTCAGAACAAATAAAAATCAATCAGCAAAATCAAAGACATAAAACAACAACAACAACAACAAGCAAAACCTCGCACACCAAATGAAATAAAGTACAACTCAGAAGAAACAACAAAACAAAACAATACAAAAACCAACCCAGGCATAGATACGGCCTTACTAAGGCCTGGGCAAAATAGCATGCCAAAAATCCTTCTAAAGGGGCAACTAGAGTTATGAGAAACAAGATCTCAGAAATGAGTCTAATTCTTAACGCTGCCCTGACCCCTCACCCCAATCCCCAAAGCTGTAAGGGGGAGGAAAGGGAGAGCAGGATCCTGCTGGGACAGTAATACCTTCCAATCAGAGACAGATAGACTGAGGTCCTGAGCGGCTCTAGGAAGAGATGCAGAAATTATTAGTGGCCTCCACGTCCCCACGGTCTCCAGCACTTATGGAGGCAGGTCAGAGCACCTGGCCTTGCATTGATTTTTCCTGGCTGGGGAGCACAGCTGGAGGCGGAAGACAGAACAATCATGTCACATCGCTCTAATTTTCTCCAGCCACACATTCCACAGGGACTCGGGAAACGGATAGCTGCTTCTGGGTCTGACCAAACCTCGGAATGTCTTCCCATCTAGAGCTGTCCCTTACTTTGATTTCCTTTGATGGCAATGAAAAAAAAAAAAATCTAGACCCCAGAGGCAAAAACTGTTCCTATTTCCCATCAAAGTCAGCACTGAGCTGTACCCAGGACCTACGTGCCCTTGTCCTGCCCATATGTTGATGGTGGGAACATCACCATGCCACCTGCTTTGCCATCCAGAGCAGGCATTGCCTATTTGGTACTCAGGGGTTTTGCCTAGAGCCTCTGGCCAGGCCCCCGCAGGAACTATGGGGCATCCAAATATCCACCAAATAGAGAGACATTAACCCATCCCCAAAGCCCCCTCTCACCAGGCTGTAAGAGCTCACGGGGCTGTCCCGACATTACAGTATAAACAGAAGAGAGTATGGAGAACTTAAACAGCCAGTGTCAGGACTGGCCTTTGCATTACATAAGTGCCCTTTACAAAGTGTCTGTGAGTGTGCGTGTGTGTGTGGGTGTGTGGGGGTGTGTGTTAACAAAACTTTAAAATACTTACTGTAAAACAGACCCCCCAAAATAGCAACAAAAACTCCCAAATGCTTCATCAAATTAAATCTCAAAGTTTAAAAAACCTGGTTTCACCAGCCCAGAGGGGGCATCCTTTTTAAGTTGTTAGTCTAGAAAGGAAACATGCAGGGAATGGAGATTCTTTTTCTATCCACTGCCCACAGTACAACCCCCTTTGAATTACTGTAGGCTCTCTCATTGCATAAACCAACCCTTGATGCGTCTGTGGGCAGGTCAGTCTCCTGGGTCTCCTGGAGAACAGCCTGGAGATGGTTTCATGAAATTCATCCTTAGAGTCAATGGTTCTGGACTGTGGGAAATTTTGGTCTCCAGGGACATTGCCCCATGTCTGCAGATGTTTTTGGTGGTCACAACTTGGGGTATTCCTGTCTTTAGTTGGTAGAGGCCAGGGATGCTGATAAAAACCCCCATGATGCACAGGACGGCCCCATAACAACAAATTGTACAGTCCCAATGTCAACAGTCCCGCTGTTGAGAAACTCCATCCAAAATGAACACAACAAAGCCATCAACTAAAGCAGATTGTCCTGTTGCCATTCTGGGAGTGCCTGGCTCCTCACCAGCTGCAGCCAGGATGGCAGCTGTCCCCATGCCTGCGTCTATGTTTATTTCCCATTTGCTGCTACCCAGCTCTTGGGAAGGTCTCACCTCAGTGTTCGAGCCTTGCTCTATATCCTTTCTTGGGTCAGAGCTCAGGGGTGACCAGGGCCCTTCCTTACTTCCATCCCCTGCAGACAGGGGCTGCCGGAGACAGTGAAGCCACTCGGGGAAGGGGAGCCTGGGGGCAGGGGCAGGAGGGCTCAGCCGCCTCTATCATGCTGGTCTCCTCACTCTGCATCCACCTTGCATCTCCAGGGTTGGGCAGTCAGGGAGAGCTGTGGTTTCCACACATACCTGTAGGCCCTCAAGCTGCTCCTTCCTGAGCCCTCAGAGGCTTGGAAGCCCAAAAGCCTGGTGCTGGATTTTGGAGTGGTTCTTTGTCATTAGTCGCACTTCTCTTTTCCACGCACAGCATCCCTGGTGGTCCCCCTGTGGCTCAGACTTTCTGTGACTAGGCCTCCCTGGAGACTAAGGCCGGGGGACAAGGGCCTGGGGCTCAGTCCCCATGCGCACACCCACAGTAATTGTTTTTGTTGATTTTAGTTTCCCCTTAGAAGCACAGCTAGAGTCAGGGAACATGATAGAAATGTTCTGAGGCCAACTGCCTCCCATTCAACCACACTCCATAAATGCAGAAGCTGTTTTCTCTAAGAGGAATTCCTTTTGACCCTCTACATCACAGTTGCATTTGAAAGCACTGGCGTGTGTCTGCTATTTATGGGACCTGTTTCCCTCTGAGGTCTTCTGCTGGAGAAAGAAACCTCAGGTCCACACCTCAGCTCATGGCGAGCTGGGGGTCCTGCTTATCTGAGGACAACAACTCTCAGAGAAAAATCCCTTAACGCGAGTCAACTCACAATCAGAGAGAAAAGAAGAAAAGGAAAAAGTGACTGGATCTTCAAAAATAAAATAAAATTATGAAAGTGTTTATCTTCCATTTAACAAAACACGGGTTGTGCCTGCAACTGCCGAACGTTCTTAGAATGATCAAAGCTTGAGTCATGTTGGTTTGGAGAAGGCATACGTTTTCAGACACAATGTGTGATTGCTCAATGTGATATCCTTTGCTTAATGTGTGACTCTTGCTTCTTGGTCATTAGAGTCAAGTTTTGCAAAAACATTTAATTATTTTATCAATTTTCTTTTTTTTAGAGATTTTAATTATTTATTTGAGAGAGAGAGGGAAAGAGAGTTAGCTAGAGAGAGCATAGGTGGGGAGAAGAGGGAGAGGCAGGCTCCCTACAGGGAGCCCAACCTGAGGCTTGATCCCACAACCCCGGGATCATGACCTGAGCCAAAGGTAGACACCCAACCGACTGAGCTACCCAGGTGCCCCTATTTTACCAATTTTCTTAACCCATCAAAATTCAAATCATTCTCTTTTGAAGCACCAGTCATATCATTAACCTAGTTGATGTTCTCCAACTGTTATCTGGTCTATTATTTTTTTATGAATTGTTCATTTTATCAAAATGAGACAGTCTTTTAAAAAGCATTTTACCTTGAATTCTATTTTTTAATGCTAATAGTATTATACTTCACCCCTCACATTCTTAGTGTTTGCTAGACAACCTTTAGGCACACAAATATTGCCCAAACAATCTTTTCCATTGCTTTAATTTATATTTTTTCTAGCATGAAAAGATACAGTGAGTTTCTCATCTAAAAGCCACCTTCTTCATCCCCCTTCTCCATCCTGGTACCACAGAGCACAGCACCAAGGGAAAAAGACTCTTCCTGAGTCCATCCATCTTCAGGGGAGTCCCAAACAGATCTTATGGCTTTCCAGATCCCATAAGTGTGACCTCTGACTTGCAGGTCTGAGTTTGGGGCTCCTTAAAAATGTGTTTGAGCAGAATCATCTTAAGGCTCGGGCAGCTCGACGTCGACAGTAGGAACACCACTGAGCACCTGCTGGGCGTTCTCTGTGCTCTAGGCCGTGTGCCAAGTGCTCTGGCTGATAGTTCACTCGAGCCTGGCAGCATCCCAGTGAGGGCAGTCCCATGATCAGCCCGCATTTCATCTCGTTTGGCGCTGGGGGAAGGGAGGCTCAAAGAGCTTACGGACTTTGCGAAGCCGCCCTGCTAGAGAGTGGCAGATCGGGCGCTCTCACCCAGGGCTGTCCGACTCCAGAGCTCTAGCTCTTGGCTACGTACATGTATGAAGGAGGCCTTACCCTTCCTGGGTCGGCCTCTGCTTCTTTCTGGCTCCTTCCTATTTCACCATTCGTATGTGACTTGTATGGAAGCTGATCCTAACTTCGGTCCTAGGGATTCCTATGTCTGACCCTGCAGTCCCTAGGTCTTCGATTTTGCCTTCATCCTTGTTAGTGTAGCTCAAAGGTAAGTGGGGCCCCACGTGGCTCAGTTTGTGTGTGTGTGTGGCAGTCACAGAAAGATGGAACCACAGTCACAAAGTACTTCAGAGAACTTCTAAATGGAGGCTTAGACGCTGGAGGAAATGTTACAGGAGAAAACACAGTCTCAGGGTCCAGCAAAGGTTCAACACTCCTCCTCTCCATCACCACTCCTTGTGCCTCCTAGCAGACACTGAGAGCTCCCCAAGACTCCCTTTCTCCCCCAGTCCCGTCTCCTGGCCCTCCAGGTTCTGCCTGGCACTCAGCCACGCTGCTGCTGTTCCTTTCCTTCCTCAGCTTTTCCCATCTCAGCTCTTCATCCTGGGGACCAACCTCTCCTCTCTGGGGTCTTTAGTTTTCTCTTTCCCTTTGTCTGCTGTCCAGATCCAGCATGTCCACTGATGTCCACTGATGATCCAGCATGTCACTGTATGACTCAGAGAGTGAGACTCCTTCCCCTGGGAAGCCAGAGACAGAGACAGAGGAAGGGGGAATACTTGTCGTCCCTGTGGCACCAGTGAGATGCACTGAGCTGGCCTGGGAGTGAGGCTGATGGCCTGTCGCTCCTCGCAGGAGAAGAGAAAATATCTCCAAGTCAGATTTCCTTGCATCCCTCCCCCTTGCGTCTCTGTTGAGACATCCTATTCCCCATGTACGGGGACCCACTTATTTGGAAAGGCGCTAGCATCCCCCCAGCCTGGCGGGCCACCCATGGGTTCGGCCGTGAGCAGGTGTGGCGGGGGTGGGGCGCTCAGGCCCCGGGGCTGCCCTGACAGCCTTTGCATCTTCTCAAAGCAGCCAAGCTCCCCTCCTGCCTGCAGACTTTTTAGAATTGCAATAAGACAACTCTGGGGAAGATCATCTTGTGGGAACTCTGGGGAGTAATCATCTAATCACATTCCGGGCTGATTTGAGGCACTCATCTGGACCGAATGCCTCCCCACACCCCGGGAGCGGCTTTATGAGGCAGCAGCCAGGCCCCATCGAGCCTTATTGCTTAATTAAAAACAAATTCCTGAGTAATTTATTTTTCTGTTTTTTATTATTTTTTTATTTTTTGTCTTCCCATAAAGCCACCAGCCGCGCAAAGGGTGAGGGAGAAGCCCGGGAGTTGGGAGAGGAAGCTGAGATTTACAGCTCTGGCTGCTGAGTTGGCCGCCTTGCCTCTCGCTCGGGCTTGACATTAAAGGGAAAGCCACCGTGTGGGGTTGGGCCTCCGTGGTCTCAGAGAGCGAGGGGCACAGCAGGCAGGCCCGTGGGCGGGACACCTGGGGTGATTAAGTGATACCCTCCCTCAGCCCCTGCCCCGGGGTGTTGGTAAGGCTGCTCTGGGCTGTGCCAGACCCTCCAAAATGCCACCAGCTAATTGGGCCTTAATCTGCCTGTCTTGGGCCGTCAGGGAAGCTGGTAGTGCGGCCCGGCCCCTGCTCTGGGCCCTGCAGAGGCACGATCTGCACCCTGGGACCTGCCCGCCACTCCCAAGATGGCTCTGGTCTCAGTTCCCTCCCCTGAACTGGAGGGACAGATCCCACCTGCATCCCAAGGTCACGGGGGCATCCGGGTGGACAGTGGTACCAGAGAAGCTGGGGTTCCCTCCCACGCGCAGGGGGTGAGGAGGACCATTTTGGAGGAGTTTTGGTTTTAAACAAGGAGACGAGAGTCCCAGCTTCCCTGGAGAGGCTGCGAGAAGGGAGGTATTCTCTTACTTCTTTGTAACAGGACGCACGGGGGTGCACAGCCTTGGGGAGAGCCAGCAAACAGGGCTGTGTGCGCTCATGCACGCAGGAGTGCTGGGGCAGGCGTGCATGTGTGTGTGTGGGTGTCAGTGTGTGTTTGCAGAGGCCCAAGGTCTGTGCCACATACTCTGGAGGCAAGCTGCAGGGGTTCAAATCCCAGCTCCATTTGGGCAAGTGACAACCTCTCTGGGCCTCAATTTTCTTATCTGCTAAATGGGAATAATGATAGCATTGATCTTACCAGGTTGTTGCGAGGACGAAATGAGTTGTTATGTGCAAAATGCTCAAAATAGTGCCTGATAAGTGCTTCCTATGTGTTTGTACACCTTTGAGCATGTGCAGGTGACTTCTTAAAAATTACATATACAGAAACTTCTCCAACACAATTCACATTTTCCCATAGACTTTAATTTCAAAAATTAGGGATGAGACTTCTAGAAAGAATTTTGTCCCTAGGATAAACCAAAATTACCAAGAAACAGGGTCCAATCTTTACATGACAAGTCAGGATTTATGCAGGAATGAGCGTGCCTTATACTGGGGTACAAACCAGGGATCAATTGTGCTTAGAACTGAAAAGAAAACAGAGTTCTTTTGTCTATTGCAATTCTGATAGCCGAAACCCTGCCTCTGGAATCACAACTTCTATAGGAGAGCTGAGCGCCAAATGCACCTCTTCTCACTCTCCCCTCCTCCCACATCCATCAACACTTCAGAAATAAGAACCAAGTGGCCAAAATCAGCTCTGGGAAGATTGCAATCAAGAGCGGAGACTTAAGCCACTTCAGAAAGGGGGAGACTTTCTGGGAAATGTGAGGGTCATTCATTAGCATCTGCAGAAAATCATGCCTGAGAAGAAAGTCTGCAAGAATCTGGGGTCTCAGAAGGGAAGGCCTGCCTGTTGATCACAGGGGGCACCCCAGGGGCCCAAGACAGGGGAGACCCCACAGAGTGACCATCAGCAAAGGTGGGCCGCTGGAGGGTCGCCAAAGTGGCCGCTTGCTTTCCTTGTCTGGGAAGTTGCAGGTGGCCTACAAATCCCTGTGGGATTTGTGGGGGTTGGTGGAAAAAGCAGGGCCTCAGAGCTGGTCTTCTGGGGTCCAAATCCCTGCCCCACTGTTCCTCCCCCTGGTTGTATCCCTCCCCTCCCGGCTGCTGGATTGGCGAGGACTTGACACAACAGTCATATCACCATCCCCAAGCCCAGACTTCTCATTGAAACCAGGCACCCCAGGCCTGCCTATGCTTATACATCTTTATCTACTACTTTTGTCAGCCTGGGAACCTTTCTCCTTTCCGGCAGAAATACCTGTTTTCTTCAGGGAACTCCACCTTTCTCTCTCTCCGGTCCTTTGATTCAGGGAGGACCGACCCACGTGTCGGCTCCAGAGACAGACATGAGCTGAGTCTGGCCCACCAGAGCACCACGTTCTGTAGTCACGGTGGTTCGGAGATGTACACATGATCCAGGCTAGACCAACGAGAGCCCAACGCAGGCCCTTTTCTTGCTAGTGGGAATGACAAATCCTTGCATTGGGAGGTTCAGGCTGCTCACGTGGGAACCAGATACTTCCCACCATCAGTTGGAGGGATGCTGAGTGAGAGGAAGCAGACATGGAAGAAAATATAACTGAGAAAGAGAAAGGCAGATTCCTGACAACACCTGTGGGTGCCTGAAGCCAGCCGTGTCTGAAGTTACAATTGCCCCCATCCTTTCCAGTTGCAGGAACCATTACCCACCCCTCCTTCACCACCATTTCTTCTTCATAAGCCAATTTTGAGTTAGGTTTCTGCACTTCAACTGACCAGTGCAGTTGACCCTTGAGCAATGTGGGGATTAGGGACGCCGACCAGCTGTGCAGTTGAAAATCTGTGTATAATTCTGATTCCTCCAAACTTAGCTACTAATAGCCTACTGTTGACTGGAAGTCTTACATAACATAAATAGTTGAGAAGCACATATTTTATATGTTATATGTATTGTACACTATATTCTCATAATAAAGGAAGCTGGGGAAAATGTTATTATGAAAACATAAGGAAGAGAAAATACATTTACAGCTCTAGGCTGAGCTCCAGGCCTCCCTTCCCTGCACAGCACCATCTAGAGGAGGAAAAGGGATTGCTTGGCTGTCTTTCTATGCTTCATTTCTAGAAGCAAACTGCTCCCTTAGAGCGAGTAAAATTTTGTAACAGGATAAATGAGGTCACAAAGCCGTAACAAGAAAATATCAATGTCTCAATGACTTTAAACAACAAAAGTCTATTTTTCACTGACTCTACAGGCCATTGCAGGTCAGTAAGGGGCTCTGTTTCCAAACCCTCTCAGGAACCCAGGCTGAGGCATCAGCTGCCGTCTTGAACGCTGTAGGTGATTGTGCCCAAGGGAAGGAGGTCTGGAGGGTCTCATACTCGCAGTTAAACACTCTGGCTTAGAATGACACACATGGCTTCTGCTTATGACTCATCGACTTGGGTTAGTTTTATGGCCTCACCTGACCACAAGGAGACCAGGAAATAAATATTTCACTGCCCTAAGTGGGGAGAACTGGAAATACTGGGCGGACAGCATGACAATCCCAGCAACTGCTCTCACGGTCTGGGATGGGGCCACATGCCCGTCTCTACACCAATGCCTGGCCAGGCGAGCAGGATGGCCGTGCTGGGCTCAGAGCAGTCGTTGGGATGGGGCGCAGAGGCTGGCCAGGCAACACGGAGGCCCCGACAGCCTGCGAGTGCATCTGTAACTAGTGAGGTACACATGGTGAGGGGATGTGCTGGAAGAAGCCGGAGAGGGAGCTGTGGGGAGGATGGCCTTAGCCCACAGGACCTCTGTCCCAAGGGGGTGACTCTGCTCCAGGCTCTTGGTGAGGGTGAAAGTTACTTCCAAAATGCACGTGGGAACCTGGCTGAAGTTGACCCCCTTACGGCGTCTGGGGTGACCCTGGGAGTCCCCACAGCAGGGGGAGAAGGCTGCTCCTGCCATGGGTCCATGTGTCATGCCTGCACTCACCAGGATGTTGTAGAGCAGGCAGCTCAGGGACCGTTTCCGTCAGGCTTCCATCAGAGGAGCAGAGCCACTAGGAGATTTTATGTCCTAAAGGATTCGTTATAGGGATTTGACTTTATCCCATTGTGGGAGCTGGTTAAATGGTCCACACACAGCCTCTGCTTCTGTACCAGGGCTTAGAACCTGCAGCCTGAGGGGCAGGAGATGGGGAAGGGAGGGTGGATGTGAGGTGGAGGACACAAGGACAGCCGGGACCTGAGAGGCTGGCTCCGTGTCAGCCCCTCCCAGTCTCCCAGCCTCCCATTTCACCCATGAGGGTGTCCCCCAGGAGGGGCTGGCACCCTTCTTCACGGGCCAGGGCCAGAGAAGCTGAAGGAGGCCACAGCAGGGGCTGGAGGTGCTGTGGGTCAGGCTGCTGCCCGCACCAGTCCAATGACCCAGTAGATCTGCTCAACGTGAGCAGCAACAGCACCTTGAACCCTGCCCCGAGCTCCAGGGCCCTGAGAAGGACCCACTGCCACCACACTTGCACCTCCCAAATCAGGCCAAAGTTCCCTAATGGCCCACCCATGCTAACTGGGAACAGGGCTTGGAAGAGAGTGTAGTTCCAGCTCAGGGGAGTTGCCTTGACATCAGTCCATCCCAGGAATCCTTTGCTACATTGCACCTGTTCCCTCCTTTGAGAGCTCAGGGCAGTGGATGTGTATTATTATTATTATTGCCACCATTATCTATCCTCCCTTCTTTTAAAAATAGCACCTTGGAGGCTTTGGAGGAACAATGTCTTTCCCACAGTTAATCCACATGTTGTCAGGGCAGGAGCATGTGATCCAGGCTTGGCCAATCTGCCCCTTGGATGTCTCAGCCACAGTCTGATCAAATGGTCAAACGAGGGTGAAGGAAGTCTAGGAGTGGAGGAGGGGTACCAGGAAGAAACATGTCTTTCCTTCCAGCTAGACTGAGAGAGTGTGAGTTTTGAACACGTGCCTTGCTGCTGTGAAGGGAGAGCCAATCTGAGCAAGGAGGCAGCACAGAGCAAAGATACAGCAAGAGAGAAGGGGTCCTGAAGACAATTCATCCTCCGGATCAAGCCATTTCTGAAGGCAGCTCTACTCTGACTCTTCAATTATGGGGGCCAATAAATTCCCCCCTTAACCAGTTTACATTGGGATTTATGTTACTTGCAACCAAAGTAGTCCCAATGAATGCACTTAATGGCCATAGATAAAATCAGTGTCTCTTGGAGTGACAGCTCCGGGACCTGATTTCATGGGACCACAGTGGAGAAGAAATACACACCACAGTGCTCCTGAGCCAGAAAAGATCATGGGCTTCTGCAGAGGGGTGGATGAATCAGGAGCTGGGTCATGGAGGAAGAAGCCTAGGCTGGAGTCCAGCTCTAGGCCTGATGATCCGTGACATCTTGGACAGGCCCCCTCACTCCTCTGAGACCCGTTTCCTTTTTCATACACCTGTCATCGTCTCTTATGCCAGGTGCTGGTGCAGAGCTCCCTAGCTTAGACCCAATCTGGTACTCCTTGTGTCTAGAGGGGCCCATTTCTACAGAAAGCTGAAAGAAAACACGAGGAAATAAAATGACCTGACGTATGTGTGATTTGCTTTGGTATTTTATTCTATAGGCTCTTCTACTTCATGAAAAGAGAGAGAGAGAGAGAGAGCATTGATCACCACCTGCTATATTGATCGCAAGACTCATTAAGGTTGTTTGGAAATGACATTTTGGAAACAGCCCCATGCACCCTCTGCAAAGCATGCTGGGATGGGCTCCAGCCTGTGGATGGGCCACCGGGTAGGGGTGTCAAGAGACATCTCTTAGAAGCACAGCCCTACCACAGAGGTGGCCCCAAAATGACCACACCAGCCGTGGGCACGTTCACTGATTCACTTACTCATTCTCTAGACATGAGCCCACCTTCGTGCTGAGCCCGGGACTCAGGACTCGGACTCCTGGTTGGGGAGACAGGTGTGTGTTTACAGCGCAGTATGAAGGGGTATGACAAACGTAGGAAGCCGGTATCTGGGCTCTGGGCTGAGAGGCCCCTGCCCAGCCTCGAAGACTGGGGCCACGTGTCTGCGATGGCAAGGCACCACTGTTGGCAAAGCCCAAGCTCTCAGGCTGGTTCTTGGGGCACAGGAACGATCCACTCAGCAACAGAAAGAGCCGGGACACAGCATATCCTAATGAGACTTCCTCTATGCCTGGCCCTCTTGGCTTCTTACAACATGGGATAGATATTCTTATTTTACAACAAGGAAGCCCGGACTCTCAGAGACCGACTGACTTGCCCGGGGCCGTGCAGTGTCTGAGCTGGGATTTGAAGTCAGATTTTTCCACCACTGATTAAAAACCTACCGGATACCTGGGTCCCACTCCCAGAGATTCTGGTATAATTTTAGGGGATGAGCTCTGAGCTTCGGTACTACTTGAAAAAGTCACTACGCGGTTCTACTATGTGGCCGGGGGTGAGCAGCAGGGAGGGGACTGACTAAGGCAGGCTACCTGGGAAGGCCTCTCAGAGAAGGTGGCGTTTAGTGTGCTCCTTGTCCCCCCAGGAGCTAAAAGGAGCTGGATATTGTACCAGCAAGACCATCCTAGTAGGGCTGGAGTAGGATGGCCAACTGCCCCGGTTTGCCTGGGACTGTGTGAAAACCTAACTGGTCCCAGCAAATCTGCCCTGGTCCCAGCAAACCTGGCCCAGCAAACCATCCTCCAGGATGGGAGGGAGCTTGGAGGTGAGGCTGGGGGAAGGGGGCCCGGCTGTGCAGGCCTCAGAGGATTGCATTTCGTGCAGGAGACCAGGAGACATCCTCCTTGGCCTCCATGCCGGAAAGCCCAGGGTCTCTTGCCCCTTGGGTTTCAGGGGGCAGCTGAGCCTTTGGGTCTGAGGAAAGAACCTGAGAGGCAACGCCTCTGATTCCAGGACTGGAGCCCGAGCTGCCTGACCTCCGGGAGCCCATGAGCACTCTGTCTTCATTATTTAGAGCTGTGACTTACCCGTAACTCAACCAAGCCAGAATGGGGCTGCCCCCATAAACGGCCCTGGAATGAGGCCCGGGTGGCTGGCAGGGCCTCCTCGGAGAAGCAGCAGCCTCGGTGAGCAGACAGTAACTCTCATTTACGTTAATTAGGCAGCCGGGTAATAGAGTGTTCAATAGTTATGACGCTCTTTAAATTCCGCAGCGAGCACCACTAGGAGCCAGCAGCGGGCAGGAGTTCTGCCTTGCAAACCAGAGACCTGTCCTCACTCTGGCAGACAGCAGGCTTGAAATTCAGGGGGAAAGGGAGCTCTCGTGGGTTCCGATTTGGGGAGGGGGCCTAGCCCCATCTCGGCTGGGTGATCCCGGGCCAGGTGATCTCAGTGTCCTTGGCCAGCACACAGGCCAGTAGGGCTGATGGCTTGGGGATGTTGCAAGGCTCCACCAAGAGTGCAGCCGTGGAGGGGATACTTTGACAAGTGACAGGCCCCGTATGTTTGGAAGATGAGATGGTACACTGTCGAACTCTGAGTTTTCAGGTGAGACCACACGGTAAACCTTGTTCCTTGTGCTTTATTCAGGACACTTATTTAACAGATGAGGACACTGTGGCACTGGGAGGTGGCTTGCCTAAGGTCACAGAGCCAAGTCAGGTAAGAACATCCCAGGATGTGCCCACACCACTCCTCAACCCTGGCCCAGCTCTGTCATCTTCCTCATTTCTCGCCCTGGACCCAGGGCTCCTTCTTCCTCCCCCACCTGCCGATCTGCCCACCTGCCCCCTCTTCTTTTCTCTGAGAAGACCTCAGTGGCTTCCCCCACCTCCCTGGCTCTGCTGGCCTGGCTTCCACCCCCTCCGTTTACCAGCCTGGCTGGGCCCGACCTCCACTCACCAAGCTGGGCTCCAACCTCACAGGCCAGGTGGCTGTGAGTGGAGGGTCAGGTGCAGACCTGGGGGGAGGCTCGTGAACCTAAGACCTCACTCGTGGGGTGGTATTTGCACCCCTCAAACCTGTTTCTGTGTATCCCTGAGGCCGACATCCTGGGTCAGGCCACAGATGGCCCTCACAAGCCTCGGCCTCCTTGCTGGTTGCCAGCGCTTGCTCTGGCCCCTCCCCGCCCTGGCTTCCGTCACCCTGCCCAGTGCCCCGGGCGGTAGCTGCCAGTCCCTGCTGTCCCCTCCAGGCCCTACTTCCCACCTCAGCTTCCTCTGCAGGGGGTCCCTTTCTTGCCTGAAGCCCGCTCAGGTCTCTGGCCTCGTCTTAAAGTCACTTCCCAAGGGAAGCCCGCTCCACCTACAGACCTGCCAGGTGCCCCTGGCATGGACCCTGTGTCCCTCCCCAGTCCAGCCCGCACCCCCCATGACCGCTGTCCCCACCACTCGTTGGGAGCCTGGTGGGGACCAGGAGGTCTGTGGCAACCACTCCTTTGTGATGGGATTGCTGACGTCATGGTCCCTGGAGGTCCAGGGCAGAGAGGTGGGAGATGTTAAGAGGGTGAATTCGGTGACATACCACCCCTGTGAGCACTTTGGGTTTCCTTGCTTGAAACCCCTGATTCCCTGGCAAGAGCTGTGAGGGTAACAGGCACGGCCATCTGGAGCAAGACACCAGGGTAGGGAGACACTTCCCTTTTGGATGCTCAGGAAGCAGCCACACCGAGGACTCAGGGGGTCCTTTACAAGCACATTTTTAATTCAAGTGTAACATACACAGAAAGGTCACGAATCCTAAATTACAGCCGGAGAGCTACCCGCCAGTGCAGTGCTTGTGCTCGCAGCCCCCAGCCACGGGGCCACCTCCCCAGCACCGTGCGCCCTGAGGGAACCCTTCGGGCTCAGGGAGCACCGCGGGGAAGAATGCCCCTCCCCACCGCCCCCTCTCTGTGGAGGTCCCACTCCCGGAGCTGGCCCTGGGGCTCACTGCCTCTCCTGAACAGCGGGGCTGACTGCGCTCAGGGCCGGGTGTGCTGCTCAGTGGTGGACAAGCCCTGATTCCTAGCGTGCTGTGGACACCCCCACCGTGGCCGGTTTCCAGCTGCCAGCAGGGGCGAGAGGCACCTGCTCTCCTGGGCCCTCCAGCACACCACTGGTTACGGGCCGTGTAACTAGGAGCAGCCTTACAGTCACACCCGTTCTGGGGAGACGAAGAGCAACTAGGGGTGCTGTTCCCTCTCAGCCACCACAAGGCAGATGTCCCCGGAACAGAGGGGCGGGGCGCTGGCAGCTCCCGCCTGCCCTCCTGGCAGGGGCTGCAGTTTAATTCCTGTAGATTCAATGAATCTACCATAAACACCACAGTCAATCAGGTCGTTTGTGGTTGAAAATGAAGGTCAACAGTAAGCTGGGCCTTGAACTTGCGTTTCGTGACTGAGCACTAGGCTCCTAATTGAGCTCAGTGCCTCCAGGCCGGGTCGCCCAGCACCAGCCACGCCTGCCTCCTCCTCACCCTGGGTCCAGTGGGTGAAGCTGGAGATGGCAGAGGGGGGCCTGCCACGCCCGCCACAGGTCACAGCTGCCCGCGGCGTGTAAGCTCACCTGGCTGGGACGCGGGAAGGACCCCCACGGCACCTGGGCGCTGCTGCTGTCTGGGCCGCCTGCCTGCCTGAAATGCTGGGGTGGCCTGGGTGTCTCAGGACGCGGTGCTGCTCTGCTGTGGAAAGCCGTAGAGGGAGGTGCCTGTCAGGGCCAGATGGGGGTCACCGGGGCTGGGCCCGTCCCCCTTAGCCACCATGAGGGCCGTGCCCTCAGCTCACGCTGTTCGGTCAGACAAGTTTCTGATGGAACACTTATCATGCGGAGGGCAGTGTTCTGGAAGCACTGAGGTTTCAACGGTTGCAGGGGTGGACAAGCCAGGCCACGTCCTGGTGTTCACAGCGCCTACATGCTGGTGGAAGAAAACGACAATGACCAGCAGGGAAGGTTACCGACAAGCGCTGTGTCCCATGTGAAATGAGGTCACAGGCTAAGGGACCGCAGGGGGGCCGCTGAGAGGGAGGCCGGCCAGCAGTGGAGAGCTGAGTGCTGAGGATGGGGCTGCCCTGTGCTCGGAGGTCCCGGGAAGGCGCCAGCGGTCTGAGTGGGACAGAGCTGTGGAGGAGGCACGGGGGCAGGACACTGGGGAGCTGGGAGAGGCAGGCCGGGCTTAGGTCTTGGGGGGCCCTTGATGACCCTGGTCAGACGCCGGGCTTAATTCTAAGTGTACTGGGAAGTCACTTGTGGGTTTTGGGCAGAAGAGTGACACGATCTGAGTCCTGCTTCACAACGGTCACCCGGGCTGTGGTGGGGCCACACGGGGAGGCAGGAGGCTTCGAGGGGCAGTGGGTAGGTGGCTGAGAGCAGGCACAGGGAAGACGAGAGGGAGCCACCAGGACTTCCTGAGAGATCAGATGGGGGGCAGGCGCGAACACCAGGCAGGGAGGAAGGAGGGCTCCTGCGTTTCTGACCCAAGTAAGCGGAGAGACAGAGGCCATTCACCGCGGTGGGGGTGGAGGGGGAGCGCACTTGTGGGGGAGAGTCCTTGATTCTTGCCCAGCCACATCAGATCAGGATGCCATTGCACCTCCAGGGGTAGAGGTCAACGAGCAGTGGTTTCCATTCCCCCGGCGAATGTTCACTGAGCACCCATTCCAGGTCAGCGAGTGCTTCTAGATCACTGGGGACACATCAGCCATCAAAACAGAGTCATTGTGAGCTCAAAGGAGCTCCCACTGGAATTCAGGGAGGCAGACGACAAAGTTCTGGATTCAAGGGTGGAGTTGGGGAGAAGCAGGGCTGCCAACAGGATCTTCTGAGTCAAGTGTGTTGGAAGTCGCCGGTGAGACCAGCTAAGGGGAAAGGTGAGGAGTCCAAGGATGGAGTTTAGGGCATTCCAACATTTAGAAGCTTTGAAGAGGAGGAGGATCCATGAAAGGACAGAGAGGGAGTGGCCAGGAGGTGGGGGACTGTCAGGGAGTGTGGGGACAAAGAAGTGCCTCAGGAGGGAGGGAATGGTTAACCGTCAGGTGCCCTGAGAGGCCACCTGAGATGTGGAGATGGGGAACTGAGCACTGGCTTTGGAAGTGTGGTTGACCTGAGTGAGACTGCTCCTCGGAGTGGTGGGGACAAAATGGGCGTCCTCCCCACTTCCTCCCCTTACCCCACTCCACCCCAGCCCAGCCCATCCTGCCCCGTCCTTGTGTGTCCCGTCTCACGTCTGTTCCGTCTCAATGGGAGCCATGCAGAGACCCTGGATTTAGGTCCCTCTTCGTCCCGTGCTACCTTCTCATCAGAGCTCGGTCTAACGGACCAGGCCAGCAAATGTCATGTGTGGGAGTGCATGAAGGGGAGGCCAGGACAGAGTGGTGGAACCCGACGTGGGGCCCTGCCTGTCCATGCTGCCAGACACGCCAGCTCCCACACTCCTCTGCGCAGCCCGTCTTCGCGTCTGTCTACTTAGCAACGCTCGTCCTTCACAGCCCAGGAAAAATTACCAAGAATGTTATTGACTCTAATTTTAATTTGTCTAGCACTCTTGTTAATGACGTCTATTTAAGACATCCATTAAAGGCCCACGAGGTTAATTAAATGGACAATTCCAATACAGTTCTATTAGAACCCCCCTATTAAGTTAATATTATAGACATTTAACAGATGTCTTAATTAGACATTATAGCTAAGAAATGCAAACTAAATTAAAATGAAAGCCATTGTCCAGAAAGAAAGCTTTTTACCATAATTTATGGCTTTTTGGGGGGAATGTTCATGTTTACTCTTCAGAACCTGAGAGATCCGTCATCTGACAATCTTTTCCAGCATCCAGAAAATCCCATCCTGTGAGTCCCAAATCTTAAATCACAGCCCAGATGTCAGAGCTGGAAGACACCTGAGCCGCCATCTGGGGTCCATGATCCTCACACTTCAGTGACCGGAGGAGCCGGCTGGGGTCTGAGAGACCCATGAAGCCCTCTGGGCCCCACCCCTGGAGTCTGACGGCAGCCCAGGAGCTGGCTGCTTCTAACCGGTGTCCTGGTGACACTGATGCCAATGCTGGAAGTCCCAGGATCCCCCTTCAGAAAACCCTCATCTGGTCTCACAGCCCCACTTTGCCAGATGGTGACACGGAGGCCCCAAAGTCGTTAGGACTGGGCGAATGGGTCAGCAGGATTCCACACCTTGCTGGGTCCCGGGGCTTACAACTTCTCTAGCGCCCTCCCCTCCCACTGAACCGGGCAGGACCTGACGCACCTCCTATGGGTTTGGGACCCGTAGCCAGAGCTCCGCCACCCCCTCCTACCTTCCCTCCTGCTGGCCCCAAGTCTCATGGGCAGGTGATGTCCTGGGGCCTCCACGACTGCTCTGCCGGCCTGGTCCTGAGCCTCAGTGTCTCTCTTCACATCCCACAACGGCCTGGATCGAGCCCGCTCCTCCAGGGAGCCTCGCTGTCCACCCTGCCCCCTGTGCGTGCGTTTCCTCCCCCACCACTGGGTGAGGGTGAGGGAGGAGCTCAGTGGTTTGCAGTAGTGAAAGGGAAGCCGGCGGTGGAGGGGCCGCTGGACCTAAGCTCCTGTCCGAGCCAGTCATGGAACCCAGTGGAGGGGGGAGCTCAGGGCCCAGCAGCTGGACCGGCTGAACCCGCTAGTGGCACAAGCACCCTGAGCAGGGGTGCGGACAGGGCAGGCCAGTGTCTGAGGGTGGGAGCCAGGCTGGGTACTGCAGCCTTTCTGAGGGACTCCACTAGGGGACCCCTATTCTGGGTGGGACAGCTCCACGGTTATTACGGACTGAATTATGTTCCTACAAATTCCTGTCAGAGCCCTCATCCCCAGGGTGACTGCGCTGAGAAATAGAGCCTTTAAGGGGGTAATTACGGTGAAATGAGGCCATAGAGGTAGAGCCCTGACCCACAGGACTGCTGTCCCAATAAGAAGAGGAAGAGACACCAGATCACTCTCTCGCTCCCTGCAGGTGTGCACCGAGTAAGACCACAGGAGGACACAGCAAGAAGGTGGGCAAGGAGAAAGCTCTCACCGGACCCCAACCTTGAGGGCACCTTAATCTTGGACTTCCAGCCTCTGGAGCGGTGGGGAAGGATGTTCTGTTTACACTGCCCATCGGCAGAGCTCTGTAACAGCGGCCAGCTAATGCGGGGGCCATGACCTGTGCCGCCCTGACTTCCCCCTCCAGGGCCTTCATCCTTTCCTTCCCCCGGAGGGGCTCCAGCCTCTGTGCGCCCTGCAGCAAGGCCCGGTCCCCACACAGAGTCGGCTCCGGGGAACATAAAGGGCCCTCGGGTCCCCTCAGTTTTTGAAGAACCGTGGGTCCCTGGGCTGATGTGTCCCAGCGCTGTGGCTCCTGAGTCCTGTCCCGAGGGGGTCACCGCTCTGCTGCTCCGCGGGCCTCCTGGTTTCTCCAGTGCGTGGGACCGACACAGGAGGCCGATGTAGCTGTCTCCCACAAGCCGACACCGCCAAGGCCGCAGCTCTACCAGGGTCCTGCTCCCGGGGCCGTGGAGGTGGGAGACCGGACTGCAGGCCGCCACAGCGCCCTCCACAACCGGCCCTGTGCCACAGCTGTGGGGACGTGGCCAGCCCCGGTCCACCTCCGGAGGCCTCAGCCTGGTTCTGGGGAGCAGCTGGTGTGGCCTCATCAGGACGCTCCCCGAGAGCCGGTGTCCTGCCTGGTCTGGGCCCTCGGGGGATGGCACGGTCCTCAGGGTACTGGACCCAACCGCCCCGGGGGCGGTGTGGGGACAACAGGGCATGCTGGAAACAGGTGGGCACAGTGGTAGCTCCATGGCAGGTGAGTGTTCTTGTCAAGTGCCCTCGGGGAAGTGGGGAGAGAAGGCTACTAATGAAACAGCCATTCACACAGAAACTTGAGTCCGAACCACAAAAAACAGGTTTCACAAGCCAAGTGGCACCAATGTTTCTGGAAAGCAGCTGTATATTCACACTTTGGCCGCCATTTCCCTCACAGGGTGTAGGCACGAGCAGCATGGCTTAGGGAACCATAGCACCGGGCTGTGACCGGCGTGGCACATGCAGATGGGAGGAATGAGCTGCGTCACATGGAAGGCAGCGACGTCCTCAGTGGGAGCCCAGGTGATGAAGGGACCACGTTACACACTGAGAGCAGGGTCTTCTTATCCCCGTGGTCAAAAGCATGGCCCTGCAGCCAGACCGTGGGGTCAAATCCCAGCTCAACCCTCTCAGGCGGTGAGGCCCCAGGCGAGCGAGCACTGAGGCTGAGCCCATGGTGGCAAACCCAGGGTGTCAGAGCACGGGGCTCAGTGGTCGGCCCAGCTGCCCTGTCCCCGGCAGGGCTGGGACCTGAGACCTGCAGCACAGGCAGTGATGGCGGCAGCGGGAGAGCATCCGAGCTGACCCTGGACCTTTCTGATGAGCCACGGACCCCACAGACGGACAGGTGTGGGCACACCCCAAGCCTCTGGGAGCGCAGGGGCACCGAGTGAGGCCTTCCTGCTCTCCCATCAGAGTCGGAGTTTACATTCCTTTCCCACGGCCTTTCTCCTCCATTGCAGGGGCCCAGCAGGACACACGGACAAAGCCAAGTGTCCGGCACTGCTGCTTCTCCTGCAGCAAAAGAAAAAAACTCATGGATTTGCTGCCGGTTTGTTCCCAGCAACGTTTCTGCCCTTACCTGGTTGGTCGGCAAACGCTGACTTCTCAAAGGAACAGGCCATCGGTCCTTCTGAGCCACGTGGCTTCCCGACCACCACACACAGGAAGCCGGCCCATGCCCGGTCCCTACTCGGGCCCGCCTGCGAGCATTTCATCGAGTGACCAGCAGGCACACGGCACACAGGCCAAGTCAGACCGAAGAGCCAAGGCTTCTGGCGGCAGCATGCAGTGAGGACCCCGCTGAGCTGGCTCTGCTGGGGACCCAGACTCTCCCAGAATGTGAGAGCTTGGGAGGAGCTGCAGTCTTGTTCCCCTTCAGCCCACCCTGGAGCCTAAGAGCCACGGGGACGAGAAGGTGCTGTAGGTCCGAGCTCCCTGTACTGAACGACCACCCCAAACACCAGCTTACCTGGTGTCCCGCCTCCGGGCCCCAGCCCAGTTCTACTTCCCAGAGCCAGTGAGCCCAAAGGCCCTCTGCGACTTCACTGTCATTCTTCAACTTTCCGGAAACAGCAGTTAGGTCTAAGAGTTCCACAGGGGTCATGACGTAAACCAACATGTCAGATGCGCCAAGCCCCTGCCCTTGGGAAGCGGGCGCCTGAGGGCAGCTGTCTACACTGCAGAAGTGGGGCCGCCCGCCAGGGACAGCCTCTGGCCACTTCCCTTCTGGCCTGGCTGGGCCGCAGGGCTCCGTCCTTCACCAGGAGCCTCTAACCACCTACGTGTGTATTATTACATAAACAACATATTCATCACAGAACACTCAGGAGACACAGAAAAGGATGAAAGAGAAATAAAAACACAGTAATGCCACCAGTCAGGTCAGCCTGTGCTGATCCTGTCAGGATTTTCTCTCAGGGGAGCAATACACACCCGTCATCACCTAGAAACATACATCCCTCCTTTCCCTGACTTTGCTCAGTAAGGTGCATTTCTTCCCGGATGATGAATTGGTCTTAACTCCAGTATTAACGGGCTGGGGGTGGTCTAGGACCAGAACCAACCCAGCCATCTCTTCGCTGAAAGGCGGGCACTCAGGTGTTCCCAGTCCTTGAGGTCCCAAACAACTGTCTCTGCAGCAAGAGATCACAGGTCAACTGTTCCCTTTGCTTTGAATTTCTTGGCCGACCGCTCACTTGACCGAAGCTGGAATTTGCTTCCATAAATGTAGGAAGTGAAGCCATCGATTTCCACTGTGAATACACAGTTTAGCTTGGGGATAACTGGAAAATGAAATAAAATAAAATAGAAAACAGGAGAAAAGGACAAAAAAAATCCTGACGGTTAAGTTCACCTTGATGCACAAGACTATTCCTAAAATGTCTGTCTTAGAACGTAAGCTAATAAGAAACGGAGAGTCCACAAAGCTCGGCAGCACCAGGATTCCAGGGCGTTATTCTGCCATGAGACCGATTTATTCAGATTTTAAATATAACTCAACACTAATTTTCAGGGTCAAAGGCTCTAAGCCAAACTCCCAGAAAAAGTGCTAGAAACCGGTCTTTGGATAGTTTGCAGACGGACTCATGGCTCTATGCTCAGTGACGACACCTCGACACCACTTTCTGAGGTTTAAAATGAGACAAGAACATACCAGGTAACTGAAGGAAGCAGCAAGAAAAAACAAATTCCAAAATTAAAGGAACAAAAACCTCCCACTGTGGTTTTGCAATCTCAGATTTGCAGGCAAGGGGTGGAAATCTCGACAGCCTGGCTGCCTACACTAGTCTCCGCTAGAACAATGAAGTCTGGCACACCCAGTGGGTGAGCCTGCACATGCTTTCCCGGAACCCAAAGGGTTACCATAAAGGGCCAGATCCTGGAACCCCAGGCACAAGCACTAAGTTAGATCCCCTCATGGTCTGCTTAGCTCCCCTCCTCCGGGAGGCAGCAGGTTGGGGCAGGGGAGGGTCTAAGTCATGGAAACAGACCCAAGTATCTGGAGGCGCAGCCAAGCAGCCCTTCCTCCCGTCCTATCTGGCTGCGGCTGCTGGCTGGGCTCCAGATGCCCTGAGGGCAGGGGGCGTGAGGGCAGGGGCGCTCTCGGCAGGCGTGGGGTGTACGGTCAGCAGGGACCTGCAATCTGTGCAGACGTGAGAGGCCAAACTGACCCGCTGAAGCCACGAGGAAAGGGCCAACGAAGCCGGGGAGGCCACAGGCCACAACACCCTGAGACAGTTCTGTACCTTTCAGGCGGTCTTCCTTGGTGAGGATTTTGAAAACGTGCTTTGTTTCCTGTAGGAGGATTCCTGAAACACCCACATAAGACGGGCATTTGGATTTCGTGACTGCAAAGGAAAAGGGCATTCAAGGCCTCAGCCTTGGGGGTCCTGGAGAGCCACAACCAGCTAGGTGGGGGCGGTGGGGAGTGGGGGGCTCCTCAGCTGGACAAGGACGAATGTGGATCCCAATCCCCTGCCTGTGGCTCTATAGCCTCTGGGCTGCTCTGACAAGATGTCCTTTGGGCGCCTGCAGCCACGGGGTCCCGGGAAGGACTATAGAGTCAAGAGGTCACGTGTGTGTCCAGCACCACCAAGACCCACAGGTTACTGGGACCGGGCCAAGTCTCACTGATGGGATCTGAAGGAACACCTGTCCATCACGGCCTTCCCACAACCTCCCAAACTCTGGCCAGAATGGGATCTTGCTACAGGCTGTGGAGCAGTGAGTGAAGCGAACCGCCACCACGGGCAGCCGGCCCCTCGGCTCTCCTGACCCACGTCCCCGTGTAGCCTGTAGACAGTCACTGAGCACCTGCCATGTGCCTGGCATTGTCTGAGGTCAGTGCTGGGCGCGGGACTGAACAAGACTATTCTCGGTTCTGCTCTCGAGGAGTTGATGTTCTAATGGTAGGAGGGGAATGTGTACCTCATCAGACGACTGCATTTTCTGATAGTGGTAACTGTTATGAAGAAGAAACACAAGGCAGTGGGGAGGAGGCTCACTGTTAGTGATGGCAGGCCCTTGGGGGCAGTGACGTCTGAGTAGGGACCTGGATACTGAGAAGCAGTCAGTCTGTGAACACACAGAACTCTGGGCAGAGGGAAGGAACAAATGCAAAGGCTGTGAGGGGGGGCCAAGTCTGGTGTGTGAGAGCAGAAAGCAGGCCGATGTGGTTAGACCCGGTGCTCAACAGAGTCAGAGGCCTTTTAGACCACAGTAAGGAAGCAGAAGACAAACACGGCCTGAGTTTTGGCATAAAACCTTCCCTCTGGCTGCCTGGTTGGGGGAGAAGCAGTGTGTCAGCAGGGAGGGGATTAGGCAGCTTCTACAGGATCCAGAGGTGATGATGGTGGCTTGGATTCGGGTGCTAGGACATGCTGATGGATGGGTGCGGAGGGATCAGGGAAGAAAGATGTTACCACCCAGGTTTTGGGCCCGACCAACCAGGGTAAACACTGGTACCATGAACGGAGCTGGGAAAACCAGGGCAGGGCTGATGGGAGGAGGCCGGAGTGGTTTTGGATATGGGAAGGGTGTGATGCCTACTGGACAGGTGGGCGGCTGTGTGCAGTGGCGACTGGATGAATGACGATGCTCAGGGGAAGGTCTGCTCTGGAGATGACACTGGGAGCTGGGAGTCCATAGCTGAGACTGAAAATTATGGGGAAATGGACGAAAGGGACTCTCTGTTCAGGGCAGGGGGCGTGTGCCAGCAGCTCCTGTGTCCCCTGGGAGAGCGTGGAAAGGCACACGAAAACCATTTAGAGTGTATCTAAAAAGTGGCCAGAACTGGCTCAAGTAGCTAGTCATCTCCCACCCTCAATGCTGGTGATCTGTAAATATCTACATGAAAAAGAGTGTGTCTAGCCCTGTGGCACAGAGCCATGCTGCCACTGAGTGACGGCGTGGGCGTTCGGGGGACCATGTGCTCTTAGGTGAGGTACCTGAAACAAGAGCCCCGTGAAGATCTGCCTTTAACAGCTTGGCCTGAATCATCTGCGGCTGCCTAGAAGATAAACAGAAGCCCTCAATGTCGACCATGAGCGAGAGTTTGGAAGGGGCACATGTGTACAAATTTCTGTAGCCAGCTGGCTCCGAAGACTGCATTCACAGTGATCGTAAGCCATGGGTTCTGCCCCAAAAGGCAAGGCTGCAGATATGCAACTCACGTGTCTGGCTTGAGACCACCACACAGGTCCCGGATGTACTGCTTCCAGAGTTCATGCAGAGGGAGAAAAAGACTGTATCTGTGGCAAAGTTAAAAAAAGTAAAAAGTTAGTTGACGTGAGCTTGGGATTGTGACATCACCAGAGCACAGAGTGCGGCCTGATGCCAAGGACCCCGACCTGGGTCACGGGGGACTGGGTGTGGATCCTAGTTTCACAGCAGATAACTGGACTGACTGACAAGTTCGTCCCCCTCCTAAACCTCAGCTTCTGCTGCTAGAACCCTCCTGGGGCTAAAGAGGGGAGGAAGGGGGGGCCCTCCTTTGCCCCTCCATCCTTCCTGCTGGCTAGAGGCAGCCTGGATGGCCGGTGCTCCAGCAGACCCCTCAGACCACGAGGCACCCTGCACACATGGCCGAGCAGCCGGGTACTCCCAGGGCGACACCACCCGAGTCTCTGCCGCACCAGCCGGGGGGCGGTAGGGTGCTCATTGGGCGCCTTTTCATGAACTAAACTTCAGTCTTGCTTCACCACTGCTCTTTGAGGTCTCCTGCTACAGAAGCTGACCCTGGTGAGAGGAGCAAACAGCAGCTGCAGGCTGCCATACACGTCCCCATGTAAGGGACCAGGTCTGTCTGGAAGATGAGTGAGCAAGTGGTGGGACGCAGGGGAGGGACCAGGTGAGAGGACCTCCGAGGCTTTCCTCTGGGGTCATTATCACTGGTCCTGGTGCCTCATGGGGAACCTGTTACAGGAAACTGTTGGTCAGACCACGGAGAACCTCAGGCTCAAACTCGAAGTGGGTTCTACTTGTGTAGACACCAGCGAGGGAAACCTGGGCAGGCAGCAGCCCCTTCTTCCACCCAAAGCACAGGTCTTTTTGCAAGCAGGGTCACGGACAAAATGACTGTGTGCAGGATGTGGGGGGCTATCTGGCTGCAGATCTTGGAGCGAAGTCTACAAACCGTCCGATGACGAGCATGTGCAGAAGCGTAGCTGAGGAGGGATGCAGTGTCAGCTGGAGGGAGGACCTCATCCTCCCAGAGAGATGCGTCCCTTTCAGAAACTTCTGAAACATGCCGGCAGCATGCTCTTTGGCAATAAAACCCAGTGGATGATTCTGTCTAGTGCTATTAAAAGCTATGAAGAGTCTATACAAAGATATATCAGTTCCTCTTTCTCTGGGAAAGCTGAAAGACAAACAGCCTGTGGCCATGGGTTACTGACTCACTTATGGTGCGGGTCTCACTACTTAAGGCTAGGACAGGAGCCAGACAGTAAAACAGCAAGAGCCTCACTGTGCCTGGCTGTAAAAGCCAAGTGCAAACCTAGCCTGAATTGGTAAAGGAAGGCTGCCCTCTTGTGGCAGAAGTGGGAGAAGCTCCCTTAGCTTCAGGGGAGAAGGGGCTGCCAAGCCTGCTCCTGGGCCTCCCCAATGCACACACACCCATTCCAGGAAGATGAAGCTGCCTTAGGTAGAAAGGCAGGGAAGGCTTGGCATACCTCTGCTGCTCTCGCTTAATGTCGAAGAGGTGCAGCTCCCTCCTCTGCCTGGCAGAGAGGCCCTTGGATTTTTTTTTCTTCTCCTTTCGCTTCCGGCGAGTGGCGTACTCCAGGACCACAGCTTTGCGTTGCAGCTGGTCTTCTCGGGCTTGCTGGCTCATGTGGGGCATGCTGCGCTTCAGGAAGGCCCTCATGAAGGCCTCGGCCTGCTGGGCTCCCGGAAGCTGCATGGGGACAGGGCGGCATGGTGCCCACTGTTCTGGTGGGGGCAGCCCCAGACCACAGGCCCTCCTAGACACCGCAGATGGGATGCCTTCCCTGACCCATCTGTCTCCCGACTGAGCCTCACACAGCCGCTCATCTGCTGAATGTGAGCTACCCACAGCTGTCCAGATGTGAAAGTCACACTCAAATACCAATTCGGACGCCGCACAAAACAGCCACGTCAAAATTCAACTTCCTACTCTACTTCTCTGACGTTATTTTGAAGGGATTTAAAAAAAAAAAATCCCCCAAACCCTTTATATTAGGAAGAAAAGACTTCTCTGATCCTTGACAGGGAGGAAAGCTTGAGAAATGTATGCCAACATTTATTCAGTCATGACCAGATGAAGGCAAGCTATGGCCTCAAAGGAATGATCCTAACACTTGGGAAAATGGTACCACCCGGTGCCCCAGGGTGGGCCACGCCTTGGGAGGGTAGGAATCTGATACAGTGCCCACGTGGCAATCCTCTTTACTTGGGTTTGGCCCGTGGATGTGTCATGGCTACTCGCTAGGTCTGCTCCCACAGCACTTGGGGAAAGGAAGCACCGGTGCATCTCAGCCTCCTGTGCCCACTCTCTCCCAGAGAGCAGAAGAGCACTTGACCGTGATGAAGCACAGACTCCCATGACATGTGGGCAAAAGAACTGTCCTGATTGTGTGCAGTTCTTGGGAGAACTCCGAACATCACAGCCTCTCAGGTGGGGAGTTCCACCGGTCTACTCCTCATTCAGCTGCCCGTGTCCTAGGTTGGCCACAGCCCAGGCGGCACTGTCTACGCAGGTCCTGCCTCATGGCTGGGGATTTCCTGAACCCCTGTTGCTCTAATAAGGCTGCAAACCCTGTGAAACTCATGTGTCAATAATCACATTCTCCCTTAAGGAGAAGCGGGGCTGGGAGGGGTAGATGTGATACACTCATCTTCAAGGCCGCTCACCGTAAGGAGGGCAGTCAGCTTCGACTCTGCACCTTAGATACTAACTAAGAAACCAAATAAAAGTGTATCCGTCTTTTAAAATCTTGATTTCTTGTGAACTCCCTCATTAGGAGTCCCCAGTGGAGCTTCTGCTAAACTGACAAAGCATGTTTGCAGCATCCAGATATAATCCAGAAATTCCACTGAGGACAAGTGATTGCCTGCCCTCTTCAAGAGTGAAGGGGGCACAGTGGCAGAGTCAAATGACAGTGCTCACCAGGGCAGTTTTCAGGTGGGTACAGCCCAGTGTCCCCTACACAGTGGGAGATGACACAGGATCAAGAGGTCCCAGTTAACCTAACAAGGAAAAAAGAGGCCAGCATATGGAAACAGGACATCAGAACAACAGATCTCAACTGAGACTAACACATCTACTGGAAGGATGAGGAGTAAGACATGGGAAGGACATCTAAAGCAGTGCTAGGGTATCGAGCCATCTTTGTCATCACCTCTGCTGCTCCCATGCACTGTACCTGAACGTCAAACTCTTTAGCCTCTTTCTGAGAAAAGGCATGGTAGATCACACCTGGGGGATTCAAACAAACAAGAAATGATCAATTCAGGTTGGGCATGACTACAAGACTCATGACTTTTCTAACTATGAAAGTAACTGTTGTTATTTATACATAGGAGAAGACAGGGATGCTACAGAGAGCACAGGCTTCTAAGCTTTCTTGGATGCCTCTTATTCTACCCTCTGGCCACCCGTCCTAGAAGTTCCAAGAGTGTGCTTTCAAACAGGGCTTGCCCTGGTGCCTGGGTGGCTCAGTCAGTTGAATGTCCAGCTCTTGATTTCAACTCAGGTCATGATCTCAGAGTCCTGGGATTGAGCCCTGTGTCTGGTTCTGCAGTCTAGGTGAGTCTGCTTGAGAGTCTCTCTCTCCTGCCCCACCCCTCTGAGTGCTCTCTCTCTCTCAATTAAATAAATAAATTTTTAAAAAGAAATACATATAAAGCAATGCTTCTCAAATATTAATTTATGTAGGAAACTCTAGGTTCTTATTAAAATGTAGATACCTAGGCCCCACTCCCAGATCTGGTATTTCTTTCTTTTTCTTTTTATTTTTTAAGGTTTTTTAAAAAAAATTATTCATTTGAGAGAGAGAGAAGAGAAAGTGTACACAAGCAGGGGTGAGGGTCAGAGAGAGAAGGAGAAGCACACTTCCCACAGGGTAGGGCTTCTGAGGAGCAGACTCCCCACTGAGCCGGGCGTCTGATGCAGGGCTCCATCCCAGGAACCTGGGACCATGACCTAAGACGAAGGCAGACGCTTAACCTGCTGAGTTACCCAGGCGCCCCCAGATCCTGCATTTCTAACAAGTTTCAAATGCTACTGCAGGTCAGTAGGCCACACTAGGAGTTGACTGGCTTAATACACCACAGGTTAGGAGCTTGAACAGTTGCTCTGTAAGTCTAATTGAGTAACTCATTTAAAAGTTATATGATAGAGCTTCCCAGGGTGCAGATGGTTGGAAATATTACATTTTGTTGTAATTGGAAATATTACATTTTTGTTTAAAAAAAAGACTTTTCACATATCAATATCTATGAAATTGGGATGTATCATACAATAGATGGTGTCCTACACTGATAAAACACATTAGGTCTTTCTTCAAGCTCAAAATATATATCGATCAATGTGGTTTCAACCTCTAAAAACTCCACACTCCGGTTTCTTACTTCACTTGTGTGAAGAAAAATATGGTTCTGGGGACAGAGTATGGGTGTAAATGGAATAAGTATAAGACAAAGGCCTGGTTTTAGGATCAAAAGACTAGAAAATCTGGTTCACATGACACTCTGTAAATTCCACCCCAGCTCCATTGTGCTTCCTTGAGTACATATGAACAAGAAAACCAATGTGTTTATATTATATAATATACACAGTATATTATATTATATATGCAGTATGTATATTATATTATATTATATTATATTATATTATATTATATTATATTATATTATATACAGAGTCTGGTTCTCCTTCAAATGCAAGAGTGGCATTAAAATCTGTTTCTAAAAAGCAACCCCAGGAATGACTTTGCTTCAACTGTCACAGGTGCTTCGATTAAACTTGAAAGTCTTTTCTGGAACAATACACATCAAACAGTTACTGAGCACTCATTTGCCATGCACCTGGCTAAAAGCTACCTATTTTATCTAATAATATTTTCTGAACAATCCTTTAAAGTAGACACTATTCCTATAATATACACGAGAAAACTGAAGCTCAGATATGCTGAGACACATAACTTGATCACAGAGATAGGGAGTGGCAGAGGTGGAAATGAACATACTGGTCCAAAGACCAGTTTTAACGGTGTCTACACTCCCCTGCTTATAACTGCCCTGGGTGATTGCTCCCTTCCTTGGCATAGCTTTTCTCCACTCAACTCCCAAAGTCCTGGGTTATGATACCATTCTTCAGCACGCTCTCAGCGCTTTCCACCAGACAAGGGTCGTTCACAGAACAGCTGTGGTTGGGCAGGAACCACTATCAGCACCTCACAGAAGGGGAAACCAGGTCGTAGAGAGGATCGGGGCCTTAACCACTGTCACCAGGAGGCAAGTAGTGGCCAAGTCGGCCCAAGGGCCTTGGCCCTCCTTTAGCACACTGAGCAGGCCCCATGGGGACCTGTCGCCAGCTCTGACATCAATCTCTAGCTCAGAGACTGTGCCGGGCCAACGGGGACTCTGGGCCTCGGTTTCACTTATGTAAGGCGGGACAATTCCCCTAGTAGTTTCATTCGGTCTCTACTGGGAACCCGTTCACCTACCAACACCAAGTTCCCGACCCTTTATTTACATCCCAACCCTCCCCAGCTCAACCTCGCTTACTCTTCATCCTCGGGCCGCTTCCCTTGCGCTTGGATGACGTTTCCTGCGGGCGACATTCAATCTTTACCTCTCTTCACTGTCTTCAGCAGCCCTCAGCTATCAGAACTTCTCTTGTCAAAGTTTGGGCTGAAGAGACTTCTAGTGCCCGAGCTCGCGCGCGACGCTAAGTCGCCAAGCTGAGACGCTGCAACTCTCAGCTAGAACCGAGGCGCGCGGGCTCGCAAATGGCGTCGTCTGTGACGTCACTGACGCGCGCCGACCTATGGCGGCGCATGCGCCCGATGGCGGCTCCGCTACACCAGAGGCACTGCTAGCCTTGATGGTTTCTCTGCTCCATAGGGCTTTCTCAGCTCCCGTGTAGTATAGGCGTGGGAAGGCCAGAAACTTCGGGGTTGCGGCGAGGGCGTGTGGACTGCTTGTGAAGGGCTGGAGTAGAGCGGGGCCAGCCGACTGGAAGAGAACTACGGGGACCTTGTGTATCAGGGAAGTACGGAAATGGGACGCGGATGGTGAGAATGAGGTCAATGGGGTAGCTGATCAGCCTTCTCTTCAGATTAGCCGAGGCACTGAAGTTGAGATGGACGGCTTACGCTCTAGTTTTGTCCTGCTGCTAAACTAGCTGTGTGACCTCGCTTAAAGCACTTCCCATCTCCAGGCATACCTTTTCCCATCAGCTGTGAGTGGGTTGGGCCTGATAGTCTGAACGTTTTCTTGAGACCCAGAATGTTAGTTTCTGGCAGGAAGTTAAAAGGCAAGGAACTGATGCTCATTGTTCTGGGGAAGGGTCCAAGAATTGTGGCTGGAAGGCCTGGTGCAGACCTCTCAGAAGTGACCTGGTGTTCATCACTGTGCAGCCTTCATTTCTGCAGAGTGCGGTTCAGGAGAGCAGTATAGCCCCTCCACTTTAAGTCAGTGGGTCTCAGCTTCCAGTAAGGTATAAAGTCCTTCTAAGGGAACAAAAATTCTCTAGGTACCCTGAGGTTTTATGTACACAAATCCTAGTTTGGGAAACATTGATTTAATTGTTTCTGGGTGGTGACCTTGTGCCATTTTGATCTTAGACATAGGACTGCAGGCCCTGAAATTCAGTGGCTATAATGTGGCTTGTCCTGGTGAATGTGAACCTTGTATGTATATCAACGTCAAAGTGGAATTACAACATTTAAATGTATTGCACTTGAAGGTGCCTGAGAATAGTTAGGAGTCTAAGCTTGAGAAACTGCTCTTGGGGATCCATACCATGTGAACTACCAAATGTGAATTTTAAAAGAGCAACATGAGACAGCAGAAGATAGTAAGAGCCAATTTCAGTGTATAGTCTCAAGGGGACCCTTTGGAGCAGGACCTTTGTGATTATGGCAACAAGGGAGAAGGCAGACTTCTGTCTTTGAGAGCTTCTTTTTTTTAGGATTGTTAGAGCTCTTTATCTCCCAATTGACCCTTTCTGAAGTAGTCAATTCAGCTTGGAGGACTGCCAGTCTTCCATGGAGTTCCCTGCTTGTGGTGGGGTGAGCGCTGAGAACTGCAGTTGCTTTGTACTTCCCTGATCACTAAATCATTTTTTAAAGATCAAACAAACCACTTTATTATCCTCAGGAAACAAATGTCTGTGTATGCAGACTGGCACCCGTCCTTACCGATATCGGTATTATTGTGATTGTTGTTTATAATAGCAAAAACTTGGAAACCACTTGATATTAAACAGTAGTGGATTAAATAAATGAAGTATGTGCTAATTAAGTAAGTAGATTAGTTAAATCCATTGCAACCACAGGGTGAGCTTCAAAAATCACATTCCTCAGCATCCCTGGAGATTCTTATTTAGTACATGGGTCCCAAAAATCTGTATTAAAAAAACAAAAATGTTCCCAGGTTATTTTGTGAGTAACTAGGTTTCAAAACTATAGTATGATACATTTATAGAACTTAATATAATAGAATACCACACAGCCATTAAACAAATTATAATTTTTTTTTTTAGATTTTTTTTTATTTTTATTTATTTATTTGTCAGAGAGAGAGAGAGAGAGCACAAACAGGCAGAGAGGCAGGCAGAGGCGGAGGGAGAAACAGGCTCCCCGCCGAGCAAGGAGCCCGATGCGGGACTCGATCCCAGGACCCTGGGATCATGACCTGAGCTGAAGGCAGCTGCTTAACCAACTGAGCCACCCAGGCGTCCCTAATTTTTTTAAAATATTACAAAATATTAACACAAAACTAAATGTATACAGATAAAGGATTGGAAAGACATACTACTATATAGGAAGTTTTTAGTGTTTGTATAATGATGAGAGATCTTTTTTCTTTTTGTCTATTTTCTAAATTTTATTCAGAGAAAATAAGACTTTCTTAATTTTTTTCTTTTTAAACCTATAAATGATAAATTTTCAAATATGGCTATACATGTGTTTTCCCACTAGTGGCTTTGTGAAAGTTCCATAGGAAGTCAAAGTTCAAGACCATCATTGCAAATGATCTACCCCCTCCCTCTGAACAACTTGTGAAAGACTTCAAATGTGCAGAAAAATGGAAAGGATTCTATAGTGAACACTCTTATGCTTTTAAGTTCTACAGTTCATATTTTGCTCTCTTTGGACGGGTTTCTTTTGATTGCTGCTTTAAGACAGTCAGGCTGTTAGGTTGAGTACTCAAAAGTCTCATATTCAACCTCAAAAAATTAAGCCTCAACTACTACTAATAAGTGCATATCTATGAATGTTAGAACCTGCCTTATTGAATAAACAAATATGGCATAGAGTGAGATGATGCCTATATTAAAGCAGAACCTGGCACAGACGACACAGTTGGACAGAATAGCCATCATTATCTGCTGTCTCATAAAACTGGCATAATCCCTGAGGCTCAAGATTAAGAATGTCTCTCGCCCCTTGATCTGTATGCTGGTCCAAACATGGCATACTGATTGACAAAGGAGTTGGGAGTGTTGGTGGTGGGGGACCTGGGCACAGTGGCACTAGCAATCATTCCTCAGGCTTAATAGTGCTGTAGGAGATTCTTTGTGTGACAGAGAGTGAGGAGAGTAGACAGTAAGGTTCCAGTTCTAACACTGGACATTGCTGCCAGAGAAACCCTTTCCAGCTAGGCGATTGGGTGTTCTGGCTACCAGAATCAAAGAGCTGATGCTCATAGTAGGATGACATACCAGCCCCTCTGGTCAAGAGACAGCACTGAGCTCTAAGTCAATTTAAGGCCAACCATTTAGAATTCCAAGCAGCAGGGACTACAACACTTAGCATGTGTGGCCAAATATCAGTTTTTGAAACCCAGGTTTTTCAGTCTTCCAAAATCCAAAAGTCACTCTTCAAGGGCACCTTGATCCCAGATGTCTAAAATGCAACATTATAGATTCTTCCAGCTCCCTGAAGAAGTTTTCTTCTCAGCTGAACCCACTGAGGAAAGCTCGGTTTTCTTTTTTATGATGGAATGTCTAAATGAAGAGGAGGCTCTTTGGGGTTGTAAGAGATCTCCTTCACTGGATTTAAGGGGTAATTGCTGAGTCATCTGAAGGATTTGCAGGGAAATCTCTGCAGGCTTCATGGAGCATGTGTCCATGCGGCTCACAGTCTCCCTCCCCTGTTCTGACCTGTGCTCAATGTTGGGGAAGCAGCCATTGACTCCAGGCCTAAGAGCTATGTGTTAACATATGTATGAGTCCATTCTGGGCCAAAATATGGGAAGGTGGGTGGGAGAAAGGAGCTGATATAAAATCACCCCAAACTGGAATTAGGGCAAGGTCGGAAAGCAAAGATTTTGGTTTTGTGCTATTTGAGTCCCTAAGCCCTGCTGGAGGTAGGGGATAGACTTCCCTTTCAAGATATTTGAAGCCAGAAGGGGACCTGAAACTTTAAAATTCTGACTTAGTGAAGAGGTAAGGCCCACAGCATAGCTGCCTGACAGGAAAACATATGACCTTTCTAAGAGATGGTGCTACCTCTTAATTTCCTTCAGTCTCCTCTGTTCTTTAATACTCAACATACAGCTTAAAATTTGAAAAGGAGTATATCTGACATGCAAAGAAGCAGGAACTCTCACCCATAATCAAGAGAAGAAATGTCACCAGAATAGAACCATAAATGACCCAGATGTTTGAATTGGAAGATAACACTTTAAAATATTTTTATAATACTTGAAAACATTTACGATGCTATTACAGGAGGAGGAGTCCTAGGTGGCAGCCTAGGACGATCCTGAAATCACCTTTTCCCATGGACACACTGAATCTGTACCTACCCATAGAAAAATGCTTCCTGAAGAAGCAACTGAGGGCTGATGGAACAGCTGCTGCACAATGAAGGATAGAGGGACCATATAGAAAATGGCAGGAGAAATGGAGATGCATAATGTTGGGGACCCCCCTCCTGATGCCATGAACTATGATAAGGAGAGACAGCACTGAGGGACCCACATGCAGATTTGCCTGATCTACAGCAAAAGAAAACAAAAGAAGACAAAACAAAACAAAAAAATGGTGATATAAACGGCAACTAGACTATAAGTAAAGAAACCCATTTACTAACAGAGGGCCCACCAATGGTGGGAAGCACCTTATGGAACTCTCTCTGGGTCAGAGGTACTGGCAAGCACCATTGTTTATGTTTCCTCTCTGTCTTGGTAGCACAGATGGGAGCAGGGCCCAGGCATTCGGGCTGGTCCACCATCTTAGTGAACCTTGGCCCCTAGCCCACACTGGCTCCAGCCATTCCTCCTAAGAGGCCTGCCTGCCCATGCTCTCCCCAGCTCCAGCCATCCCACCAGGGTGGCTGTGGCATGGAGCACCCTGAGGCCCACTGGTCCATGACTGCTTTAGCTGCAATGGTCCCACCGGTGTACCCCGTGCATGGAGGGTCCCAGCCTGTGACCACCCCAGCTCTAGCCATACTGCCAGGGTGGTGCCCACCTGGAGCATCCCAGGACTGCCTTGGCCATGCTTGCTCCACTTTCAGGTGTTCTTCCAAGGCGGCCCTAGTATGGAGTACCTTGGAACTCATACTAGCCCCCATACTATCTCCAGATGTTCTGTCAGCATGGCCCCATGGAGCTTCACAAGAGTACATGGCCTATGCTGACTCCCATCTCTAGCTGTACTGCCTGGGTGGCTCTGATATAGAGCCCCTGGAACTTTTTGGCTCATGCCTACCTCAGCTCCAGCCATCTCACCAGGGTGACCCTGGACAAAGTGCCCTGAGACCTCTAACCTCCTCCTGTTCCATATCCAGCCAACCAGTCAGCCAGTGTTGCCAGGGACATGCAATTTACACAGGAACATTCCTATAGAAGGCTACTCCTTCAAAATGGTAGAGTAAGCTGTTCAGTTTAATTCACAGAAACAAACATAAACATTCAAACAAAACGAGACAGAAGAATATGCTCCAAATGAAAGAATAAGATAAAAGTTCAGTAAAAGAACTAAATGATACAGAGATAAGCAATCTACGTGATACAGAGTTGAAAGTAATGGTCACAATGATGCTCACCAGACTTGAGAGAAGAGAGGATGAACTCAGTGAGGACTTCAACAAAGAGATAGACAATGTAAAGTAAAATCAGAGTTGAAGCATACAATAACTGAAATGAAAAATACACTAGAGGGAGGGCATCTGGGTGGCTCAGTCAGGTAAGTGTCTGCCTTCAGCTCAGGTCATGATCCCAGGTTCCTGGAATTGAGCTCCACATGTGGCTTTGTTCTTAGCAGGGAGTCTGCTTCTTCCTCTCCCTCTTCCTCTGTGCTTCCCCTGCTCATGTGTGTGCGCGCTCTCTCTCTCTCTCTCAAATAAATAAATAAAATTAAAATAAAAAAAATAAAAGAAAAATGAACTAGAGGGAATCAATAGTAGAATAGAGGATGGAAAGAATGGATCAGTGACCTGGAAGACAAGGTAGAGCACCTAAGCTGAACAGCAAAAAGAAAAAAGAATTTTGAAAGTGAAAATAGGTTAAGGGAACTCTTGTACAATAGCAGCCTTATTAACATTCACATTAGAGTGGTCCCAGAAAGTGCAAGCTGGTGCAGCCACTCTGGAAAACAGTATGGAGGTTCCTCAAAAAGTTGAAAATAGAGCTACCCTATGACCCAGCAATCGCACTACTATGTATTTACCCTAAAGATACAAATGTAGTGATCCAAAGGGGCACATGCACCCGAATGTTTATAGCAGCAATGTCCACAATAACCAACCTATGGAAATAACCTAGATGTCCATCAACAGATGAATGGATAAAGAAGATGTGGTATATATATACAATGGAATACTATGCAGCCATCAAGAGAAACAAAATCTTGCCATTTGCAACAACGTAGATGGAACTAGAGGGTATTATGCTAAGCGAAATAAGTCAATCAGAGAAAGACAATTATATGATCTCTCTGCTATGAAGAATTTGAGAGGCGGGGGGGCATGAGGGTGGGGGGAATGAAACTAGATGGGATCAGGAGGGAGACAAATCATAAAAGACTCTCAATCTCACGAAACAAATTGAGGGTTGCTGGGGGGGAGGGGGGAGGGATAGGGTGGCTGGGTTATGGACATTGGGGAGGGTATGTTTTAGGGTGTGTGCTGTGAAATATGTAAGCCTGGTGATTCACAGACCTGTACTCCTGGGGCAAATAATACATTATATGTTAATTTAAAAAATAATAAAAATAAAAAAGAATGGTCCCAGAGGAAGAAAGAGAGAAAGAGACAGAAAACTCATTTGAAGAAATAGTAGTTGAAAACTTCCCTAACCTGGGAATGAAACCAATATCTAGGTCTGGGAATCCCAGAGATCTTCAAACAGAATGAACCCAAGGAGGGCTGCACTGTGACACATAGTAATTAAAACAGCAAAAAGTAATGAATCTTAAAAGCAGCAAGAGGAAAGGAAACAGTTATTTACAAGGGAATCCTCATGAGGCTTTCAGCTGCTTGTAGGCCAGAGGGGAGTGGTGAGTGCTGATAGGAAAAAAACTGCAACCAAGCATACTCTACCTAGTAAGGTTATCATTCAGAATTAAAAGAGAGAGAGAGTTTCCTAGACAGAAATTAAAGGAGCTTTAACCACTAAACCAGCCTTACAAGAAATGTTGAAGGGACTTCATGCAGAAGAGGAAAGGCCATATGTAGCAATTAGCAAATTACAAAAGGAAATAAACTTCACTGATAAAAGCAAACATATAGTAAAGGTAGTAGATCAATCACTTATAAAACTAGTATGAAGGTTAAAAGACAAAAGTAATAAAATGAATTATTTCTAAAAAAAAAATTAAGGAATTTGCAAAATAAAAAGATGTAAAATATATTATAACCCAAACCGTGGAAGGGTGGGGGGTAAGAATGTGGTGATTTTAGAATGTGTTTGAACTTCAGTGAATATCAGCTTAATATAGGGTGATATATACTTAGCATAGTCTATATGAACCCCATGGTAAAAACCAAAACCTGTAATAGATAAGCAAAAAAGGAAAGGAAAGGAATCCCAACATAACACTAAAGAAAGTCATCAAACCACTAAGGAAAGAGTAAGAGAAGAAAAGAACAAAACTCAAAAACAACTATAAGACAATTAACAAAATGGTAATTAGTACATGCCAATCAATAATTAAATGGACTAGATGCTCCAATCTAAAGACATAGGGTGACTGAGTGGATAAAAATACAAGATAGGGGGCAAGATGGCAGATGAGTATGGGACCTCATTTCATCTGGTCCCTCGAATTTAGCTGGCTGTCTATCAAGCCATTCTGAATACCCACGAATTCTGAATACCCACGAATTCAGCCTCATATGTATAAAAATATATCTGGAATGCTACAAGCAGTAAAATGACTGCTTTTTGCAAGGTAGGAGGTGCGGAGTCTTGAGTATGTGGAGAAATATCGAAGATAAATAGAGGGGTGAGGGAGCCTCCATCAGCTGGCTACCAGAAATTGATATAACACCACAGTGCAAAATCTGAGCCATTAGAAATCTGCTCCAGTGAGAGACATTCCTTTCTGAAAGGGGCTCAAGAGATGAAAAGGGCAGAATTCTAGTTGGGTCATTGTGGTCTCAGGATCTCAGTAGACACAGATAAAACAGAAGTGACCGAGCTGATAGAATGCCCAAGCACTGGGGTGGGGAAACTGGTTATGGGCAGCGAGCCCAGGAAGCATTCTAAGCTCTGTTTGCCATAAACTGCAAGCCGGGCCAGTGAGGAGATTGCTCTTTGCCTGAGCACCCTGAGAAGGACTGGAACATACAGGCCATATACCACCCCCTGGGGGGTACGAAATGGCTGTGCCCACGACTGGGCAACAGCTCTCGGGGGGGGGGTGGCCCCACAAAGGATAATAGGGTGGCACCCAGCCATGATCTGGGAGCAGTGGAGCAGGGTGCATACACAAGCCCACTTGCAGTTGCAAAGACACAGAGCAACTAATGCTCATGGGTCCATTGGAATCCCCTGGGAAGAATGCAGTGGGCATGAACTGTGGGAGTCTGCAGAATTTGGTGCTCTCAGAAGTGGAGATGATTTGACCTGGAGGGTTTATTGAAGTGGGGGGGACCATGATCTTGTGGTTCTGGGCACGGCCATTTTTGCTTTGACCCTCTAAACAGGGTATGGAAAGTCGCCAAAGAAACAAAAGCCACACAGACAACCAGGTCACATTGAGCCCATCCCCCTGACAAGGGGTGGGGCAACTCCACCCAGGCAAAGACACCTGAGAAGCAGAACAGCAGGCCCCCTCCCCCAGAGACAGACTGGAAGAACAGGTGAATGACAAGCTTGTGGATCCCACAAGAGTGTAAAACTCCAGCACCAGGGATGAATAGTATATTGAGCTCCAGGTGTTTCCTCACAACTCATTTATCCTTCAGTCTAAAATTTTCCATTTCTTTCCTTCTTTCTTTATTTTTAACCTTTTCCCCATTTCAACTAGTTCTTATTTTACCAGCTTATGTTTTTAAGTTACTTTTTAACTTTCATTTTTTCACATCTACATTTTATAGATTTATGCCTTATTCTAGTCCTTTTTTCACTTTATTAAATTTATACATATATATTTCCCCCAAATACTTTAATTTTATTTTTTCAGTGTTACAAGATTCATTGTTCATGTATCACACCCAGTGCTCCATGCAATACATGCCCTCCTCAATACCCACCACCAGGCTCACCCAACCGCCCACCCCCCGTCCCTCCAAAACTTTCAGTCTGTTACATATATGCACACATACACACACACACACACACACTCACTCACTCACTCTTTGGGTTTATTTGCAATTTGGGGATGTAGTGTTTTCTAACACACAGACCAAAATTCAACCAGGACCAAGTGGATCACCTTGTCCATCCTGTGAGATTATAGTCTCTCACTCCCCACCCCTTTTTTATTGTTTTGTTTCATTTTGGCTTTGTTCACTTTTCTGTGATGGCTTCCGACCACTTCAGATTTTTTCTAGGGTGCATTTGTTTAAGTCATGGTTAATATTTTGGACTCTGTTCATTTGCTCACCCATCCTTCCCTGGTCAGGATGACTACAAGGAGGAATTCGCAACAAAGGAAAGAACCAGAAGCAATGTTCTCTGCTAAATGTTCTCCTACTAAAGAAGGACAGAGCTAATCAATATGGGTACAAATAAGATGTCAGAGATGGAATTCAGGATAGCAATTATAAAGTTAATAGCTAGGCTTGAAAAAAGTACAAATGACAATACAGAAACTCTAAGGGGAGAAATGAGATCTAATCAGGCCAAATTTAAAAATGTTATTAATGAGTCCAAATTGGATGCTCTAACAGCTAGGGTCAATGAGGCAGAAGAGAGAATCTAGAGGACAGGTTGATGGAAAGGAATGAAGTTAAAGAAAAGAGAGAAAGACAACTATTAGCCCATGAAGAAAGGCTTTGAGAATTTAATGATGCCTTGAAATGAAACAATGTCAGAATTAGCAGGATCCCAGAGGGAGTGGAGAGAGAGAGGGCTAGAAGATATATTTGAGTAAATCTTGGCTGAGAACTTCCCTAATCTGGGGAAGGAAACAAGCATTCATGTCCAAGAGGTGGAGAGGACCCCTCCCAAAATCAATCAATAAAAATAGATCAACACCAGACATATAATAGTGAAGCTTGCAAATCTTAGGGCCAAAGAAGCTATCCTGAGAGCAGCTAGGGAGAGGAGATTCATCATATATATAGAGAGGAACATCAGAATATCATCAGACCTGTCTACAGAAACCTGACTGGTGGGAAAGAGTTGGCAAGACATATTCAGGGTACTAAATGAGAAGAACATGCTGCCAAGAATACTTTATCCAGCAAGATTGTCATTCAGAATGGAAGAAGAAATAAAGAGCTTCCAGGATAGACAGAAACTGAAAGAATATTTGACCACCAAGCCAGCCCTGCAAGAAAAATTAAGGGGGATTCTGTAAGCGAAGAGAGACACCAAGAGTAGCATAGACCAGAAAGTAACAGAGACAATCTACAGAAACAGGGACTTTACAGGTAATACAATGGCACCAAATTTATATCTCTCAAAAGTCTGAATGTAAATGGGCTGAATGCTTCAACCAAAAGACACAGGGTATCTAACTGGATAAAAAAGCAAGAGCCATCCATATGCTGTCTACAGGAGATGATTTTAGACCTGAAGGCACCTCCAGACTTAAAGTGAGGGGGTGGAGAACAGTTTACCACACTAATGGACCTCAAAAGAAAGCTGGGGTAGCAATCCTCATATCAGACAAATTATATTTTAAACCAAAGACTGTAGTAAGAGATGTAGAGGGACACTATATTATACTTCAAGGGTCTATCCAACAAGAAGATCTAACAATTATAAATATCTATGCCTCCAATGTGGGGGCAGATAATTATATAAGCCAATTAATAACCAAAGTAAAGAAACATATTGATAATAATACCATGGTAGCAGATTTTAACGCCACACTCACAGCAATGGGCAGATCATCTAAGTAGAAGATCAACAAAAAAACAAGGGCTTTGAATGACACATTGGACCAGATGGACTTCACAGATACATACAGAACATTCCATCCTAAATCAATAGAATACTCATGCATAAGTGCACATGGAACTTTCTCCAGAAAAGATCACATACTGGGTCAAAAATCCCATCTCAACCAATACCAAAAGACTGAGATTATGCCTTGTATATTTTCAGACCACAATGCTTTGAAACTAGAACTCAATCATAAGAAGAAATTTGGAAGGAACTTGAACACTTGGAGATTAAAGAGCATCCTACTAAAGAATGAATGAGTCAACCAGGAAATTAAAGAAAAACTTAAACAATTCATGCAAACTGAAAAATGAAAATGCATCAGTCCCAAACATATGAGATACAGCAAAGGAAGTCCTAAGAGGGAAGTACATAACAATCCAAGCCTCTCTCAAAGAATTAGAAAAATCACAAATAACACAAACTAACTTTACACCTAAAGGACCTGGGGAAAGAATGCAAATAAAGCCTAAACCAAGCAAGAGAAAAGAAATAATAATGATAGAGCAGGAATCAATGAAATAGAAACTAAAACAAGCAAACAAACAGTAGAATAGATCAATGAAACTAGAAGCTGCTTCTTTGAAAGAATTAATAAGATCAATAAACCTCTGCCCAGACTTATTCATGAGAAAAGAGAAAGGATGCAAATTAATAAAATTATGAACAAAAAGGGAAAGATCACGACCAATACCAAGGCAATACACACAATTATTAGAACATATTATGAGTAACTATATGCCAACAAATTAGGCAATCTGGAAGAAATGGACGCATTGCTGGAAACTTATAAATTACCAAGATTGAAACAGGCAGAGGTAGAAAATTTGAACAGATCAATAAATGGCAAGTAAATTGAAGCAATAATCAACCCCTCCCCCCCCCCAAAAAAAAGAATCCAGGGCCAGATGGCTTCCCAGGGGAATTCTACCAAACATTTAAAGGAGAAATAATACCTGTTCTACTGAAGATGTTTCAAAAAAATAGAAATGGAAAGAAAACATCCAAACTTACTCTGTCAGGCCAGAATTACCTTGATCCCAACACCAGACAAAGACCCCACCAAAAAGGAGAATTACACATCAACATCCCTGATGAGCATGGATGCCAAAATACTCACCAAGATCTTAGCCAGTAGGAACGAACAGTACATTAAAAGGATTATTCACCATGATCAGGTGGGATTTACTCCTGGAATGCAAAGGTGGTTCAACATTCACAATCAATCAATGTGATAGAGCATATTAATAAAAATAAGACAAGAACCATATGATTCTCTCAATTGATGCAGAAAAAGCATTTGACAAAATACAGTATCCTTTCTTGATGAAAACTCTTCAAAGTATAAGGATAGAGGGAACATATCTCAATATCATAAAAGCCATTTATGAAAAGCCCACAGTGAATAACATCCTCAATGGGGAAGAAATTAGAGCTTTTCCCTTAAGGTCAGGAACACAACAGAATGCCCACGGTCACCATTACTGTTCAACATAGTACTAGAAGTCCTAGCAACGCCTCAGACAACAAAAAGAATTAAAAGACATTCAAATTGGCAAAGAAGAAGTCAAACACTTACTCCTTGCAGATGACATGATACTTTATGTGGAAAATCCAAAGATCTCCACCCCAAAATTGCGAGAACACGTACAGCAATTCAGCAACATGGTAGAATAAAAAATTAATGCAGGGAAATCAGTGGAATTTCTATACACAAACAATGTGATTGAAGAAAGAGAAATTAAGGAATTGATCCCATTTACAATTGCACCAAAACTCATAAGATACCTAGGAATAAACTCAACCAAAGTGGTAAAGGATCTGTACTGTAAAACCTGCAGAATGCTTATTAAAGAAATTGAAGAAGACACAAAGAGATGGAAAAATATACCATGCTCACACATTGGAAGACTAAACATAGTTAAAATATATATGCTGCCCAGAGCAATGTACGCATTCAAGGCAATCCTTATCAAAATATCATTGACATTTTTCACAGAGCTGGAACAAATAACTCTAAAATTCTTAGGGAGCCAGACAAGACCCCAAATCACCAGGGGAATGTTGAAAAAGAAAACAAAAGCTGGTAGCATCACAATGACTGATTTCAAGCTATATTACAAAGCTGTGATCACCAAGACAGCATGATACTGGCACAAAAACAGACACATAGATCAATGGAACAGAAGAGAGAACCCAGCAATGGACCCTCAATTCTATGGTCAACTAATCTTCAGCAAAGCAGGGAAGACTATCCACTGGGAAAAAAACAGTCTCTTCAATAATTGGTGCTGGGAAAAGTGGACAGCCACATGCAGAAGAATGAAACTGGACCATTCTTTTACACCATAACAAAGATAAACTCAAAATGGATGAAAGTCCTAAATGTGAGACTTGAATCCATCAAAATCCTGGAGAAGAACACAGGCAGTAACCTCTTAGACCTCTGTCACAGCAACTTCTTGCAAGACACATCTCTAAAGGCAGGGAAAACAAAAGCAACAATGAGCTATTGGGACTTCAGCAAGATAAAAACTTCTGCACAGCAAAGGATACAGTCTACAAAACTAAAAGGTAACACATGGAATGAGAGAAGATATTTGCAAATGACACTACAGATAAAGGGCTGATATCCAAGTTCTATAAAGAACTTCTCAAACTCAACACCCAAAAAACAAATAATCCAGTCAAGAAATGGGCAGAAGACATGAACAGACACATCTCCAAAGAAGACATCCAAATGGCCAACAGACACATGAAAAATGCTCCACATCACTTGCAATCAGAGAAATACAAATCAAAACCACAATGAGATACCACCTCACACCAGTTAGAATCGCTAAACTTAAGACAGGGAACAACAAATGTTGGTGAGGATGTGAAGAAAGGGGATCCCTCCTACCTTGTTGGTGGGAAAGCAAGCTAGTACAGCCACTCTGGAAATCACTATGGAGGTTCCCCAAGATGTTAAAAATAGTGCTACCCTACAACCTAGCAATGGCACTACTAAGTATTTACCCCAAAGATACAGATGTAGAGAAAAGATGGGGCACAGGCACCCCAATATTCATAGCAGCAATGTCCACAATAGCCAAACTGTGCGAGTGGAGATCCTTCAACATATGAATGGATAAAGAAGATGTGGTTCATACATACAATAGAATATTACTCAGCCATCAGAAAGGATGAGTACCCACCATTGCATCGATATGGATGGAACTGGAAGGGATTATGCTAAGTAAAATAAGCCAAGCAGAGAAAGACAATTATCATATGGTTTCACTCATATGTGGAACATAAGGAATAGTGTAGAGGACCATAGGAGAAGGGAAGGAAACTGAATGGGAGGAAATCAGAGAAGCAGTCAAACCATGAGAGACTCTGGACTCTGGAAAACAAACTGAGGGTTACAGAAGGGAGAGGGGTAGGTAGATGGGGTAACCAGGTGATGGGTACTAAGGAGGGCATGTGATGTACTGAGCACTTGGTGTTATAAGCAAGTAATGAATTGTTGAACATTACATCAAAAACTAATGATGTACTACTACATGTTGCCTAATTGAACATAATAAAAAATAAAAAAGTAATAAAAATTAAGGAGTAGAAAATACATTTACTGTATTCTATTGTATTTATTGAAAAAAAATCCATGTATAAATGAACTTATGAAGTTCAAATCTGTGTTGTTCAAGGATATATTGTGTGTACAATGGAATATTACTCAGCTATAAAACACGATGAAATCTTATCATTCTGAACCAGAGGGTGCAAGGGTAAGTGAAAAAATCAAACAGAAAAAGACAAATACCATATAATTTCAATTATGTGTGGAATCTAAAAACAAACAAAAAGCAAAGAAAGAAAGAAAAGAATTAGACTCTTAAATACAGAAAACAAATAGGTGGTTCCCAGAGGGGAAAGGATGTAGGGGAGATGGGCAAAATAGATGAAGGAATTTAGAGTTACAAACTTCCAGTTATAGAATAGATAAGTCACGAGGATGGAAAGTACAGAGTAGGAAATATAGCCAGTAATACAATAACTTTGTATGGTTACATATGGTGACTACACTTATCCTGGCGAGCATTTTGTAATGTATAGAATTGTTGAATCACCATGTCGTACTCCTGAAACTAGTATCATGTTGTAGGTCAACTATACTTCAATAAAAGATACTATTACAAGTACATTGAATAACTTAGAGAAAAAGAGGGACAAAGTGGGTAAAAGAGAAATTCTATAGCTGAAAAATATTTTCAGTGTTTCCTGTGACAGCAGTTGCCTACATGTGCAAACTTAACTTTTTTATAACTACTGAGACTATATCCCCAGACCACACACACTTTCCTTTTTAATAATCTGATAAAAAGATATTTATCTGTCAAGTGCTCTCAGGACTTGCTTGCTTGTTAAATGAAAAGTACTCTGGGGATTCTTACTCACCCCCCTGAAGCCCCTACTGCCCTACTGGGGAGGAGTTGTGTCCCGGGAAATGTTCTCTGTGTTCTGGGCCCTGAGAGCTGTGTCCCAGAGCCTCAGGCAACTGGAGAGCTGGGATGTGGGGCTTGCAGCTGCAGAATAGCTCCAGGGCCAGGCTGGACTCTGAATCATTCTCCAACCTTCTCAGTAGCCAAGTCAGACCTCATTAACGAGGGTCATTCCTGTTTGTCAGTGAAGTAATAGGGAGGACTAGCTCCACTTTATCCCAGTGCTGGCCTACAGAGCAGTCAGGGCCTGGCTGGGGACAGCAGCCCTCTTTGTGAGCTTGGAAGTGTTCCTCTCTTCATCACAGTCCTCTGGACTCAGTGGAGACACCCGCGAGCTGTGAGGGTATCGATGGCAGATCCATCTCTAGCACACTCTTGGAGGACTGTTGGTCTTTGCTTTTGGTGCACGGATGGCTGTGAGGGAAACCCCTATACCTGGCTCATGGCCAAGAGCAGAGCCCAGCCTATCTGACACAGGTTTGGGAGGTGGGAGAACATGAGGGGGGAAGTGGTCTGAGGTGCCAATGACAGGACACACTTCAGATTTCTGACAAACGAGTCAGCTGTGAAATTTGTTTTCCCATATGATGAGGTTCCTTGATGCCTGAAGAAGAACTGACTTTAATATTAAATCAGCCATTTAGGCTAAGACAGGGTGTATTGGCATTTATTATTTTTTGGTTTACATTTTGGGGAGGAGGGAAGGTTTTAGAATATTAGATGTAAATGCAGCCTTGGGTCCTCAGCTGCATATACCAGTGCGTCACGAGATGGCAGCCTAACACAAGGATTGAGTTAGTGGCTGGCAGCCTCCTCCAGAGTCTTGGAGTTGTTTTCCTCCCAGCTTGTCAAAAACCCGGTTTACCATCCACGTCAAAGATTTGCAGCCCTGGGTACTAAACACCACGACCATCCAGGAGATGGAATTATTTCTCTCTAAACAATGTAACTTGATTTTGATCAACACTTCCCCTGCCAGAACAGATGGTGCCCAAGTTAAGTGGTTTAAACAAGATAGAGGTTAAAAGGAGAGAAGAATGATGAGACCCTGGAGAAGAGATGTGATTGTGGCCGACATTCAGAAATTGATGGCGCATCAGTGAAGCGGAGGGAGAGGAGGTAAGGAGGGGTTCCACTGGCTGGATTGTGGGTAGATTGCAGTGGGTTCTGGATGGGGCTGCTTAGAGGAAGCTGAGAGAATTTCCACTGTGGTGGGGTTGGTTTGTTTCTGGAAGTGCCCTTTTTTCTTTTACTATGAAATGATTTTCTGCCCAGTGTCCTTGTTATTACCATGGAGAGAGACACTCCTACCCACGGAGTAAATAATACAACATGGGGCAGTCATGTATAGACATGAGCTCATGAATTTCATGTGACAAGTGTCCTTTCTGTGTTCCTGGAGGTAGAAATCAAGACAAAGGGAGCTGAAGCTACTAAGCAAAATTGCTGCCAATTAAGCTTTATTATTATTATTATTATTATTTTGACGTTGGACACTGGCTGGTAACATTTATTCGTGACATCTGGGTTAAGAAGCACTTGATTTTAGTTTTCCCTCCTCCTTATCAAGGGACAGCAAGTGCGTATGGAGGGGAGGCTGAAGGCCCTGAGGGCAGTGGAATGGGGTGCTGTCCCTTGTTATTCGAGGGTGCCTGCGGGAATCAGGAAATCCACAGTGCAGGAGACTGATGGACATGCAGAGAGCGTCTGTGAAGGGACTCACAGATGACTGCGTATCTGCAGTCCACTGAGAGGAACAGAGAGGGGCTGCCCCGTGCTTAGGCAGAAGAGATTACTTCCTGAGCAGTGTGAATCCAGGGGCACCATAAAATACCCCTGTCCTCCACCCCCACCCATATAGTAACAGGTATGCTCCTGCTCCAAGAACCAGGGTGCTTGGAATTCCAATGGAGAGTTATTATTTTGGGGGGAGCATTGCTTTCTCCAGAGGTTTATTTTGAAATATAAACAATAATCGTGGGTAGGAAAGAAACTCTGCCATGTGACAAGTGGGCCCCTCACCTGGCAGTTGAGCCTGGTCTAAGGAGTCAGGATGAGGATGGGGTGCGGGGACAAGGGAGGAGATAAAATGTGACTTGAGTCATTTCACCCTTTTGCCTCCACATTGAGAACCTGGACTTAGAATTTCATCTGAAGGAGCACAGTCCTGAGAGCTTAACTTATCTTGGTTGGCTGTAACTGGGGAGAAATAAAATGTTTTCCTTCTTTATTACTTCCTGGCCTTCCTGCCACTGAGGATCTTGATAAAACCGTATGCAAAACCACTAGAGGGGCAGGTGTGGAGAGCCCTCCTGTGCCTGCCTCTTCTGTAAAGTGGGCCACCTTGCTTCACCTAGCTATGCCAGGGACTAAGTTCTGTTTGTCCCGAGGCTGATTGCTTTAGGGGGTGATTTCCCCTACCTCTTGGAGACACACATGATTTCCTTGAAAGCACAGAGCACAAATTTCTTATTATTAATGAAAGTTATTAATGCAGAGTCCTGAACAGAGAACCAGTCCTGAGGTATATGTGTGCTGCATTGGAGGTATATAAATTCATTCTGATGCCAAGGAGGCTTTTCTTTTATTTTTCTTTCATTAGGTAATTGATCAGTAGCATTGATCAGAAAAAAAATTATGCCTTGTTAACCATATTCTTAGATGAAGATCAATTAAGTTAATTTTTAGTACATCAATTCCTGCATCAGGCACTAATTGGAAGGGATGAAGCTGTGCAATGTGTTACTGGGTGAGACCTGGGACAGCCACACATTCGAAAGCTTACCAGGAAATTTGATTTTACCAACCTATAATAAAATGGGAAGTTGTACCTGGTAGATGGAGGTTTAAACCTATTCCAGTCCTCTAACATCAATACTATTTGACGGTTCCTAAGTATCCTTTCTGAGAAGGAAAAATGACAGAGCTGAAAGCAGCCCCTTCTCCCTGTACTGCAGATATGAGCCTACCCCACCTTCCCTTCCAGCATACATTTTATTTCCTAAACCCCATATCTTGTCATCATTGGGGAGAAAACTTTATGTTGAGAGATGACAACTGACTGTGTCAAAATCATCTACCAGCAAAGGCTTCTAGGGTCAGAGTATAACATATTGCCTTTTTAAAATGACTTTATTGTGTGTTTTGGTCTTCTGAAGGTGGGCTTGAGCAATTGTCACCTTCATGAGAAATGCATATGGTGCGAGAGAAGGTGCAGAGTTTTTGGACAGCTGGCCAGGAAGTGGATCAGAGAAGCACTGGCTCCTGGGTTCTGGGAATCTGGAGTGTCAGAGCCTCTGCTGCAGAGTTGCTGCCTTGGCCTGCGATGGATGAGGCGATGCAGAAGAGGAGGAGACACAACAGGTGGAAGGCCCCATTGAATCATAAACTCTAGTCTAGTCTGGATTCTCAGGCACTGAGCAGGAGAGATTCCTTACTGCTGACATCTCTTTACCTGTGACCTCTTTACATCACTTGCCTGATATTGAATTGTAATGGCAGAATGTTTTATGACTCTTGGGCTTGGAGCACCTTAACATTTTCTTTTTCCAACTGCCTATTTGACTTTAAAACAATTCAGGTTGTTTTCAGTACAAATTATTGTTAGAATAACCAAGTGCCGTTTTTAGTTGCACCAAAAGGTCAAGAAATTG
>CM052888.1:32988256-33006012 GCA_028534135.1 Potos flavus | reverse complement strand
CAGTAACCTCTTCATCAGCCACAGCAAATTATTTCAGTTCATGTCTCCGAAGACAAAGGAAACAAAAGCGAAAATGAAGTTTTGGGACCTCATCAAGATAAAAAGCTTTTGCACAGCAAAGGAAACAGTCAACAAAACAAACAGGCAACCCACGGAATGGGAAAAGATATTCGCAAATGACACTACAGACAAAGGTCTGAAATCTAAGATCTATAAAGAACTCCTCAAACTCAACTCTCAAAAAATAGATAACCACGTCAAAAAAATGGGCAGAAGACATGAACAGACACTTCTCCAAAGAAGACATACAAATGGCTAACAGACACATGAAGAAATGTTCATCGTCATTAGCCATCTGGGAGATTCAAATCAAAACCACACTGAGATACCACCTCACACCAGTTAGAATGGCCAAAATCAACAAGACAGTAAACAACAATTCCCCACATCCTCTCCACAATGCAAGTTGGTGCAGCCACTTTGGAAAACAGTGTGGAGATTCCTCAAGAAATTAAAAATAGAGTTACCCTATGACCCTGCAATTGCACTACTGGTTATTTACCCCAAAGATGCAGATGCAGTACAAAGAAGGGCCACATGTACCTCAATGTTCATAGCAGCAACGGCCACAATCGCCAAACTGTGGAAAGAGCCAAGATGCCCTTCAACAAATGAATGGATCAAGAAGATATGGTCCATATATACAATGGAATATCATGCCTCCATATATACATGGAATATTATGCCTCCAAAGGATAACTACCCAACTTTTATTTTAGCATGGACTGGACTGGAAGAGGTTATGTTGAGTGAAATAAGTCAAGCGGAGAAATTCAATTATCATATGGTCTCACGTGTGGAGCGTAAGGAGAAACATGGAGGACATTGTGAGAGGGAAGGGAGGGATGAATTGGAGGAAATCAGAGGGGTGAAGAACCATGAGAGACTGTGAACTCAGAACAGGGGACTGAGGGTTTTGGAGGGAAGAGGGTGGGGGGATGGGCGAGCCTGGTGGTGGGTATTGAGGAGGGCACGTATTGCATGGAGCACTGTGTGTGGTACATAAACGGTGGATCTTGTAACACTGAAAAAATAAAATAAAAGTATTTGGGAAAAAAAAAGGATGATACCTGCTTCCTTGAGATTTTATAAATGGGGTAACTACTCTAGATGATATTGTTATTCCCCACTCAGGGGCAAGAGGCTGAACTAGTTGGTGTTCAAGATTCTCTCGCCTTGAGGACTTGAGCGGTCCATGAGTGTTGTATGATACATTAGTAGGTGCATGTTGGGAGCTTTTGGGAGTCCAGACCCCAGACTGTTTGCTATGGGCTAAGTTGTGTCCCCACCCGATATTCATGTGTTGAAGCTATAATCCCCAGTGTCATGGTATTTAGAAATGGGACTTTTGGAAATAATCAGGTTTGAGTGAGGTCATAAGCATGGGGCTCTCATGATGTAATCCCATCATGCCTCATAAGAAGAGACGCCAGAGAGCTTGCTCCCTCTCTTTCTACCATCTGATGACACAGTGCAACGGCAGCCATCTTCAAGCGAGGATGAGGATTCTCACCAGAAACCTCAATGCTGGCCCCCTGAACTTGGACTTCCAGCCTCCAGACTGTGAGAAGATAAATTTCAGCTGTGTAAATCACCTAATCCTTGGGATTTTGTTGTTATGGCAGCCTGGGAAGACTAAGACAATGCCCAAGGAAGTTCAGACTGCTGTGTCTGTAGAGGGGCCTAATGATCTATATCAGCAGGCTCTTTGTTACAGGTGGCAGACAAGTTTGGTTAACCCCTCCAGGCAGCAGTCCTGGAGACTTTATGGACTCCTAGTCTCGGGAACTTCTCTAATTTTGTGGGACACTCTAAGTTTCCTCCCCCTTCTAGCCTGTAGATGCTTATTTAACTCCTGCTGAGAAAAAAAAAATCAAAGGAATTTAACCTTGTCCTTCAGGGATTTCTTTCTTGAAAAAAATACAAAACAACCCAATAAATGACCCTGTATCAAAACACCCTCCTATGCTCCTATTAGCACTCTTTTATGGTTAAGGACATATGTAATTTTGCTGCTCAAGAACTAGCAGGATAAAACCTGGAATTCAGGGGCTCCCTGTCAAGAACTATATCCCGTTTGCCAGTTCACAGTTGGTCTGCTAGTTTCCTGGATGCTGGTAGAACACACATGAGTCCTGGGTCAGAGGCCAAGGACTCCATTCTCACAGCAGTAACAGTAACCCATAATCAGCATTTTCCTGTACTGGTTCAACCCAGTGGGTTGTGTCACAGGAGTGGAGTCCATAAGGTCTATGAATTTTTGTAATGGGAAGTCAGCATACCTGCCTTTCACTCCAGAGGGAGAGAAAATCTATCTCTGCCTTTCAAGGCTGTTCACTGTACAAATATCCTTGAAAATAGTACAGGACAAAGGCCACCAGTGCCTCTGCTCACAAGATATGCAGAAATGTGACAGACCCATGAAGAACTGTCTCCCAACATTTCCACAGCCCATGTTCCATCTTATCTGTCCTCACTCCTGCCTAACAACACATGCTCAGTCATGAGAAGCTGCTTGTCTTCCTGCCTCATGAGGCTGCTTGTTCATGATGGTTTCTTCCTCCTCAGATGCTTCTTGCTCATCCTTTAGGGCTCAGCATTAGTGCGCTCTCTCTGTGCTAGATTAGAAGACCTTCCCTGGCAATCTTTCTGTGGAAGACCCCAAATTCCTTGACAAGGAGTCCAGGGTGCGGCAACTTTTGCAGAGTGAAGAGCCCCTCCTTTTTTCCCAAGACCACCTACCATCATTGCCACTCTAATGGATCCTAGGCTAATTTAGATGTGAGTGTGGCTCATCCTTCCATGGGAATATTTTCTGCCCTAGCCAACTTCAAGCCCCCTGAGGATGGAGCTCTGTGTTGGGCACCTTGGCAGAGTGGCTGGCAGGTATTGGACACATGTTAAGTCCTCTCCGATGGGTGGGCTGTTCAATGCTGTGACTCAGCAGGGACGGTGCTGGCTGAGGAGACACAGGTTGCTGATCTGTGCTGCAGTGAGGGCTTTTCTCAGACATTGTGGTTGTTTACTGGACACAATTCTCTGAAATTGTATTGACATGTGGACTCTTTTGAAAGTAGCTAGAATTTCTGCAAGAAGCAGCCCCTAATAATATACCAAATTTGTTGAGATCTGGATTTAGATGTTTTCTGTTAATTAAAAAGCTGCGTTTTGGGGCGCCTGGGTGGCTCAGTGGGTTAAAGCCTCTGTCTTCAGCTCAGGTCATGATCTCGGGGTCGGGGTCTTGGGATCGAGCCCCGCATCGGACTCTCTGCTCAGCAGGGAGCCTGCTTCCCCCTCTCTCTCTGCCTGCCTCTCTGCCTACTTGTGATCTCTCTCTGTCAAATAAATAAATAAAATCTTTAAAAAAAAAGCTGCATTTTCTCATTTCTAATTATGGAAGGTAATTTCTGGGAGAAGGAAATACTTCTGTGTTCACAAGTTTTCCCCCCTACAGAAGACAAAAACTCAAGTTAATCTGGCAAATGTTTATTGAGCATTTATAGTATGTGGGGAAATTAGGAGCATAGGAGGTGGGCATTAATGACAACCTGGTCCCTGACCTCTGGGAGCTTCTATCCAGCAGGATGGGATCATGGCACTGAGTGAGACCAAGTTCTGCAAATATTAGACAGATAACCAGGAAACAAGTCCTATTTGCCTGTATCTGGAAGTAGAGCTATATTATTTATTTTACTGCATAACAGATGACCCCAAAACTGACTGTCTTAAGAGAATATTTATCATCTCAGTTTCTGTGGGTCAGGAATTTGGGAGTGGGTTAACTGAGGAGTTCTGGCGCTGGATTCCTCATTTGCAGCGCAGACACCAGTCACAGCTTTAGTCAATTGAAGGACTGAGTTGGGCGGGAGCGTCTGCTCCCAAGAATGGCTTGTCCACATGGATGTGGTCGGGGGACCTTGATTCCTTGCTATTTGTGTCTTTCCATTGGGTTATCTACACAAAGTATTTCCTGGCTTCTCCCAGAGTCAGTGAGAAATCAAACGAGAAGCTATAGTATCTTTTATGATCTACCCTCCAGAGACATCATCATGTCTGTAATATGTGATTGGTTGTACAGGCCAGTCCTCCTCAGTGTGGGAGAGATAATACCAGAAGACAGGGATCATTGGGGACCATTTTGGAGTTTGGCTACCAGGGTGGTCTCCTGCTAGCAAAGGGACCCAGGAGTGGAGAACAATGGTCCCAAATATCCCTGTGTCTGTTCTCCCTCCTGAACAAACTGACAGCCTCTGTGGGGACTAGTGGAACCTCTGCCTCAGGCTGCAGGCAGCAGTGGGAGCTGAGTCTGCTCTGGAGATACTGCTCATGCCTGCTTGTGATCACAGAGATGCCTCTGTTTCAAAGAGTTTTCCTGGCTGGGCAGTGAGAGAAGCAGCAGGTGGCTGTGCACTCTGCTCACCCTCTGAATTGGCTCCTATGCGATGGCTCTCTTTTCTCCACTTTGCACCTTCAGTACAAAAGCTTCCTCAGCCCTTCATCCAAGGGATGGTGGTTCACTTCTTTCAAAAAGAAGCTTTTGCACTGCTGATCTAGATTGGTCTCAGCAAAAGTATGTGTTTTCTTCCATGATCCAGGGCAGCCAGCCCCCAAATGAAGTTTATTTAATAAAGGAGTTAGTTCCAGTCAAAATCTTAAGATGGAATTATAGGTTCATTTGAAGCAAAATTGAAGAGGCATCAAGATCAAAAGTCAAGGAGAAGCTAATGAACAGTGTTTTCTAAGCAGAAATGTTGCACCATCTGAAAGATGCAGTGCTTCTAGAATGACATTTTCATTTTCCAAGATTGTGGCTCACTGTCTCTCTCCTTCTCCCACATACTATGTAGGACCACATTCCATCACAGATGCACATGTAGGCCATGGCTCTTTGTGTCTGTGTTCCATTCCTGGAGCAGTCCTCCCAAGAGCTGATGCCTTGCAGTCATTCATCTAGGGAACACTAAATGCATGCCTCCCAGCATGGATTTCTCTCCCCCACCCCCCAGGAATATGGTGATTGTTCTTCACTTTTAGCCCATGTGCATTCTGTGAAGGTGAGGCCATCCTGGCTCACCCGGTCAGCATATTGAGTCCCTCTGGCCCTGGCGATTGGTTCCAAATGAGCATATGATTCAGGCTAGGTCAGTGAGAACCAGGAGTCAACTCCAGAACTTTTGTTCAGCTGGTGAACTTGCTGCCATTAACTTACCACATGCAGCTACCTGTGCATCAGGTAACCTGGGAGTGCTCTGGACTGAGATGCAGCCAAATCTAGCCCCATAAATTCTCTTTGACTTCAACCAGTTTGGATTGCCATGTCCTATCAACATGATATACTTCTGCATTGTAGAAATCAGGTGGTTGTACCTCTTCTATGTGGAACTTAATGCTTCAGTACAAATACTATGGAGAATGGATTTCTTCAGTGTCTTGTCTATGTCACACCATGTGGGTGACCAAAGCAGTATTAAACTGTGGCCTTAGCACCAATGTTCTGATGCCCACTATCTCAGTGCATTGATGCAACTTACTGCCATTGCTGCAGGGGATAGGTTTCAGAGTTGTAGGCTTGGGCAGCTAGAAACAAATCTGAGGCTTATTTTCAGGCCGCCATAGGCTGACCTGTGACCTGCCCATGTGTTGCCAGCCTCTCTTGGTAAACAGGGAGAACAGTATATGGATTGCAGACTTGTTCCCTCTTTAACCTGCTATTTTCCTGCTTTGGCATTCATTCTTGCCTTCTGCGCAGGGACAATACTCCCCATCTCCTGGGATCTTGCTCCATCAATTATCCTTCTTCCAAATCTTAGGCTCTACCTGTTCATTGCTTTTTCTTCCTCAGATCATGCACAGATTGAAGATTTGATACTGAGCAGAAAGTGTGCCCTCCACTCCCAACACCTTGGTTCTGCCTTCCCCTAGCTACTGATCTTTCCTTCTCAGCCAACTTTCTTGAAAGTATGGCCTGTACCACTTCTGCCCATCTCATTCACTCACCTGCACTTCAGTCTTCTCTGGTAAAGGGGACCAGTTTTCCATATTGGCAAAAACGGTGAAACAAGCATATGCAAAGTCATAGCACAGGATGTACTCATGGCGTGGGTGGCATTGTGCCTGCATAAGCCTTCTGACATTGATGCTCTGGGCTTCTGGGGCAAACTTGGAGCCCTTACATTTCTTGAAACTCTCTAAGCCCTGAGTTCCACAACTTCATTCTTTGATGAACTTCTTTCCACTTATGCCTTTCTTCTACTCCTACATCATAGTCTCTTTTGTGCCTACCCTGCCCTTGTGGGTTTTATATTTAAGATACTGTCCTTGCTCCACTACAAGCTTTCTCCAGTTGCCCTTATGGTCTTATTTACTAGCTCTATGTACTTGACCCTGAATACTTATCTCTGGTCCCAACCTGAGCTATGAGGTGGGTGAGTTTCTAGGGAAAGGAAAGTCCACACAGGGCTCAGTGGTTTCCCCATGATAAGGAGACTGAGTGGAAGATTCAGGGAGGCCAAAGTAGCTAACATTTGCAGGCAGACTACCAGAACAGCATGAAGAGAGAAAGATAGGAAGGGATGGAGGAGAGAGAGAGGTGGGGAGAAAGAGATAGGAAGGGAGGGAGAAGAGAAAGAGAGAACACTCTGGAGTCCTTCAGGTTCCATTTGAGCCTTCAGCTGATTACCAGTCAGTTCAGGAATGTGAGGAAACTCAAAGAACCACTGGAAAGAAGAAGGTAGAACAATGTCCAGAACTCATACAGGGCTGAAATAAGTCATGTTCCCAATAGCAAAAGTGGAAAAATCTTGTAATACACAGGGCATCAGGAAAAATAATCATCACTCCACATTTAGATAAAATGGGAAGATTCTTGAAAGACACAAATTATTAAAGCTTACTAATGAAAAAAAGTAGATAAATAGCCCAATATCTATGAAAGAAATTAAATGTATAGTTAAAATCCTTCCCATGGGGGCGCCTGGGTGGCTCAGTGGGTTAAAGCCTCTGCCTTCGGCTCAGGTCATGATCTCAGGGTCCTGGGATCTAGCCCCGCATCGGGCTCTTTGCTCAGCAGGGAGCCTGCTTCCCCCTCTCTCTCTGCCTGCCTCTCTGCCTACTTGTGATCTCTCTCTCTGTCAAATAAATAAACAAAATCTTAAAAAAAAAAAGAAAGAAAACCTTCCCATGGGGCACCTAGCTGGTTCAGTCAGTAGGGCATGTGACTCTTGATCCTGGGATCATTAGTTGGGTGTGGAGCCTACTAAAATAAAACACAACAAACAAGCAAACAAAAACAAACTTCCCATAAAAAAACAAAACAAAACACAACTCTAAGCCCTGCTGGCTTTAGTATAGAATTCTACCAATCATTTAAAGAAGAAAACGTCAATTCAATTCAAACTCATCTAGAAACTTGAAGATGAGGGAAAAGTTCCTAATTTATTCTATGAGGCCAGCATTATCTGTAATTTCAAAACCAGAAAAGACATTAAAGAAGAGAGGACTGCAAATTAAGATTTCTCATGAACATAGATGTGAATATTCCTTTTTTATTGTGTTATGTTAGTCACCATGATCCAGTGATCCAAGATTCATTGTTTATGTACAACACCCAGTGCTCCATGCAATACGTGCTCTCCTTAATACCCACCACCAGGAACACCCAGCCCCCTATCCTCCTCCCTTCTAAAACCCTCAGTTTGTTTCTCGGAGTCCACAGTGTCTCATGGCTCATCTCCCTCTCCAACTTCCCCCAATTCACTTTTCCTCTCCTTCTCCAAAATAGAGCTACCCTATGACCTGGCAATTGCACTACTATGTATTTACCCAAAAGATACAGATGTAGAGAAAAGAAGGGCCATATGTACCCCGATGTTTATGGCAGCAATGTCAACAATAACAAAACAGTGGAAAGAGCTGAGATGTCCTTCGACAGATGAATAGATAAAGAAGATGTGATCCATATATACGATGGAATATTACTCAGCCATCAGAATGGATGAATACCCAACTTTTGCGTCAACATGGATGGGACTGGAGGAGATTATGCTGAGTGAAATAAGTGAAGCAGAGAAAGTCAATTATCATATGGTTTCACTTACTTGTGGAACATAAGGAATAGCATAGAGGACATTAGGAGATGTGAACATTCTTAAGATTTTTGCAAATTGGATCCAACAAAACATAAAAAATACATCACAACCAAGTAGTGTTTATTCTAGGAACATAGGCACAGTTTAAAATTTGAAAATAAATCAGTGTAGTCATTTTTAACAGACTGAAAAGGAAAATCATATCATCATCTCAATAAATGTAGAAAATAATTTGACAAAAATCATACATCCAAACATGGTAAAACTTGGTTAAAAAATAGTAAAATGGTAAAAATACATGGTGAACTAGGAATAGAACACAATTTTGTCAACTTAATAGAGTTTCTGTGAAAAACCTGCTAACATCATACTTAATGTTGAAAGAGAAAATACTATTTCATAAAATCGATAACAAGACAGGTATGACCATTCTTACCACTTCCATTCACTTTTATGCTGGAGGTGGTAGTTGGTGCAATAAGGCACCAAAAAGAAAAAGAAAAAAACAAGCCATCATACAATTAGTAAAGGAAGAGGTTAAACCATATTAGTTTGCCGATAGCATCTACCTATGTAGAAAATGATAAGGAATCTACAAAAAAACCCAGCTATGGAACTTATAAGTAAGTTTAGTAAGGTTGCAAGAAAAAGATCAATATGAGCAACCACATTACATTTTCTTATACTAGCAATAATGAGAAATTTAAATTCAAAATAATGCAATTTATGATAGCATCAAAAGTTTGAACTACCTACAGATAATTTGGCAAAAGATGTGCAAGTCCTATAGATTTAAAACTACAAGACACTGCTGAGAGAAATTAGACTCACATAAATGAGGAGACATATACTGTGTTCATGGATCAGAAGTTTCAATATTGTTAAGATATCAGTTCTCTTCAATTTGATCTTTAGATTTAACATAATCTCAATCAAAATCCTAGATGTTTTTGTAGAAACTGACATGCTAATCAAAAAATTTATATGTAAGTGCAAAGGTCCTAGAGTAGCTAAAATAATTTGGAAAGGAAGAACAAAGTTGGAGAATTTGCACTCGTTGGAAAGGGATTGGGTAAGTGGCCAATTGTGCTTGGAGTTTTATGGCCAGGCATATTTTGGCCACCCATATCTCATTGCCAGGATTGAGACAGTCTGGGTTACAGACTGGGTGTTGGCCAGTGCTGATCCTCTTGGGTCGCTTTCATTGACCATGCACAGCTCTCCCCAAGCATCTGTGGGCTTTTGGCTAACAGACCATACCTGAAACATTCTGTGGGATGTTTTTGAACACGAGAGCCTCCTCCTTTGTAGGTAGAGAATATTTTCTCACTCAGAGCATCCCATAAACATGATTGCCTGTGCTGGGGGAAGAAAAGACCAACATCTTTGCCTTGAGGTAGGTCAAACTCTGAGGTGTAAGTTATGTTTCAGAGCTTCCCAAGGGATCAAGCTGAATCTGGGATTTCACTGGGAATCATACCCTTGGTTGCCTTCTCCCTTCTCTGTCCTGCTTCCCCACTACTCCCTTACTGGCTTCTTCAGGAGTACTTTTTCAGCAGATCAGTTGCACCCAAGAGAAGGAGGTGCCAGTGAGCACCTAGCTAGTCTCACTGCTCCTTTTTTAAAATTTAACTTTGTCTTTTAGAGACTTGGGTCTAGGCTTCCTTTTTTTTTTTTTTTTTTTTCAAGGAAACCTCTTCTGTGTGTCTCCATCAATGAGCTCTGTTTACATGTCTGCTTCCCTTCACTAGACCAGCTCTCCTGGCAGTCATAGGAGTCACATTCATCTGGGTGTCCCTGGTGCTCATGCAGCCTGGCAACAAGCATACAGTAACTGCTGGGTGACATACCAGTCCTGAACTTTAAATCTCCTCATGAGGTTCTGCTGCAAGGGTAGCATGAGGCACTATCTGAAGGGTTTTGTTCTTTGCTGCCTCCCTGACATGGAGAGTTGAGATATCCAAGAAGCCAGCTAGAGAGGGAAGTTGGACCCTTGCTGCTGTTCTCAGCCCAGTTTCCTGAACTCTGGGATTTGCATGAAAAGTTTAAATCATCCCTGCCCCCCCCAGGCATTATAGCTCCCAAATTACACACTCTATTGCTTTGCAATTAAGCAATAATGGAATTAGTATGCATGTAGCAAAGATGATGACTTGTGGGGGCCCATTCATAAAAACGCTTTATTTAAATATTAAGCTCAATGCACAGAAAGAATAAACAGACATATTTCTTCTTTTCTTTTCTCTTCTTTTTTACATAAAAAGGAATTGGTCTTGAAACAGTCGTGGGTTTTATGAGTCATCACGTCTGCTCAGCCTGTAGCTTTCTGCCTTGAGATGTATCAGAGGAGTCTCTCCCTGGTGGTATCCACTTTGCTCATCTCTTCCATACAGTGGGGGTGGCTCCGCAGGCAGATCATGTCCTTGCAACTTGTGCAGCCCCTTGGATGCTTTGCCAAGCTGTTTCCTGGGAGCCCAATGACAGGTGCCTCATACTTTCCACCCGTCCCTCTCCTGGGTCAGTGTGTGGGTGGGGAGGCAGTGCAGTGGAGGAGGGACCATCAAAGCAGAGCTCTATCTTTGGAGCACAGGATTTCTGTGGCAGTGGCCCCAGGATGGGCTTCCCTGGCATTTCTTTGTCAGATGGGGACTCCAGACAGACATGACTCCTTGGCTCTCAAAGCAGGTCTAGTGAACATAATACAAATAACACAGCTAGTGCTTCACAAAGCCCAATGTCTCACATTGTGACATAGTCACCTTTCCGCCTCTTTGATTAAAATAGTCTTCCTATTTGAGATGATAGTAATAATGGTTTTTTTGATATCATTGCTCACTAGAATCGGGTTCCCAAATGATTTTGTATTAGGTTGAACCATATGAAACTGATAATATTCAGTTTTGACCTCTTTGACCTATGAAAATGGCAAATTTGCAGTAATTTGATCATTTTGACCAATAAAAATGGCATTTCAGATGGCTTAATCTAATAATTTTACTAATGCAAGAGACACCAACCATCTGGGGCCCAGTGGTGTGGTGGAAAGAGCTTCATGCTAGAGTTTAGAATCAAGCTTGTTTTCCACATTTTCCAGCAACCTTGGTACCTCATCTCACCTGGATGAAGTTCAGCCCGTCTGTGGAGCGGATCTGTCCTCCTGGTCTCCCAGGGTCACATGAGATGGTGGGTATTAAATTACCTCTTAAAGGGGTAAAGAGCCCAGTGAATGTGGGGTTAACGGCCTGCAGTTGGAATGATTCTTTTATGTAATGATCAAACCTTGGGCTTGGGCTTGGGCTCTCTGGGAACAAAGTGTTTCTTCTGGGGACCAGCTCTGGGGACTGGACAAGGTAGATTTGGGATGCTAAATCCCGTATGTGCCATAGTGGCATCTCATCAACAGTCAGAACAATTGGGTTAAAAGTGCAAAAATCAATCCATCAGTTACTTTGTATCCAGGAGGTTATGCAACCAGTTTGGATCTTTTAAAAAAAGAAATTGACTTTAAGAAAAAAAACCTTGAAATTCAGTTTTCTTTTCTCAGGGTGGCTTAGAGACCATGTTATTTATAAAATGTTTTGAAATTCTGAGTAAGAGTAATATCAAAGAGGAAAAGAGGATCATTCTTCAAGAAGACATTTCTAACTTTTAAACCTCATAAAGTGACTTTACTTAATATTCTACCTACCAAAAATCTCTACTATATTTTTGTACAGGGCTTGATACAGTGGCAAATTATATTCCTATTATAGAACTGGAGGAATCACAAGATTCTCAAATGACTCTAGGACCTCCAAGACCATGTAGTTCAGTCTGTTCAGTCTAGTCTGTCTTTAGAGATTGTGAATGTTGTTGGTTGCCTGTCTATTTTCAGTCACCCTTTCCACCTTAGTGTATGCCAGCCCCACTTCCAACAGCCAGCACCTCCATCTCTCTGCCTCAGGGCCCCTTTGTCACTGGGTACAGCAAGCCAGAAGCTCCTGGAAATCGGCGGGCAGGAGTTGGTGTATAAATACCCCAGCTCCCTCACCCCTGCTTGGGTTAACTCAATGTGACTTGCCATCTCCCAGAGTTCCCTGGTGGGATTTGTTTCAGTTGCCCCATGGTGCTAATGAGCCGAATAACACATCCTTTATTGGCTGTCTCACTTTCCACATCCCCTATAGATATCTCATGACTTCCCAAGCAGACTACTTTTGCTCTAACCTTCATCTCAGAATCTGCATCTTGGGTAACATGTGACCTTCAGTGATCTGGGTATGGTCTTTGTGTGATCCCACCATTTCAATCTGAAAGATAGGTTTATCCTTGGTCATGTTGGGTAACTGGTTATTGTGATATTATTTTTTTAAAGGTTTTATTTATTTATTTGAGAGAGACGGAGAGAGTGAGAGAGAGTGAGAGCATGAGAAGGGAGAAGGTCAGAGGGAGAGGGAGACTCCCTGAAGAGCTGGGAGCCCAATGTAGGACTCAATCCCAGGACTCCAGGATCATGACCTGAGCCGAAGGCAGTTGCTTAACCAACTGAGCCACCCAGGTGCTCTTAGTGTGACATTATATATAATAACTGAAATTATATGAACTTACGTATTGTCTCCAGAATTTAGTTGTTTTAGACAAATTGCAATTTGTTTCTCCTGTTAGCAGCCCTCAAAGTCCTCTTGGGGAGCACAGTTGTCCTGCCCTCAGTTCTTACCTCTAGTGAGAGGTTATGACTCACCCCTGGCCAATGAGAGTGCCACTCCTCCTTGGCTGCTTTGACTGGCTCTCAGTTTGGCACATAACCCAAGACAGGTCACTGAGAGACAATCCCAGGGGCATTAGGGAGAGAGACGTCCTCTTTCCACTGGTTGCTAAATTAGAGGGTATAAACCAGAGCCATGGGAGACACTACACAGACAGGGACCTGCCCAGGACTCAAGTCAGCCCTGAGGAAAGCAGAGCTGAGAGGTGGAAGGAGAATTGGGCCCGGTAATGATGTTTGCATCCTTGATCCAGCCATGCCGGCACTTTTCCTCACATGAGCTCTTTTTCCTATTACTTGTTATAGTCGTGACCACACTACTAAACTGGACAGATTTCTCTGGAGGAGTACAGAGTTCCCTTCCCAGAAACTGCTTTCCTAATGGGGGCTGTGGAGTTTTCTAGAGTATGGGTACTGAGAAGAGAACTCCTGGCTCCTGTGACAGGCCCATGAGTAAGGGTAAACTCCACCAGGTCTGCAAGATCACTGCAAATCTCAATTCTGGGTCTGGATGTATTGGGAAACCTGCCCTGGGTGGCCCTTTCCAGAAGAGAGGTGTGAAGCGTTTGGACAAAAGGGTTGGGCACCATGGTGATACGAAATACTAAGCAACAGGTGTCCAGGTTGCACTGTTCTTACAGTGCCATCCCTGGACAGCAGTGCCATGTGGCTCTCCCTGGTCCCTCTGAAACTTCACATACAGATTCTACAGCATCCAGTTTGTAGGGTCTCCACCAAGATTGAGTTTCTCCCCTAATCGGGCACTGCTCCAAACCCCATGGGTGTTTCAGGCTGAGACCTTGGTCATCTCCTGACTGGCTAGTAAGAAGATGGGGCTGTGAAGGGCAATATGACTACAGCCATGAAGAGCAGTTGAAATAGGAATGCCTGCTACTAGTAGCTTCTGAGGCCATGGACAGGAAAGGACAGACACAGATGGAGATTAGGGCTTGGGAGGGGGAATGCAAAGCACAGGTGTGGTAGGGGTGTGCAAGGTACAAGTGTGGTACTCTGCAGGCTGGGAGCCCTTGCAGGTGAGGGCAGAAGACACCAGAACTGTAGAGAAGTGAGATTTACAAGAGGAAGGACAGGTGAGGACACTCCAGGGATGGGGTAAAGTGGGCAAAAGAAGCAGATCACTTTGACTTGGCTTGAAGCCACTGTCCCAAAAATGCTGTGACAAAATATAAAATCACTGTTTTTAATTAATCCGTGGTGTTCCTATGACAATCCCTGGGAGATAATAGGAGGGTGAGGCTCAGGACTGGGGCCTAATTTGATCTGATTTGATCATTACTTTGGTGAAAGTAATTACTTGGCTGAAAATTTAATGGCTTAGTTTGTAGACTGTGTAAATATCCCTGTGTAAAAAAAGCCTCATGAAAATGTCAGTGACAACTCACTCCTTATCATATCTCAACCAGCAAAAAGTCCTCCTTGTTGTCTTTGCTGTGTAGCAAAGTGGTTTTTCTTGTTGGTTGTGGGGAGGGATGGGTGCTTACTTAGTGAGGTTGAAGAGAGTCTTCCTTGACTGATACAGTCATGCTGCTACTCAAAGTATGGAGTGTGCACAGCAACATCAACACCACCTTGTTGGAAATGCAGACTCTCAGGCCTTACCCCGGTCCCGCATTTTATTTTATTTTATTTTATTTTATTTTATTTTATTTTATTTTATTTTATTTTATTTTATTTTATTAAAGATTTTATTTATTTATTTGACAGAGAAAGACACAGTGAGACAGGGAACACAAGCAGGGGGAGTGAGAGAGGGAGAAACAGGCTTCCTGCCGAGCAGGGAGCCTGATGTGTGGCTCTATCTCAGGATCCTGGGATCATGCCCTGAGCCGAAGGCAGATGCTTAACAACTGAGCCACCCAGGCACCCCCCGGTCCTGCATTTTAACAAGACCCTCCAGTGATTTGTGAGTACAGAGAAGTGTCAGCAGCATCGATATAATGGACATCCATTATAGTATCTTCCCAGATCACAACGGCACCCTATTCCCTCACCAGCAGAAGGGGGTAGGGCTGGAAGTCACATTGGATAATATAATCCCAGCTCCCTGTCACATTTGATTGTATTAGGGCTAATCATCTGATCCAAGCTGGACCAATCGCAGCCTTTCTCTGGGAATTTGGATAGGACTGTGTGTGTGCATATGTGTGTGTGTGTGTGTGTGTGTGTGTGAGAGAGAGAGAGAGAGAGAGAGAGAGAGAGAGAGAGAGATAGAGATACAGAGACAGGGAGAGATAGAGAGGCACTGAGACAGAGAGAGAGGTACACACCTTTTCCTTGGGCAGCCAGATGTATAACTTATATGCTTTAGAATGGGATGTCTTTTACCAGCTGCAGGGCCCTGAGCAAGGGAATGTGTTAGGCAATGGATAGTGTTGGCTTTTGTGGTCTCATTTTAGCCCCATGCTGGAGCACAAGCTCAAATTCCACCCTTGGATTCCATGAGGCTACCCAGCTTCCTGATAAAAATCCTCTTGGCAGCCTAGGCTGACTTGAGTCAGCTATGTCAACTGGGATTTGTGATGGCAGCAATGGAACCCTAACTCTGGCTATCTTCCATTGGAGAGAGTCTCTTGGTCGGTGAAGGTTGTCAGGGTCTTGTGGGAGGCAGGTGCACCAAAGAAGCTGGGTAGGTGGGCAGCAGAAGACACAGTCAGAGCTATGCAGCAAGGACAGTCCAGTAAACATAAACTACTGTCACCTGGAAGTGATCTCAAGCTGTTCTTGTCACCCTCCGTCTCTCCCGCCAGGGGACCCAGTGGCCCTGAGGGTGTGGGGAAGGGGCAGATTTAGCTGCTTTGACTCTCTTGTGGGTCCCTCATGGATCCACCTCCACAGATCAGCACGCACCCAGTGCATGGTAATTTCCCAAGAAAATTTGGTTATAAAGGAAGAATGGCTGCTGGACAGCCCAAAACTGTAAAGCACTGGGTCCTAATCAGAGCCTGGGGCAAGGACTTAAGTGGAGGCAATTTAGTTGGGGGAGATTCTAGAAAGTGGACAGCAGGGAGCAGAGAACAGGCCTGGAAGGTGGAAAAGAAAATAAAGGATGTTCTATCTAGGTCACTTTTGTAGGCAACGGGACTCGGCTGTACATGGTGAGTGCTGAGAAATGTGTAAGCCTGGTGATTCACAGACCTGTACCCCTGGGGCAAATAATACATTATATGTTAATAATAAGAAAAAAAAAGACACAGGTAGAATGCCTTTGAGAACAATCCACCAGAGAATGGGGAGGGGGGAATTCCCATGGGACCCACGGGACCCTTCAGTAGCCACCCAACCCCACTATGCTTCCACTGTGCCTGCTCCAGACTGAACAGGGGCTGTGGCTTAGTGGAAGCCCTGGGTGGAAAAGCAGAGGACACGGGCCAAGCCTCTGAGAAGGGCCCTTGGCCAGCATCTGGAAGCATCCACCACAGCTGAGTAAAGCCCAAGAAGAATGAGGGAAGGTCTGCATGGTACAAAAAGCATCTGTTGCAGTCATGACACACCGACAGGTTGTGTTTAAATAACCGAAGTAACTTAGATGTGGGAACATAGTAGATGTCCCCAAATTGGAATGATGGAAATATTATCTCAAAAATCGTTTGTCAAAGATGTAGTGAAAATTTCCCTTTCGATCTTGACCAATGGCATAAATTGGGAAATTGGGAACTTTATCATAGTAACAAGCAAGGACAACATCTCTGATCTTTCTGATCTCATGGACTTCTTGCTACAATTTCTATTTTATAGAAAATGTACATAGTAGCAATCCAAATGCAAAGAAATAAAAACCAATTGCTGAAATATTTCCGGCTTGATAGGTCATTTTCTTAGTCCCTGCCTCATGCAATTTAGGGGGAAATGCATAAAATAAATTTCTCATTTATTTGACTGATTTTATTTTTCAACATGGTCAACAAACACATCTCTTTGACCTGGATCTGCCTATCAATTGGCAAAATCTCTGTTGGGCCCATTTCTATTGTGTGGGGAGTCTGTGTGCAGAGAAGGCAAGGCTCTAGAAAACGTAGGAGCAGAATAGCTGGGGTTGCTTGAGTTTTCTTCGACTGAAGGTTTCCTTGCTATTTTTGATTTGTGGTGTGCCTGGCTTCCCCCACATCTGTCTCGGTCATGACAGGTGCCCTCTGATTCATGCAGCATAGCACTGTTTCCCAGGCACCACCTGCATGGAATGGCTCAGAACATGCCACTCCCTGTGGCTGAGTCCACTTTCAGTACCACTGCATGTCTCGGCCCTGTCCAGAGATCTATCCATGTTCCTGAGTGGGCTCTGAGACTCCCACATGGGCTGCCTTTGGCTCAATCGCCCTGAGACCTACAGTTCTTGTTCCAACATCTCAACACATCTTGGAAAGAGATGCAGTGAGGCCTCTACTTCTGGTGACAGCTGCTGTGAGAAAGCACCGAGTTTTGCCCAGATGACAAGCAGCTCTGGTTGTCGTAGGGGAAATCCTGCTGTGTCTGTGTCTAATAGGGCTCTATGAGCATCAGGGAGAGGGAGAGAGGGCCCTTAAGGCTCAACTTAAATGCTACTTCAATTCAATTCCATGAATGTTTGATGAGCCCCTGCTTCCCTCCCCACACCCCATCACAATTATTTCTCCCCCTGGGTCCCCTTCCACCCCATTGCTGTGCTTATCTTGGTTCAACTGGAATTCCAGTTAACTGTGGATGTGTTCATCCGTCCTGCTGGGCCAGCAGCTCCTTCAGTGAATTGCGGAGGGGGGATCCTTCCATAGTCAGCTCTTTCTCCTGTGCAGAGCTACTGTGGAATAAGAGCCAATGTGTGTTTGAGTTTGAATTTGAATAACAGTAACTAATGTCAGTCTCTGCAGACC
>CM052888.1:32951204-32987756 GCA_028534135.1 Potos flavus | reverse complement strand
TGAAACAAACCAAGGGTGGCTGGGGGGTAGGGGCGGGTAGGGATAGGGTGGCTGGGTTATGGACATTGGGGAGGGTATGTGCTATGGTAAGTGCTGTGAAATGTGTAAGCCTGAGGATCCACAGACATGTACCCTGGGGCAAATAATACATTATGTGTTAATTAAAAAATAAAAAAATAATAAAAAATTAAAAAAAAAAGAAATAACCCCACTTCAAAATCTGAAAGATATCATCCATATTTTCTAAGATTATCACTTATTGATAAGAGTATAACATATCACATGCCCCTTTAAAAAATCAAGTGCAGGGAACAGATCTGATTTTCATTGGGTTTCTGCTAGTTGGTGGCACATTAGACTTGGTATGGAGTCCTGTTCTCTGACTTGATATGTATTTTTAGTGCTCTGCGGCTCTTTGTCATTTAAAAGGGGTCCCTGTTGGTGTTGTGTTCAGACTTTATCTCACATTGTGTGTGCAGATACAAGAGGAGGTGGGTCCTTCCTACAGGCCATAGGTTTTCCATGCATTTATGGCATCTGGTAAAGATTTTTCCTGGCAAAAGAAGGCAGGGAGGCCTGAGGGGCAGCAGCCCCACCATGCGGCAGGCTGGCTGAAATTCCCCCAAGTGCTGGGCCACTCCCACTGCTGCATCACTCACTGCAAAGAAAGCAAATGTGTTCCGAAGCAGTAGGCCGCTCAACAGACGTGTGCCCGCACATGAGGAACACACGCACTGAGCCTCTTGCCGCTTGTTATCCAGAAACAGCAGGGGGTGCACCCTCTGAAACTCTTGCAACATGGATGCCTCATGCCATCCAATATAGGGATGAGCCTGTCTGGGGAAGCAGTGCAGAGAGAAGCAGGAATCAGATCCCGCCCCCAACAGTGTCAGGAGCCTCTTAGCCACAAGCTCAGCTCACAGATGGCTTACTTGGTTATATTCCAACCAAGGCTAGCCTTGATCAATCAGACGGAGCTCTGTTTTATGGGTCAGAGCCATAGCTAAGAATGTGGGGTTGATACAGAACTGAAACTCAGAGTGCCACTCCCTCTGGTCATGTCACCTCCTGTCACTTTTCTGAGGACTCCTGTCCTTCCTGCAAAGCTTTGCCCTGAAATGCTGCCTGGAGGACACACGTGGGTCAGCACCATGGGGTGCGGCCAACTAGGGGCAGCCCTTATCACGACTGCAGAAGACAGGGCCGCTCCCCCGGGTCTAGAGTGTGGCCATTCTCTCCAACATGCCTACACCCCCTCACCCCCTTACTTCCCTCCCCCACCCCCACACTCAGTCTCCTGCTGGGGTGGACTTCACCCGGCCATCACTTCCCTCCTCTCCCCTCCTGCCTCCTCGCCCTCATTTTGGTGTTATTTGCAATGATGACCCACACTTCCATAATCCCTTCTAGCCCACTGGGTGGTCTTCACAGCCTGGGTCCAGAGTTCCTGAATCACCTGCAGTCCCTTCTTCTCAAATCAAAATATTCATCTTTTTCCTCATACCTGAGCCCCTGTCTGCCATGGATTTGGACCAAAATCCAAAGGAAAAGGTGGTTTGGGTGGTGAGTCCAGTCCCAAGGCTTCCATTTTGGGTGGGTGCTTGATCCTCCTGGTTTGTATATATGCCATAAAATTCAATGCAGCCTGTCCATTCTTTCTCGTCATCTCGGAGTGCTACATGAGGGACCTCACCGAGCATGTGTGAAGGTTCTTGTCAATCTGCTTTCTGGTGCACATGCGCACCCTTCGCTTCTCCTTCCTTTGAGTCCAGGGCACTAGCCAGCAGGGGCATGGTCCAGGGGCGACCACGGTCAGAAGAATTTGTTTTTGGCTCTCTTGGACCCCAGTTCCATCTTGGTCTTGGTCTGACTTCCATTGGCCTCTGTTGGGGAGTTAAGCCCAGCTTCACCCACGACTTCCTTCCTGGAAATCCCTCGTCCTGAGGAGAAGACACAGAGCTTGCTCCTCTGAGTGTGAGGTGCTGCCCGTCTGTGCAGAACGAGGGCGGCCCAGGAGAGCAGTTCCCGAAAGCACATCTGCCTGTTCTTTCCCGTGCTCCTCACAGTGGCAGAAACCTGGCTGACTGCACATGTGCAGACGGTCTGGTTTTAGGGATAGGAAATAGCTCCCCAATTTCGGGTGCCTGGAGTGATCTGGCACAATGTTAGCCCACCAGTGACACATTATTTCCATTCAACCTGGCGTCTGCCTAGGAGGTGCCTTTTTCTTTTCAGGCACAGAGGACCTGTATTTAACATGACATTAGCCTGCTGAAGTACTGAGTTAACTATAAAAGAGATGATCCTCTGGACAGAATCACTATCCACCAGACAAATGATTAAATTTACAGCTTGATTGGTGCTGATCAATAGAAATGAAATGTGAACAACTTAATGTATCCACCAGAAACAGCAACTGGACGTGGTCTCCCCCATTGGCATCTCAGTGCATCAGCTCCACAACGGAGGTCCTTGCACTCGTGGGGTCATCCAAATGCACCTTCTTTTCCTCTCACCCCTCAAGTGAATATGGCAACGCCTTGCCGAATCAGTGGAGATAGTCTGGACTGTGCTGCACTAATGAACAACTCCAAAGCTCAGTGGCTTGAAACATCACAGGCTGATTCCCCTGGTGCTGCATTTCCAGTACTGGCCAGCAGAGGGGGCTGCGTGCACCATAGAAACTCAGGACCCCAGGCTGGCGGAGTATGTAGCCTTGAAAACTGCCAGTCTTATCAGAGGAAAAGAGGCTTTGGAGGGTCTTGCACTAGCAGTCAAATGCCTGGGACTGGAAGTCATACATACCCCTTTATTCACCACTCCCTGGTCAGAGCTGGTTACACAGCTCCACCTGCCACAGAATGCAGGAAGATGAGCATCATCAAGCAGAAACACACTTGTTTAAATACTGGCTAGATTAACAAATCCAAAGGGTTCTGGCTATTTAATGCGATCCTATCATGGAATGAATAACAGCCCGCAAGTCATGTCTATTTCTTTAAGACATGTGGCACCTACCCAGACACTTGTATTTCAGAGGCTCAAAGCTATCTCTCCATGCATATAGAAAGAGTATGAGCTGCCCATCTTCTCCCAGAATTCCCTTCTCAAACTAGCAGTGAATGCAATGTGAAATAGTCATATCCAAGTGGACAAATGCATTACATAATTACTTTAAACCGAAAGGGGAAAAGTGGCTCTTGATTTAAATTACACTCTTCCCAGCGACCTTCTTTCCTTCTGAACCCAGGCTGGGGGCTCCTCTAGATCCTGGCTCTGTGAGGTCCCCTGTGCCTCATGGAGGCTGGGAAACACTCGTCTGCTCTGTGCAGCCTTGGCCAGGTTCCCTGGGCTGTCCTCCATGCTGGGCTGCATCCCGTCAAGTGTGCAGCTGGCTTCAAAGAAGAGGAGGTCATGGCGTTTGGGCCGTTTCAGGCTCCTGGGCTTAACATTCATACATGCTTGCAGAAAGGTTATTTCAAAGTTGTTTTTATTCAACTGTTATCAGCAATATACAATACAGTTTATAAACAAGTGTCTGACCTTGTTTCCAATCTTTATTTAAAAATAAATATTATTGACAGTGAATTTTAATTATGATAAGATGTATCTTTTTTAATCAAAATGTCTCAAAAGAAATAATTTACTTTAATAAAAAAAAGGAAAGCCCCCAAAGAAAAGAAGTAAATAAAAAATTCCTAAGCACAATAATCTACTAAAAATATTTTGCTTTGTCAGAAAGGCTTTGACCCAACATTTTTACATAGTATCCTAAAGATAATTGCTCAACAGTTCGTGCAAAATGAAGACTTGGAGGAAAAGTTTAGAAAAGAAAAATACATTAAAGTAGAGAAATCACTGATCCCATGCATACCGCATGGTCCAAATTCCATCTTATTTGGAAACTAGATGCATTATTTTAGGTGTTCTACGTTTGTGTAACCTCCCCAAAAATATGATTTATTCATCTTCCACGTGGACTCTGTCATGCTTCTCTCAGTCTCTCTGGGTCCATCTGTGGCTGCGGGCCTCACACCGGGTCCAGGCAGGTCGTGTGGGGCTGAGGTGTGCAGGATGGCCATGTCTGTCAGTGTCCCACCAGCAGATGAAGGAACTTATGCAGACCTAGCAGGAGCAGGGACAGGAGTGGGTCTGTGGCCAAGCTAGGGCCAGTGCCTGCAGGGGACGAGAAAACGGGCACGGTGAATGCCTGATTCACGAAAACCTAGTGGCCATGAGCTGACCAGGGAGAAGCTCGGCACTTGGCTGATGCTCGGTAGCAGTTCCATACAACAATGAAGCATTTTGCTGTTTGTTATTTACAGACCACGCGTTTTAGGAGCCTACTGTGTTCAGACAAAAGGTACCCCGGCCTGAAGCTGGGTGTGTTAGATTGCAGTTCTCAAGTCCACATTGCTAGTTTAGCTAAATAAAAAGACAATATACTCCCCCCCACTACTCCCCTTAACGTATATTGCAAAGTACCCTCTGCATGTGAGCCCCAGCTTCCCTCCTCCTCCAAGGAGACTCCACGATCGCACACGACTCCAACCCCTCCAACCCCTGCCTGAATTGCACGGTTTAGTATTTACAAATGCTGTCTTAGGCATCCTGATGTTTCTGAGTCTCCTTTCCACATAGTCAGTGGAGCCCTTGGGGTCAAAGTGGGGAGCTCAAATCACTGGTTGGTGGAGGTGAGTGGGCTAGGTTCCTGGAAGAGTGATGCTTGCACTGTTCTAGTGGGAGGTCACTTCCATCTGCTTCTCCAGTGCTGCCATTAACTTGGGCCCTTGGCCACCACTGGAATGGTGACATGTGTCTTCATTCTGCCTTCCCTGGGTGGCCTGCCCTGGCTTCTTGCCCATCTGTCATCAGAGTCTACGTCCACTGGAGGTCTCTGGTGTAACCTGGGGAAGGCCTACCTGTGAACCTCAGGCTTTCCGTGGAAGGTGGGATGCCCCAGGGGTCCTGAGAGAAGCCGGTGTAGAAGTGCTGCCCGAACCCTGGGGATAGCACTGCCAGCTTGCTTAGGGTCGGGCTGCGTGAATGTAGAGTTTCTAGCCCCACCCTGCTCACTTGCACCCTCTGGAGGCCTCCCTCTCCAGTCCAGCTAGCCAGCCGGGCTGGAGCTCTGCACCTGGATGGAGAGAGGCAGGAGGCCCTTCCCTGTGCCAAGCAGGTGGTACAGAGGCTGTGGCCACCTCTACTTGGCTGCCCGCAGGAGCTGCAGCCAGGCAGGCCACGTTTCTGGCTTCCCTGACCAGGCTGGGCCTGAACCCATGACCTGCCCCTCTCTCTAGTTGAAAGAGCCAGTAATCTTCTATCCAAGGTGTTTCCCCCAATCACGAATCCATCTTGCTCTGGCAATCACTGTGTCCTGGGCCCCAGTCTCCCTTTGTAGAAGAAGGAGGATGGATCAATGATCCAGGGGCCATTCCTGCTGCAGACTCCAGGATTCCATCTGCCCATTTTGGGAAACAGGCCGTGTTCAGACATCTGAATGGAAGGGAGGTGGAGGTCTTCTGCAGTGTGCAACTCGCCCACTGCGAATTGTTTCCAAGCACAGTCCGAGACCCCACAGAGAAGCACAAAGACAGGACAAAGCCAAGTGCGCTGACCTTCCTCTTCAGACACTGATTTTCCACACAGGTGTCACTACTGGCCATCCTTGCAGCCTGGTCGGAGGGGCCCTGTGCATCTCCCCATCCATCAGTGAGGAGGTCCAGGGTATGGTGGTCACTCCAAAGACTCGGGTCCTCCATTGCTGCTTTTCACTGTCACACATCACTGGAAAGCGTGAGGGTGGGTGTGGAGATGGATGTGTTGATGGATGGCCAGGTGCTTGGGCTCAGGTGCGTGGAAACCGGGGATGCAGCTGGCAGAGCTCTGCCTCTTGGGCACCTGGGACTCGCGTGGCCGGACCAGGCCCATTGGCCTCTGGATCTCCTGGCTCAGATCTTTGTGCTCCTGCAAACCCTGACACTCAGGCAGAGGCAGGCGGGACCAAACAGGCCCGTGAGGCATTGGGAAGGAGATGGGTGTGCGCAGCAGAACACAGACCCTCGAGGCACGCAGGAGTGGGAGAAATGGCAATTGGGATCATGAGCCAGGCAAGGTAAATGTGGTCTGTGGAACCGTGTGCATAGGAGATGCGAGGAGAAATTTTAATTTTCCTCCAAATACTGCTGACTGGCCTTTCCTAGTGTCACACAATCACCTCCTCCCACCGCAGAGTTTTAGAATTGCACAAGACTTCCTAAAGACCCTGGATTGAAACAATCAGCCTGCCACTCTGTGCTGGGCCACAGTGGGAGCTGCAGGGACTGGGGGGCTGAGATGGTGGCTCCCGGAGGCCAGCGCCTGGGGCAGGCAGACGCCAGGGTCTCCGGTGTCTCTGCTGGTGGATGTCTGTGGGGGAACAGCCAGGCTTTGGCTCCTGGGTGATACGTCATTGACTCTCTGGCCTAGTGTCACCAGAGAGGGGGCCAAGGGTGATGGTAGGGGGCAGTGGGCTGGCACCTGGGAGAGAGGCTTCCAAGGCAGCCTGCTGTGTGACATGGGTGTGACCTGGGTGTGACCCTGTACCTTTGTGTGACCCTGTACCTCTCCGGGTCTTGTGCCACACTCCATAGAGTGGAGATGTGCATACCCATGGCTCCATACAGTTAATAGGCACTTGGCATGACGTACCAGGTTGGGGTCCAGATCAAGCAAGGTCACAGTGGTAGACTGCAGGAGTGGCCACACTCTCCTCCCCTCATTCCTGCGATCCCCACAGCCGCACCCTACGGTGGTGTCCCCGACACTGACTCTGGGCTTGGTCACATGACTTACTTTGGCCAGTGAACCTTATCCAGTGTGAGGCAAGCCAAGGCTTGCCCTTCCTCTGTGCCTCTGGTAGCCTGTGACCAAGCCTGGGCCAGCCTGCTGCAGGACAAAAGCCATGAGATGTCCCTGCTCAGCCCATCTAGTCCAGTCCGGCCTCCGCTGAAAGGGCAGCTGTCCACAGAAGCGTGTGTGAGCCCCGATGAGACCAGCAGAGGGGCTGGCCCAACGACCTGCGGGATCATGAGCCGATGAATGGTTCTCACATTACACCAAAGCCTCTGAATTTTCAAGTGCCCCGTCACACAATCATGTAAACGTCAGTGCCTCAAACACAGTCGGTGCTTTGCAAATAAATCTTATCGAAAAGGGTAACATAATCACTTTTCTGAAAAGCGTTGGAGAAAAAAAGAATGTGGGAGGTTGCCGTTCTCTCAAGAGGAAAATTTTCCAAGAGAGAAGAAGCAGAGCAAATGATCTCCCCAGCCCTTTTTTTTTTTTTTTTAAGATTTTATTTATTTATTTGTCAGAGAGAGAGAGAGAGCACAAGCAGGCAGAGTGGCAGACAGAGAAGCAGGCTCCCTGCCGAGCAAGGAGCCCGATGTGGGACTCGATCCCAGGAGCCTGGGATCATAACCTGAGCCAAAGGCAGCCGCTTAATCAACTGAGCCACCAAGGCATCCCGCCTCAGCCCTTTCTTACAAAACAGACGGACGTCCCTGGATCTTTGGTGGGAGAAGGACCTAGGTTTTGGAACACCTTGCCAATCTCTTACTGGATATCCAAACACACTCCTGGCTTCCCAAATGAATCAGGGCCCACGGAGCAAGACTGACTTCCAGGCCGGCCCTGGAGGAAGAGGGCTCTTTACACGAGAAGGGGCAATTCAGGATTCTGGCAGTCCAGCGTCCCCCTCCCCAGGTGCCAGCTCCTTGGAGGGACACGGATGGTTAGCATGAGGCTGCTGGGCCCCCCTCAGCGGCTGCTGCCCCCGTCCCTGTCTTCACTTTCCTGGAGCGAGCCAGGACTGCCTACTGTTGTCTGGGGCCCACCTTCACCCTCCAGGGCAGGGTCGGGCACCTGCCTTTGGCTCAGCTGTGGTAGGATCTCCCGTACCGGCCTCTTTTCTTACGCCGCATGGGGGCAGCCGGCTGTGTTCCCGGGGGCATGAGGCCGCCGTGTCGACTGGATGCTGACAGTCTCTGTGTCTGTTTCCTCCCTTCCTGAGGAGTACCAGGAATAGCACTGGAACATGCGGAAGTTTATTTGTCATGATTAAGCTGGAAAATCAGGCTGCTTCCAATCAGTCTGGAAAATCAGAGGTGAGGGAAGCCCTCTGATGGAACAGTGGCTGATTCATTCTTTAATTTAACGAGTAGCACCATTTTGCTAATCATTCTTAAAGAAATCAAAGCTGCTTTTGCTCTGTAAATATTAACTTTTATCCTTGAGATGGTGAGCGGGATAAGACGCCTGCTGGAGCCATTTAAGAGGCTCCCAAAGAACCCAGTGGGGGCCCTGAGCACCCATGGGCACAGCAAAGGCGCCAGCCAAGCGGCTTCTGACCGGGAAGTCCCACTTTTCCATTGACACGACAACGGCAGAATGCCAAACGCCCCGTCAGACAACAGCGTGGGCTCTCTGAGGCCATCCGAGGCCTCGTGATAAAAACGAAGGAGGAGGTTTGGCTTGGCTCATCCCCTGGGACCCTTGCCCTTCCACACTGTGCAGAGGCTGAGCCCATGAGTCAGGTTCCTGGTGGGGGCGGGCCTGCCGGCGAAGCAGCAGGACACCCCCACTCTGTCCCAGACGCCCATAGGTGTGGGAGCCCTGAGGGGACCGCCCCCGCTCTGTGGGCATCAGGAGCATGGTGAGCTGCTCCCCGGCTGACCAGTGGGGCCGGCTAGCCAGGGCAGCCACCGTCCTCCCTCCATGCGCCCTGCCTGCCCGTCCTGGGTTCCCTGGCCTCGGGGGTAACTTCTGCCCCGATGTGGTCTGCAGCACCTGCCATGCCAGCCACAGACAGAAGATGGCTGCAGGCCTTCGGGTGGCTCGGCTGCTGTCATGGAGGGGCTGGCCTGGGTCAGCCTCAGAGTCCACTGCTGCTCAGAGGCTGTTTTTGTTTTTGTTTTTGCTATAGATTAAAACCCAAAATTTGGTTCAGGTTTGCAAAGAGTAAATACAATTCAGATACACTTGAGGCCCGGCTCTACCTACGAAAACAGATAACTGGTTGGTTCTGGCTCTCATGGCCTGGGCTCAGTTGGAGGTTCACTCTGAGGGCTGACAGCACAATGCTGGGCCCTCCCCTCCCCAGCGTTGCCCTAGAATATTCCATGCTGAGTACAGGTAGCCACAGAACTAGTCCACCCTGGCCACATGACGCCTGTGACCCAGAAGCACCAGGCCAGAGCTGCGGGCAGGGTCCGGGGCACTCCCGGGGGCTGGCTTCTCCCTCTTCCACACCACCCCACCCCTTTCTCCAGCCCCGCCTCCCCGGCCAGGCATCACCAGCTCCCACAGAGCCCAGGGGCAACAGCAAGGAGGAGAGGGACAAGGCCTCTGGAGGCTCGGTCTGTTCTGTAGAGGGGTCTGGCTTGGTGCACACATTTTTAAAAATTATGAATTATAATCCAGCATGCAAAACCGGGGAAGAGGCTTTTACACGAAAGCAGAAATTTGGGTGTCTGCTGGCGAGGCCCGGTCCCAGCCACCCTGGGCACGTTTTCCTCCCTACAGGGTCCACAGCTGGCTGCTGTTCTCAGCAGAAATCTGCTGCTCATTGCTCCTTCCTGATCCCCAGCTGGACTCAGGGTGGCTGCCAGTTACCGCCCCCCTGGCCCTGGAGCCCTTGGGGCTCCCTTCGCTCAGCCAGCCTCACTTGCCTCCACCACCAGCCTGGCCCTCAGTGGCCCCTGACTTTGCAGCCCCTGAGCCAGCCCCGTGGCAGCATCCAGGAGGCCGGGCCTTGGTCCTGCCTCGGTTCGTACACCGTTGTGTGAAGACAGACACTGGCCCTCCCTGCTCTGACACTCCTGATTTGCCCATGGCCACTGGCACCCACGCCGCCGCCGTGGCTTTCCGCCTCCCCCCGGATGCCACGCCGAGCAGGCCAGGCAACCCGGCCGCAGCCGAGTGGGAGGAGGTCGTCCTCGCAAGGAGGCTGCTTCCCTTGTTGGCGTTTTAATTAAAGCTTCTTCATGGATATTTACTCAAAGGGAGTCAGCAAGGAATAACCGGGCAGCAACAGAATTGGACAGAATTAATTTCTGCCATAAAATTAATGTGTGCTGGTAACTAGGGCAAAAACTAGGAGCAACTAGTGCAGCTGGGCTTTAAAGGAAACAGACATTGGGAAGGAAAGCTGAGTGTGGGATGAAGAGGTGCGGGAGAGCAAACGGGACGAAGGTCCCTTGGTCCCATGTTGATCCACCCTGCTGCCTGGCCTGCTGGGGGCCTGGGTGGGAAGACAAGCTGCCCTCCAGCAGCCTCAGCATCCAGCCAGTGGGAGGAGCCCTGGGGCGAACCAGGGCAGAGGCGGGGGTGGGACACTTGTTTTAGCCCTTGCTTGCTGTGTCTTCTCTTCCGTTCACGCCCCCGTGACCCCCTAAAGCACCTTCCTGTCTCCATCACCACCCCTTGCTCAGCTCCCTCCTTCAGACACGCCTGAAGAGCTCTCCGCGGTGCAGAGCCTTGATAGGTCCCCTCTGCTGTAGGAGAAAGAGCCACCGTCTCAGGGCTACAGCTCAGCTTCTCTGTGGCCCTCCCTAACAACCTCACCTTTGCTTCCCCCCTGCCAGCCAACCTGCTCCCCAATCCACTGTTCCCTGTGAGCACCTGCAGTGGACTCTGGGCTCATCCTGAGGCACCCCCGTTTCCTTTGTCTAGCTCTGATCTGTGCCTCAAGCCTGCAACCAGAGCTACCTCCTCCAGGAAGCCCTTCCTGAGCACCCCGGCACAGAAGGCTTGGGACAAATGTCTTTGCTGTTCATGTGGCCCTTTGTCTCCCCCCCACTCCCATAAATGCCTTTCTTACAACATGTCCTGCCTCGATGGAAGCCCATGGAGCAGAGGGCTGGCCTCAGACCTCCTCGTCTCCTCTACCTCTGGCAAGCAGCCCCGCCCTCAGTGGGGATGGCGCTCTGATGTGGGAGCGGATGTCCAACACTGGGGAGTGGATGGCCGGGAGCAGACCCAGCCAGGCCCAAGCAGGTAGAGGCAAGCACCTTCAGAAAGACGACAGCAAAGCTGGCTACCCCTTGTTAGGGCAGACACTGTCGCAGTACGGTACATTGAATACAATCCTCCTAACTGCAGGAGTTGCTATTTTATCCCTATTTTGTGGGGCGGGGGGTGGGGGGGGGCACTGAGATTCAGAGCCGTGAGTGAAGTAAGTATTCAAGGCCTAGGGTTGCCAGAGAAAATACAGGCCACCAGCCCAGTTTGAATTTCAGGTAAATGATGAATAATTTTAAGTGCATGTATATCCCAAATACTGCATGAGACCTACTTATACTAAAAGGCTATCGTTTGTTTTCTGAAATTCAATTAACTGGGTGTCCTATATTTTCATTTGCTAAATCTGGCCCTACCAAGTCCATGTTAAGATAAATGGCAGCGTCCAGACTTAAACCCAGTCTGGCTGCTGTCCACACACCTACCCACCGCCTAGACTACCTCTCAGGACAAAAGAGCAGGACGCTCCTTCCCCCATGCCCCGGCTGGATCCCAGCCCCAGGCTGCTTCCGAGGGAGATGGCGTGGGAGGAGGTGTTTTTCTGTATTTTAACCTTCATAATGGTTTCTTAATGTGGCCACAACTTTGTTGTGAACTCCTTTCGAGCTTCCTATTTCTTTTGAAATGAGATCTTGCTCCAAATGATCCCTAATGGTGTCACTTAATGAAAATGGTAACTAGCTTTCCGTGTGGTCAGGAGGCCGGTGTTGGCAGGGCCAGGGACAGCCCTGACCACGGTGAGTGTCAGGGTGCACCCCGGGCCTCCCTCAGTGCTGGGCCCGGGCCTCATGGGGGATCCCCTGCTGCCCATCCAGATTCTCCGAGCTCTGAGGCTGCAGAGTGCTAAAAGGCACACGATTCTGGGTTCTCAGTGCCAAGAGAATTCTCTCCTTTTACCCTTTCAGTGGCCCTAGGAGGTAGAAGCCACTTTCCCCTCTCCCAGGTGAGACCCAGAGAGGTTAAGTGGCTTGTCAAAGTTGCACAGCTGGTAGGTGGTACAGGTGTAGGAGTTAATCTCTGGTGACTCCCTGGTAGCTGTGAATCAAATCTCGGCTCCTTAGCCTGATGGAGGCTCTTCCTGACCCCACTCAGGGGTCCCTCTGCCTCACCTGCTCCCACAATGCTTCAGGTGTCCCCAGCTCCAGCAGATTGAGGTGCTGCACGGAGGCCACTCACGCTGTCCCCTTTACTAGACGGCCCTGCCCTGTCTCCTCTGGCTGCCCACAGCCCTCTCCCCTTCCCCAGCCCAGCCCAGCCCAGCCCAGAGGCTCAGTTCTCATGTCGCTTACTACCCAGTGCTGTACTGCCCCAGCCTACCCTTGCCTGGTCCCTGGACCCTCCCTCTCACCATATTAGCTCTTTCCTGGCAGAGCAGCGAAGTTCCTGACTCCCCACATCCACTAACCCCAAACAGCCAGGCACCCTCCCAGCCAGAGGCCACAAAGTCCTTTTCAAATGCAAAGCACACATCACACCCCTGGGTCCCCAGGGGCTCCATCCCAGCTTGAAGATCTGACTCCTCACCTGGCCCCAGCCGGCCCACCTTGCACCTTCACACCTGCCTTCCAGCCCCGTCGTCTTCCGCACTGCTCACCCCTTGCCTGCCTTTTCCCCTAACCGGCTGGCTCCTCTGCACCCCCAAGGTCTCCCTCAGACACTGCATCCACCCGGACTCCATCTGGAGGCTCACTGCCCCCTATGGACTTGAGAGCAAGTTTCGATTCTTCCCAGCTGCCTTTGGGCAGCCGTGGGAGGTCTACCTTTTGACTCCTGTCTCCCAGCATCCCACCCGCACTCTGCAAGGCTCACAAAATATTGGTTGAATGAATGAATGGAAGTCTTTCTTCGTCTAAGCATCCAGGATGCACCAGACATTCACCAGATGCTTCACATTGAGAATCTCATTTTTCATCTCCGAACACAAGCTGGTTCTGGAGGCCGGTCGCTACCACACTGATCTGACCTTTCAACTGCCCGAGACTATGTGCGCACATCTCTGTCTAACTTTTCCTCAAACGATTTTCACTATATCACATTCATTTCCCTTTATTCTAATTTCTTCATTAAAAATTTTTTGTTCTATTGTGTTACATGCAGCTTTGTAAGTCACTTCAAATTCTTCCCTTAGAAGATGGCACATATATATATTTTGTATACCCTATGTAATCTATATATTTTTGTATTATATATGTATATAAATATCTGGACTATATCCATTGCTTTTTAAATCTTCTAAAGCAGTAGAACCCCCTTTTTTAAGCTAATTGCTGCATGGAACCCTGGTATTTCAAGCCATTAGAAAAACCCAATGGCTCTGGTTAAAGGTGGGGGTAGGGCTGGGGCTCAGGGTTCCAAGGAACACAGCTTGGGAACCATTCACCAGAGGCTCTCCAGGACCCTTTCCAGATCTGAAACACACAGACCTGTGGATGCTGGGGCACTAGGGTGCCTATTACATAGATAGGGAATGGAGGACCTGCCAGGGCTTCAAATGAGTGGACCCTGCCCCTCTTCGGGGCATCCTAGCCCCATCCAAATCCCACATGTCCCCTCCATAGCCTTCGTGTACCTTGACACAGAGTGTGCCCCCAGATACCCCGGGTCAGGCAAACATCAGGCACTCAATGCCCGCTCAATGAAGGCTGCTCAGTGTGTGGGTCCAGGCCTCAGCCTCCTTGCCCTGCTCAGTGGAGTGGGGCCTGGCCATGAAGAGAGGGCGGAGGGCCAGGGAAGGAGGGCTGGAGGTCCCCCAGCCCAGCACTGCCAGGACACAGCCGCAAACCTTTCCTCTAGGTTCTGCCTTGACTGTACCCAGGTATTTCTTTCTGTTTCACACTGAGGACTTTTCTTTAGAAATACAATTTAACTGAAAAGGTTAACACATTTTAATTGCCCAGGGATAGTGCTCTGAAAATTCTGTAACATGTGCTCATTAAATAAAATTAGCACAGAGGAGCTGCCCAGGATATGTCACGCATTAAAATATGACTCTGTAGACTGGAATGCATTATGAATTATTGCCTTGTGTATTTTTTGTTACATTAGTCTTTAATGTGAATACAGCTATTCATCTGCCCACCTGGAGATTTGATTTTTTTAGATGCTTGAAAAAATGTATCCACATTAACTTTTGCATGGACAATAATCATCCAGTCAGTCTTGGTCAGGCTACATTCACCAGAGTGCCCAGTGTCCAGCAGATGGAAAGGTCCCGCACTCCTGTCCTTCAGCAGGGAGTGATGGTGGTGCTTTCCAAAGGCTGAGGGGTTAGGGGAGTTGGAGCAGGCTGGGGACTAGCTGTGTCCACTTGCCCTGCCCATTCTTACTGTGGCCTGGGGACCACAGACAGAAACAAGGGCTCACATGGAATTCTGAGCTGAGCCAGTTTGTGCCATGCCACCCCCTAGGAACTTTCTGCCAGAATATGGACTGAGCATGCAGTGTCAGGTTTGGGCAATGCCAAACCTGGGCATGTCTGCAGCCCCAACCCCATTCATTCTGTAAGACTCAATATGTACCCCACGTGTACCATCTTCCCATTCCTGTTTCATCCATGTTTCCGCTCATCCTTCCTTCTATCCCCCATTCACCCATTCACATTCTTCCTTCCATCTATCCTCCCCTCCCCTCATCCTTCCATCCACCTACACTTTCACTCATCCTTCTATCCATTCTCACTTCCACTTATCCTTCCATCCACCCACACATCCGCTCATCCTTCCATCCATTCATCCACATATCCATTTGTCCTTCCATCCGTCCATCCACCCACACATCCACTCATCCTTCCTTCCACTCATCCCCTACCCTCTCATCCATACATTCACACCCTTCACTCAACCACCAGCTTGTTTTTCCACCCATCCACTGATCCCATCACCTACCCATCCAAACAGATAGTCTAAGGCCCATCATCTCTTAGCTGGATCACTGCCTCTAAAGTGGTTTCTCCACATCCACTCTGTCCCCACCTCTCCAACCTCCACACTGCAGCCAGAGTGTTAGTTCCAAAAACATAATGCCCTATCATCCACTTGCTCCCCATGCTGTTGCCCATAGGACAAAGCCCAAACTCCCATCTCTATCATAAGGCCTTATGGAGTATGAACTCTGAACTACTCTTTACTTAAATTTCCCTCTGTTCCCTTTCTTGCTTTGTTTCCCCAACCACATTAATTTTTTGTCAGGTGTTTGTACTCTCCTGTTCCCTCCTGCTACAGGATCTTTGCACACGCTGTCCCCTCTTCTGAGAAACCCTACGTACTCTCTTTGCCCCCTCTCTTTGCTATTAACCATCTTTCAGATTATGGCTCAAGCGTGACTCCCTCAAGAACCCTTCCCTGAGTCAAGTCCCCCTATTTTTAGCTCCTATAGCCCATGGGTCTCTCATTTAGAGTAACCAGCCATGGCTGTAAATTTCCACTTGCCATGTGACTATTTGATCAATGTCTATTTCTCCCTCTGTCAGACTCTGAGGACCTTGTATGTGTCCTCAATGCCTAGCACAGTTCCTGCGCATAAAAGATGTTCAATGGACATTTGTTGAATGAATAAGTGAAGAATCAATGCACTAGTGCCACGCCCAGTGAACATGGAGTAGGGAGGATAAAGACCTGAGAAAGAACGGGGCCTGCCTCCCTGGGGCATCAGCCTGGATGGGGTATTCCACTAAGCACTGACTCCATGACATGGAAGGAAATGTTGGGAGCCCTGAGACAGCAGTGGAGCCCTTCTGGGTGCTCACAGTGGATGAGACTCCTTTGCACGGTCAACAAAGCTTTCCTCCCTTCTGTGAAGTGATCTCTACTGGTCCCACCTTTTCTGAGCCCTTCTTGTACCCCAGCTGAGCCCTGAATTCATTCTTAGCCTATTTCTTGCTTGGTCTGACCACCATTGTGAGACTGTGAGCTCCTCCCTGAGGTAGGGGCTGGGTCTCCCTGACGTTCTGGGGACCCCTCTGCCCCTTTGCTCTGGCCAGACCAGATATAGTCGGCCAAGAGCCCCAGCTCAGAATGAGCCATGACATGATGTCAGCTCTCCCTCCTTCCGGTTTATTAAAGATCCTTCATCTGGGCCAAGTGGCATTTCTGTGAGAATCAATTGTAATAAAAGTTGCTATAAGGGGACTCACATTGCAGCTGGGCTTTCCTGGTTAAAGAAAACAGATTTCCTCCTGAGGAAAGCTGATGGGCAGGGGGCCAGGGATGAGCAGAGCAAAGGGCTTTCTGTCTTTGGCGACAGATTTTAAGAGTGGGTGGGCCTCCTTTTGGGTGAGTCTGTGCTGGGTGGGAGGAAGGCTCCCATGGGGCAGAGAGAGGTGTGGCTGGACAGGAGGGGCCCTGGCCTTCCAGCCCTGCAAACAGCCCCCTCAGGCTCCCAGCACCTCCCCATGGTGGTCCTTGTCCTACCTTCTCCCCACTGGTCCTTGGGGCCAAGCAACACCTTGATTGGTAGTCGTCAGGCACAGTGAGCCACAGCAAGGGCATTTGGGTAGAGCGTGAACATGAAAAGCAACCCCAGGTGCTCGTGTGGACAAGCCAGTGCAGGCCCAAGCCTGTGACAGTGGCCCCAAGCCCCATCACTCCACAGGCGCCTCTCTGCGGGACACCGGGCTTTCCCACAAAAGCGGTTCTACCTTGAGTGGTAAGAGTCCCAGTAAGGGAGATGTGGGGGCAACCCCTCCCCAGTCCAGGCCGGCTCTGGAGGCTCTTTGGCTACTTGACTGTCACCGAAGGGGTTGTTCCTTCTGCTCCCTTCTGTGGAGGGGCCCTTTTTCTAGTGCTGCAAACACCAGGCTCTCCTCAGAACTTGGCTTTCCAGCCACCAAAGGGCCTGCCTCCTCCCATCACAGTGGCCTCTGGACAGCAGCCTATACAACAGTGAAGCAAGACCAGGCATAACACAAGTGCACAGAGCGGCCTACAGGCAGGTGTGCACACGTGGTGTGGTTTCAAGGCGGAACGCGAGGAGCCATGATGAGCTTGTGCTTGCTCACCACGGAGCTCCTAACTCATCGAAACAGCCACGGCCAGGCCAGGACCAGGGCGTAGAGTCCTCCCCATTTCCTACCCTCCCCCCTGGAAAAGGCACTGAGAGAAAAAGGACAAAAATAGCAACCCGCTGAGCCATTTGCAATCTGAAGGCACTTTCTGTTCTGAAGTCCTCAGCTTCCTCCCATCGCCTTTAGCTCCATGATGCTCACAGCATGTGCAGAGGGAGAAATATCTCGGAGTGAGGGCTCAGATCAGAGCACAATGAAAGGACCCTGGACAGTCAATGCCGTTCACCCAAATAATGCAGATAACAGGAGTCAGCATCTATTGAGGGCTTTCTAGGTGCCAGGCCCCGCACTAAGCTCAGCTCTTTCTGTGGATTACCTCCTCTGATGTTGGCACCGGTACGGGGACCATTCAGACGAGAACGGATGTGGAAATCACACATGGGGTGCACGGATCAGAATTCAAATCCAAGCAGTTGGACTTATGTGGAAAATGGGAAGCATGATACTTACGAAGGTTAAGGAGGATAAGGCACATACTGTGATATCTCGGTGGCCGGGGCTCTGTAGGGCCCAGAAACGGGGCGAGTATTGTGGCACTCAACCCTGGCTTGCTTATGAGCCCTCTCGCTGAACAGCAAGGATCATGCGAAATGTCAGGAGGAAGAATGAAATGTCTGAGAAAGGTGGCGAGGAAAACTTCCTTCTGAGTTGTTCTTGGCCTCTTTCGAGTTTGTGCTTTGTCTCTTCCATCATGATGGGCAGCTCCTGAGAGAACGGGCCAGGCCGCCTCCCCGGGGCTCGCCCTTCGTGGGCACTGGGTGTCCAGCTGGGAGCACTCAGGCCGTGCCCTGTTTGTAGTTGGCGTCCACAGACATGAGGGGCCTGTTTCCCACGGCAGCCCTTCTGGCCAGGTGGTCGCTTCTGAGCTGGACAGAGCAGAACCCCCAGGGGTGGCCGAGGGGGTAGATGAGAGCTGGGGAGAAAGCTTTTGAAATGTCTACTTTGGCTCTATTTTGTACAGACAGAGGTCCCCCAAACCTTCCCCTTGAACCAGAAACACCAGAAACCAGTCCAGAGTAGCTCTGATGTTTCAGTCCAGGGAGTGGTAATGTGGAACACAACAACAACCAGTAATTTCCAGAAGCAGCTTCCCTGGGACTGCCGGCTGGCCTGCCTCTCCAGGGCTGTCTCATGGAGGGCACAGGTCTCACGCTCTCGACCGAGGCTTAAGGGCCCCTCCTGTAGCCACTTGCATGGCTAGCTGCTCAGTAGCAGCTAAACCATAGCCCAGAGGAGGCCCAATTGGTTAAGTCATCTTGGTATTTATAGCACACCTTCCCCCACAGCGGCAAAGCCACTGACAAGCAGGTTAATTTCCCCAGAAGCCCCACCGAAGGGAAGGTTTGTCACCCTTCAAGGAACAGGTGGGGATCAGCGGTTACAGGGGCCGAGCCTGTTTGTTGGTCATCCTAAACTTTCCTGCAGCCCTTACATAAGACAAAGGGAAGCTTCTCTCGCTTTGGATAGGAGTTTCTGAGATGCCTGGTAACAGTCAGCAAAGCATGGGGGAATAGAAAAGATAATTCTTTTTCTCCTCCTGTGCTGCAAAGATGTGTTCAAACTAAGCCAGCATCTCCCATAAAGCTCAGGGGTTTAGACCACAGCCAAGCCCTTGCCTCTGTCCACATGGGGCAGAACTAATCAATATCATATTACAAAAGCACTTGACCTCATTTATCCCCACAGATGCTTCGGGAATCCTTAATATTCAGAGCTTTAAAAAGGTGCGCCTGGCTTATTTAATGAGAAGCTTCTTGGTGAGTTTGGCTCCCAGTGACATTTAGAAAGGCCAGCTCTCCGCTTTTCTCGTGGGAGCTGCCACCCCAGCTGGGGAAGGGATCTGTGCCCTGGGGAAGGGACTGTGTGACGAAGGGAGGCAGGAGGAGTTACGCAGAACAGCAAAAAGGAAGGAAACCTGTGATGTGTGTGGAGCCCATAATCAGTGCTCAGTAAAAGGCAAGTACTATTTATCATCATTGCAATCCACAGAGTAGCTGTTTTGTCCTTAATTTGGGGTCTTCCTTATGCGGAGAGAATGGCCATGCAATGAGCTGGCTAACCACTCAGCGGTGGACGAAGGTCATTCCATCTGGTGTGACTTTCTCAATTCATGTGGCACAGGATGGGGAGGGAGGCAAGGCCTCCAGCAGCTTTCCCAGGACTGACCTAAGCAGGGGTACAAAGCCCCAGGTGCTTCTTCGTGTCAGAAATTGCACGCTGCCTATAGGAAGCCGCCTCTGATTGCCTTTGGTGGATGAGGGCTATCCCCTCTTGGGACTCCCACTGACACAGACTCATGGCTGAGTCCATGGGCACCTTTGACACTCTTGAGCTGGGTTCATGGCTGCCATCGTCGGTTCCCGCTCATGGCAGTCACGTGACTGGCCGATGGGGCAGAGGGCACCAGGTAGCCAATAATCACACACATTCGCTGTCGGGGATCATGCAGGTCTCTGTCACCAGCTGCGAGGCTCAGCTGTTTTCTTTATGAAATCCTTTAATTTCTCTTTCAGGATGCTCAGGGAGCCTCGCCCTCTTCTGGGACAAATTTTGCCAGATTTATTTTCTCTTTAATTATGATCCTCGTGTCACATCAGAGCTTGAGGGAAGAGTGGGTTGTTTATTAAAGGCAATTGTTTTGGGGGTCCTCATGGGTCTGGGGAGATTGGGAACACCAGGTGACTGTCGCCTGGCCCTGCTGGGCTAGGTGGAGACTTTCCCAGCTCCATGGAGACTCCCCCAGGTTGGTCATCCACGGGGGCAGGGGTTGAGAGTGAGTGCCTTCACCTTGTCCATAGCCCCCTTCTGGCATGGTTTACAGTTGCTATGGTGACAACAAAAGATGCTCCCCTCAGTGGCTCCCAGCAGTAAGAGCGTCTTGAAAGCCGGCACACCCATGGCCTTGACTGTCTCTCTCTCATTAGTAACTGAAATACTGAGAGCCAGTTCCCCGCGTGGGCCCCAGGCTGCAGTTTGCCACATCAGCCGGCTCTCTGTAGGGGCCTGGGCGCCTCTCCTTGGAGCCGGAGCCTTGAGGCTAATTAGAGGTTCACATGCCACAGATCTGATCCCCAGGTCCCTGCAGAGGGGAACCTCTTGCCAGCACACAAGCCATTCAGTTGCACACTGTATTCTTCTGAGGCTGCACTTGGCTTCACTGCGGCATCGGCGCCTTTCCCGATTAGAAGGGTTTGTCTGGAAGATACTCTGTTTTGTTTTCTCTCTCTCTTTTTTATTTTTTCTAGAAATGGCAATCGGCAACAAAGTGTTCATAAAAAATAGGTCAACGTTCAGATTAATTAGGAGCCAGATTTACGAGAATGTGGCTAAGAAGGGGCCTGGTCTCCTGTGCCAACTCCGCTGTGCTAATCCAGCCCATGTTATTTTTAAGCACAAATATCAAAATGTCTCTTGACAAATGAGACGTGAAATGAATGAGTTTTTGCACATAAGCTGTTAGTGCAAATATGTATTTGGCTGTGTTGGGCACCTATGGGGCACAGGAAGGGTTTTCTGGTCTGGCTGGGCAGTAGCTAAAGGATAGAGATTCAAGTGGGTACCCTCCCCAACACACATACACACACACACACACACACACACACACAAACACACACAACCTGCCCCTTTCCTGGCATTTCCGAAGTAGCTTGCTTGAAAAGCGGAGGAAAACAGTGTCATCTGGGACTTATTCTCACTTTCTTCCAGGAGCAATTGCTTAACTGGTGTCTGGGGAGGTGGGCTGGGACCATCCCTGAAGCTGCCATTCTGAAACAGCCAGAGTGTCCACTTGACTCACTAAGGACCCAGGCCTGGAATGGCCTTTTGAACTAGAAACTCAGTTTTGGGCTTGTCTTGGAGTTGGGTTGGGGCGGAATCCCTCTTCCTCCCTCTGAGAGTTGGGTTATTCCCTGTGCGCCCCCCGAATCCACCATCCACCTTTCTCCACTCTGCTCTAAGCCCCTGGGCACGGGTCCCTCCCGGCTTCATTAGTTGGCGTCCTTGCCTGCGGCTCTCAGGAGGGTTTGGCCAGTGGGAAGCCCAGACAGGAACTAGAGAGCAGGAGGAAAGCGAGGTCCTTACTAGGCCATTCGGCCAAGGCCGCAGCTCCCATCAGGCAGGCCACTCCATCTGGCTAGCCCCTCTGGGTTATACTAATTGCCCCCCCTTCGCCCCTTCAGGCCAGGGGTGCTAATGGCTCCCACTGTCCCCAGCCCTGGAGACTGGCACTCATCCTTTGTTGGCTGCCCTAACCCTGTCCACACCTTCAAAAACTACTCACGTCGCCTCTCCCCAGTGACCCTGTTTGAATGTGCCATTTGCTTTGCCAGCACCTGACTGATAAAGTCTGTCAACACTCCGTGCTTGTTAACCGGGGGGCAGCAGTCCTTGCAGGTAACCTGTCCTCGAGGCTGTTGAGAACTGTGAGCAGGGGAGGTCGAGCCCGACGTCACGGTCTCAAGCTCCCTGTCCAGCTCGTACTGCTGGTGGCTCTGGGCGATGGGCTGGCTTGCTGTATCCCAGGGAGGCTCAGTGACACAGCCCTGAAGAACAGTGATCAACGCCTGCCACCCAAAACACCATCTTCAGGCTTTGTCCCACCGACAGCCCCAAACCTGGGTGGCCTTGGGTAGTGAGCAGGATGGGACACATAGGACCACATGGGCCTCCTCCTTGGGATCGAGGCCATTTGGGTATGTTTGTGGGTTAGAAATCAGCTCATACACTTCTCCATGCCCACAGTGGGGCACAAAGGTACCCACAGCACCGTGACTCTGGGAAGATGGGAAGATACAGGCTTTCTAGTCTTTTGGCAGAAGGCCCACCTTCTGGCCTTCTGAATGGGAGCTGGAAAGAAACTTGGGGTTCTTTCTGAGATGTGTCTACATGGTTCCAGGCCTGTTCAGGCAACTGTTTGGGGTGACAGAGACCTTAGGGGCCACCACACCCCCATCCTGGTGGCACTGCCCTATCAGCCCTGATGGGAGCCCACTTGGTGTGCTTTTTGGAGGGAAATGCACTCCTCCCATGGAGTGGGAGGGCAGAGGAGCCCCCGTTAAAATCCTGCCCTGTGGCTGGCAAGTGCCCAAAGCCCCACCTGCTGGGGGTTCCTGGGCACTATGCCCTCAGGACTGAACGGATGTGAGGCCCTGTAGATCTTCCAGAAAGGACACAGCCTGTGCCACCCTCCACAGAGGGGTCCCTGTTTGGGGAGGAGCTACCCTGGAGCCCCTTGTGGCCAGCCCAGAGACTGGATGTCTGACCAGCCATGCCAGGCACACTCAGATCAGCCTTGGTTAGGTTCAGGGTGTCAAGGTTCTGGCTGGGGGGAGAAGGAGATTCAAGCAGGCATGAGCTTGCGGCCTTGGTCTCATTAACACCTTTTGTGAACACTACCAAGTTCATTCCCAAAGATCTCTTTCATATGATGCTTCCTTGACCAAAGCCTTTAACGGTCCTCTTTGGTTCCACTTGGCATTCAAGGCCCTCAACAGCGTGGTCTCCAACTGCCAACCACTCAGCTTCATTGCCCCCATCCCCTCCTCTCTGGCAAGAGCCGGTAAGGGCCACGGCGATGATAATGAACATTTACATAGAAATTTCCACACTGAGCTCCCTCTGCCGTCAGGGATTCCCACTCTATTTTACAGATGAGGACATACATTCAGAGCTGTTAGGCCACTTGCTTCATTTCAGACAGTAAGTCTGAAATGTGAGCACCACTCACATCTGGCCCTGCCTTCTGAATCCTTTGCTCTGCCACTCTACTCATGGTCTATAGAACATCCCAGAGGCATATTCTGGCCTGAGACACATGCATTTACTTGCTGGGGCCCAAGGACATGGAGCAGAGGGGTTTCTCACCAACCTAATTAAACCAATCACTATACAAGTCAATAAACACTTTTCCAGTAGACCTACTGTGTGCTAGACAGAGATGGCTAACACTCCCCAAGATTTATGCTCCCCTTCCACTGAGAAGAGACAGGACATGAAGTCAGAAAGCAGCTGCCAAGCCGAGGGCTACGTTTTCCAGTCTGCCTAGCATCTTTATTGCACCATGTGACTGAGCTCTGGCCAAAAGATGAGGGTGAAAGTAATCCTAACCACTTGTAGGCCTGGCTCTGAAACACTTGCCTTGCCATTCTCTACACCGGCTTTGCTCCGAGAGAATTCACCCCTACCAAAATGATTTCAGTGGCCATTCTCAGTCTTCCAAGAACGATACAAACTTAGAACCATTCTAAATGTACAAGAAAGAAGTCAATTCGTTATCTACAATGTATGCCTCAGAGCATTAGGACTTGGTTTTCTCAGGGAACTGGGTTGAGAAGGTTGCTTCAGTTCACTCCCATCTGTTGGCTGTAAGTTAATGCCCAGAGTGACCCTGGAAGCCACTTGTTGAAGATGGGAGAGTGTATGTCAGCCTGGATCCCTGAATGAATTCACGGAATAGAACCTCTATCCCCCCCCACCCCACCCCCACTCCAGAGCAGCATGAGATGTGAACCACAAATAATACCTTTGAATTGTGTTAACCACTGGCATTTCAGGGTTTATTTGTCACAGCAGCTAGTGACTTACACTTATACAGGGGATAGAAAATTCTAAGTCAGGTGGGGAAGGCCGGGGCTCTTTGGGGAGAGGCCCTCCATAGATCTCAGCTCACCCACCTTCCCCACAGCCTGGAGGAAAGTCTTGTGGGGGGCTGTGTGGAGCCTGAGAGCCAGCCAGAAGCCTGAGCTGCACGGAGAGGCCCTCAAAGGGCGGTGGAACTGGATGAGAAACAACTGAACTGACACGAAGACAGATGGGTAGGGTCTCAACTGTTGGAAGCTTCAGAACCAGCCAGAGAGACAGGCTGGGATGCCTGTCACCTCTGATTCTGCAGGAGAGCCCAGGGCCTGCGTCTTTAACAAGCTCTATGCTGGCGGTGAGTGGCTTGCACTTTGAGAAGCACGAGCGTAGGGCACAGTGTGCTCCATCCCACAGGGACATTTATAGGCCACCGTCGAAGAACCCAGCCGTCTAGTGCTGCAAAGCCAGTAAAGATGCCCTCTCTGGGACCATGCGTCAAAAAAGTCTGGGGGTGGGGTTCAGAGAGGGAGTTATTGGCTTAAAATCAGACACAGGGAGTGATAGCTGGAGTTGGGCCCATCTCTGATGCCTACCTTTGAGTGGGCAGAGGGAGTGGGGGATCCTTGGGGAGGGACCCTCCCTGCAGTAGGACCCTCCCTTCCTACCCTCCATAAACCACCACTACTGCCAAACATCCCCTCCTGCCCCAGAGCTGCCTGCCCCGGGGGCAGTCAGTCTGTTTTCCTTTCTGCTCTCTGACTCCCCTCTCTCCTGCCCGCCCCCTCCATCTCGCCCAGCCCTTTCAGCTCCTAGGAAACAGGTCTTAACCTCTGGGTGCCGTGCTAGCAATGACAAGGCTCTATCTTCACTCCTCCATTCCCCAAGAGGGCCCAAAGGGGACTATTTATAGCAGAGCCTGTGCCTAGGACCAATCCGGACTTAGGCAAAGAGAGCAGAGGCTACACAGCCAGGCCTACCCATGCTAGTGCCCTGCCTCTAGGCTCTAAGGGCTCTAGGAGAAAAGGGTCCAGTTCCCCAAACTCAACAGAGGGCTCCCCACACTGCAGCAGCGGGTGTACCGGGAGATGGGGCAGGCCAGCCCCCATCCCCTTCATAAATACACATCTGGAATGCTTCTGAGCGACCAGCGATAAACAGGAAAACTCAGGAAGTGAGCGAGCCCAAATGAAGCTGCAGAAAACTTGCCCCAGGCGCGCCCAAATGCACTACCAATCACCAGGCAAACTCAAACGCCAGAGCGAGGCCGCCGGTTTAGCCAGAGCCCGCCTTCCCTACTCCCACCCCCACCCGATCCGCAGCCATCGCGCAAGCACGCCCCCTCTCGGCACCCTCCCTTACCTGAGCCGTGCCTCCCGCGAAGAAGGACCGCCTGGCCCAGTGGTGGCGACGCTGACGAAGCAGCGGCCGCGGCCGCGACGGTGGTGGTGGCTGCGTGGGCCTCGGAGGCGGCTGCCGCCTCGGGGACTGCGGGACCTGGGGTGGCAGGAAGACTCCCCGGAGGCGGGCTTTTGTCGCCGCGGCCGAGGTCGGAGGTGGCGCGGCCCGCGGCGCCGGTGGCACCCACGTTGTTGGCGTTGGCGGCGCTGTTGGGGCCGTGGCGACGCGGACCGCTGCTCTGAATGTGGGACACGGCCTCGGCGGCCTGCATGTTGGGCGGCGCAAAGCGCGAGAGCACGCGCAGCAGCGCCTGGGCCTTGTGCTCCTGCGTGTCATCGTCGCTGTAGTCGGACACGCGGCATTCGTACACGCCCTCGTCCTGCCGCCGCACGGCCGACAGCCGCAGCCGGTGCGAGATGTCATTGCCCTGGACGCGCACGGTCTGCAAGAGAGCAGGGGCTGGGGTCAGAGGCCTGGATGCGCAGGCCCACAGCACGCTCTTTGCCAGCGCGGTACCGCCGCGCCCCCACCTCTGCCTTTGCGCCCTCATGCCGCAGCACCCTAACACCTCTCCGACTCAGGTTTGCCCCGGTGACTCAGTTTTTCTTTCATTCCGTGTCTCCCCAGTGGCATAGGGCTCCCAACCCTGATTGGACCCTGGATGGCCCTGCCCATTGCACCATGTCCCCATCATCTTAAGCGAATGCATCATGTTACATCCCCTCGCCAAACTATGCTTCTGTCCATCAAAGCTGCAGAACCACCCCTCCTTCCTCCTTTCTTCACCTTGGAAATTCAGGCTTGGCCTCCTGTCGCTAAACCACTGCAGGGCCTTAAGCTCAGCCCTCCACATCCACTCCCACCAACGTTCCTTTACTCTGGAATCCAGAGGGCCTGGGTTAGTGCCTGAAGGACAGTCACTCTGCTCTCAAGAGTACACATAAATATCTGCCCTCCACCCCCCCCCCCCACCCTTCACAGCTAACCCTTCACCCTCCACCCTGCAGGCGACTCAGAGGCTGCTGCAGGCGACGCGGAGGCTGCTGCTGGGCTCCCTGGGCTCGGCTACTTTTGAGTCTGCCTTTCAGAGCCGCAGCCCGAAGCTCCCTACAAGCGCGCCTCCCCCCGCGGCCTGGACGATACGCTGGCAAGCAACTGCTTTGGGACCCTCACCTCGGAACCGAGCGCAAGATGAGGCCCCAGTGGTCTCCAAGCCCTGATGTTTCCACGCTCCAGCTAGGAGAGCTTGGGCGCATCTCCTCCTTGAGTTACAGATCTCAAGACCCCGGCCTCTCACAGCCCCGTCAATCCCCGCCCCACACCTCCCCCCAGGATTAGCCCACAGCACCCGGCACCGGACCCGAAACCCAGGCGGAGGAAAGGAATGCGGTGGAGGGCGCCACTTGGGCGCTGGGTGTATGTGGGAGGGGGGCGGGGCAGGGAGGCCCACCAGTTGGCGAACGGGTCACGGCCAGCGCGAGGAGCAGCGCGCTCCAGTTGCTGGGAGACAAGCCAGCAGAGGAGAGGCAAGCCGAGCTGCTGCGGCCTGGACCCGCCAGCCGGAGGAAGGAGAGTTTTACAGGTGAGCGCCACACAGAGAAAGGAGATTCAGGCCTGGGACCCTTGATTTACACAAAAGGGAACCCGATTACACTAGCGGCGACAGATGGCGCCCCGACCTGCCAAGCAACCGAGAACGCAAAGCTGCCAGCACTGCCCTACATCGCGGGCCACTGAGCCTTTCTAAAAGGGAGGAAAATGTGGGGCGCGAAGCGGCCAGAAGGGGTCTCCCGCGGCTCGCGCTGGGCTCCACACTTACGCTGATTTTAGTTGCATCCTTATTTGTTACCTAAAATGCAAAGAGGGAGAGAGACACATTAGGCTCTCGGCCTTCAGGCTGCAGGAACTCAGATGCGCCTCCGACAAGGGGACTCTCCACGGGCGGGCTAGGACTCGAAACCGCTTGGGATGTGGCCGGGCTGAAGTCACGAAGGACATGAGGATTTCCTGGAGTTTTACCCGGAAGGAAGCAGGGCTTGGAGCTACCATGGTCCCTGGCCAAGGAGGGGCTGCCCTAGCACACCTGCCCGCCAGAGAGAAAAGGCTGGATTGCCACCAGGGTGGGAAGAAAGGCTCATCTTCCTCCCCCAGAGCATCGTCATTCCCTGCCGCGTTTCTCTAAATCCCATGGAAAGCTGGACGGAGGGCCTGGTGTATCTGGACAGGACGCAGAGGGAGACGTGAGCAGTAGCTCTAGGTGGGACCCTGGGTAGAGAGTAGGTGTGTATGTGTCTGTGTGTTAGAGTGTATGTGAGAGGTCGGTTTCAGAGGCAGACAGTCAGTAGGGGCCTTCCCTCCGATCCTGGGGGGTTGGGGGTGCACTGCGGGTCTCTGGAACCCAGCCCAGAGGAGCTTAACTCCTTGGCTCCGTGCCCTGAGTACCTCAGAGTAGCAGAGGGCAGGGAAAGCCTGGCCCTACTAAGTGGTCTTCCTTCATCACCCAGCACCCATCTGACTCTGGGGCCCGCAGCCAGCAAGCAAGAGCAGGCGAACTAGATGAGGGGTTGCTTTTAAGGGAATTTTAAGGGAAAGGAGAAGGGAAGGGATTACCAGGATTGTGCTGCTGTTCAAGATGCTGTGGGAATGGGGATTATGGGAGACGGGCTGCTCCACAGGGCGGCGCCCTGCCTTCCTTGCCCGGGTTACCCCAGCCGCCCCGGCCTGAGCCCGGTGAGCGCCGGCGCCGCGTGGGCGGCGGGTTACCTTGCTCCGGGCGCCGGGCACGCTGAGCGCCAGCTCATGCAGCAGCTCCCGGGGCGGCTCCTTGAGGTACCACCACTGAATCTCCAGCGAATACGAGGTGGCTCCGCTAGCCCGGAACGCGCAGGGCATTTCGATGTCGTCTCCCTCCCGTACTGTCACATCTTTGGGGACTTCGGTAAATGTAGCTGGGGGCGGGGAAGAGAGAGGCGTGACCAACTGTGGGGCGGGGGCCTGGGCCAACCCTAGGCGGGACGGTGCGTCCCCGGCTCGCTGGCCTTGTACTTGCCACCCCGTAGCCACAGACGTGGCCCAGGCGCTAGCAAAGTTGGGTCGAACAGCTGCCGGGCCCCAGCAGAGACCCGCTACCGCGGCAGGCTGCTTTCCTCCGGATCGGGCAGGGCAGCACAGGCGGCTTATGCTTCTACCCCGCGCCCAGCCGCACTGTCAGAGCCAGCCTGGGGCGCGCCAACTCCGGCGCCCAGAAAGCCGCCTCTCCGCCGGAGCACCTGTCCGGCTTCATATGACCCCGGCGCGCGGCTGCGGCGACCCTTCGCTGCTCTCCTCCCCCTACTCCTCTGGGCCTGGGCTGCACATCGGGATTGCTGAAGACCGTGAAGCCTTCCCCTTCTCTTCCTCCTCCGGCTCCTTGGCGACCGAGACAGGCTGGTTCTGGCGGCCCCGGAAAGGAACCCCTCCCCAGCCCCCCGCGGCAGCAAAGTTCCCGCGCTCACCGTCGGCCACGAAGAGCAGCAGGGCGTGCAGCAGCAGCGGCGGCAGGTATCCGAGGGCGCCGAGCCGGTTCCGCTGTTCCATCTCCCGCGGGGGGCGCGGCGGCGGCGGGGGCCCGGGCGCGGAGAGGCAGCAGTGGCGGCAGCGTGGGCTCGGATCCGGCTCGCGGCTTGGGCTAGGACGCCTCCGAGCCTGCCATGGCCCCGCGCGGCGCCCCCTCCCCCGGCCGCCGGCGGCCGCCAATCAGCCCCGCTCCCTCGCCGGCTTGCCAGGCGCGGCTCCGGCGGGGGGCGCTGCGCTGGGGGCGCAGGATGCGAGGTCCCGCCGGGAGGCTACTGCTGATCAGTCCGTGCTTCCCTCTCTCGGGCCGTCCACAGGACGATGGGGTACCTCAATTCAGTCTCCGCCCGGCGGGCCAGGCAGAGGCTGGGCCGCCCCGGGACCCATCCCTGGCCAAAGGAGTGCGCGCCTCAGAGCCGCGAGCTTCTGCCTCCCTGTCTCCTTCTGATTTGGCTCCCGAATACCACCTCCTCCGGCTCCCGCCGAGCTCTCCCGCCGCCGCCCCCGCTGGTCCCTCCGCGGCTCTTTCCGCAAGGCGAGTGGGCGCTCAGCCGCGGCGCGCAGACCTGGCGTCCGACCCAGTGCAGCGCGGGGAGAGCGGGTCAGGTGTGGCGGACCCAGAGCCGGAGAGAGGCAGGGAGAGGGGGAGGGGAAGGGTAAAGGGAGGGGGCGGTCAGTGGCTGGGCGCGGAGCCGCCTCCACCGATGCATCACCCCCGCCCTCCCCTCCTCTTCCACAGCCGGCACCGCCCCCGCCCCGGAGCGCGCCCCCCCCCCCCGCGGGGGTCGCTTGGAGGGACCACAGTCTCTGTGGTTGGAGCTCAGCCCCGCCCGCACCCGCTTTGGCTGGGGGTCCTCCCACCCAAACTCTCCCTGGCTTCTTCCCAATCTTCCTCGTCCGAGACGGCCGCTTATCCCTGCACCCCGCGTACCCCGCGGCCCTCTCCGCAGACCCCCGCCCTCAACTCCTTACCCCAGTTTGGGCAAAGAGCTGCACCGCTCTTTGTCCCAGGCCCAGGCCATGGCTGGTGGGTAGGCGCAGGGGGCCCGGGAGAAGGGCGGAGCGCTGGGCTGGGGACGAGGCCGGGTGACGGAGGCGACGCCGGGAGTCTGCAGTGTGCGAGCGAGAAGTGAGCGCAGAGCGCCCGGCGAGCAGGTGCCTGTGGCGCGGAGAGCGCACGAGCGAGCCAGCGAGCAGCGGCCGTGAGTGACGGCAGAGGCGGCGGGGGTGGGGTGGGGTAGGGTGGGGTGGGGAGCGCCCAGCACGACTCAGGGCTCCGGAGGTTTCCGAGGGAGGGTGGGGTTCCTGCACCTCAATCGTTGGCCCCTGCGTCGCCACTCGTTCCTCGCCGGTCGCGGCCTTCTCTTTACCGTGCGCGAGGCGGGGGGAACCTCAGGCGGCGAGAGGTCGGGTCCATGGCCGCTTTCCGGAGCCCATCCCCCGTCCCTGCATACCCCCCCCACCCCCCGCATCCCTCTCCCTCTCCCAGGCTTCACCAGGAGCTTGCCCCTCCCCAGCTCTCTGAGGGAGTGCAGTCTGGCCCCCAAAGGAGAACGCGGGTCCGGCTTGTGGTTCCAATAGGCACGCATTGTAGGGGCAGGTCGCGCAGCTGGACTTGGGTCTCTCTTGCTTCCCTCCCCATGGGAGACCTGAATCCCGGATTTCAGTTTATCTGTCCCTATCTTCCTGGCCCTAACCTCTCAGCTTAGTCCTACAGGAGGGGGTGAGAGGCCCCCCTCAAGTGGATAGTTGACCTGTCTGTTTTCCAGGCTTGGCTTGCCAGCTTCCTGGAGGCACCACTAGAGTGTTCCCCAAGAGCCAGGAAGAAGAAACCCGGAGGGCAGATACTTCCCAGCAGCAGACCTGGTGCATGCTACCCAGGGCACACCCTTGGTGGGAAAGTAGCTTCAGTACCTTCCTAAGCTTTGTTCTTAGCAATAGAATGCCCCTGGACAGTGTGCCCTTTGCCCTTCCTGGGCCTGGCTTTCAGTATCCTCATCCGTGACCAAGGAGTCATTCCCACCCCCTCAGGTCACTGCTGCTCAGCTAAGGAGCCCTTGTTTTCCAAGGTCTGTGGCTGGGAAGGGAGGAATGTCTAGGGTCTTCCTCTTCTTTCTATGGCTTCTCTGCAGGGACTCCAACCCAAGGAGGCAGTTACCAGCTGCCTTCTCTCATTTCATCCTCCTAGGGCCAGGAGCTTTCCGTTAGAAATCCCACCTCCCTTTAGAAACTGTCTTGGGTTGCTGAATGGAAGACACTGTGGGCCCCACTGCTGTCCTCAGTTTCTGAACGGAGGGGGCAGACTTGCACTGTGCCACGGAGATTCAGGACCTTGACGGGATTCTAGGAAAGCAGATTCATTTGGGGATTAATTCCAGGCAGGATTCCGATGGCAAGAGCTAGCCCACTGGGCAGGGGGCCTGCCTGGAGAGGCAGCAGTCTTCTGTCCTGATACCAGATCCAAGCCGAGATGAATGGCCAATGATCATGGATACACAAGGGAGAATTCCTGCACTGTGATTACCCATAAGATCTATGAGTCTTCTAAACCTGAACCACCTTGAGGGGTAAGCTGTATCTTGTCTGCTTTGTGAGCTGGTGTTATTATTAATGGGAATAATGGCCGTATTCTTTCACATGCTTTCCATGTATCAGGCACTGGGTATACACTTCCCATGCATTAGTTCTCACCATGACAATCAAGTCCCCCTTCTCAAACAGAAATCAGATCACCCTTTCTCTGCCCAAAACCCTACAGTGGCTCCTTTTCCACTCAGGATAAACACCAGAGGCCTTGTAATGTCTGACAAGGTCAAACTATCTGCCTTTGTCTTCCACTCCATCACTCTGTCTTCATCTTGTTTTGTGTCCTTTCCCTGATAACTCTTTCTAGCCACTCCAGCTTCCTTACTACAGTGCAACACACCGTGGTCCCACCCCAGGGCCTTTGCACCAGCTGTATCATTTGAATGGGATACTCCTTCCCCATACCTGGTTCATAAACTCTGTTGTGTTCTTCTGGCTTTAGTTAAGAAGTCACCTTCTCAACGAGGATCCTGGGACCACCGTTTTTATAGTGCACTCTGCACGTTCTCTTCCCCAGCACTCCCTTCACCCTGCTCTCCTTTTTTCTCCTTCCCTTAGTACTAACTGCCTTCCAACATATGGCACAACATCCTTATTTATTGTGTTTCTTCTCTACTACCTGTAGTCTCTACTAGGATGGGACTCTTTCACTGCTTTGTTCACTGACACATCTCTGGCTCCTAGACGGGGTCTGGCATAGAATAAGCTCAATAAATATTTGTGGAGCGAATGAAAGAGCTCATTTAATCCCTATAACAACCCTGTGGGGTAGACACTGTGATTACACTGTATTTTAGAGATATTGTGTCTGAAGCTCAGAGAGCTTAAGGAACTAGCCCCAGGTCACACAGCCAGTAAATGGCAGAGTAAAGCTTTGGCCCGGGTCTGTCTTAGTCTGGAGTCCTAATTCTTAACCAAAACATTCAACTTTCCCTACTCCAGGCGACACTCTGGTACCTGCAGTTGGCATGGAGGGCAGGGCCCCTCTGCCCTTGGTTGATGGCAGCCCGAACCTGCCTTGCAGCTTCTTCCTTGCTTGCTGAAAGATGCACAGGGGTTCTGTGTCCAGAGGGTCTGTTTGCTCGATCTGTTTGCTCTTCTGTCCCCTCTCACAGACTTGTGAGGGCAGCAGCTGTGCCTTCCCTCTCTGTGTCTCTAACTCCTAGCTAGGTCAGCCCTTGCTTAGGCTCAGTAAAGGTTGCAACTAGGAATGCTATTAGTTGTGGGAGGAAAGGACACTTTGCCTCTTCCCCCCTTTCTGCAGGGGAGCTGGTTCCTTCTTGTTGTGTGGAGACGTGGACAAGGTGTCAGTTGGAGGCTATAAAGAGGGCATCTGTGATGGAGCATGTGTGTGGTTTCTCTGGTACCCCTTCTTAAAAGGAAACTTCTCTCTGGGGACACGGTCACTTACCCCACTCACCCCTAGCAACTGCCATTGTGCCTTGGGTTCCCACGAAGATGCCCTGTTTAGAGGAAATGTTGGTCATGTGATGTGAGGCTGGTTTCTTCGCTGATGGATTTTTGAGAGCATTTCAGAACCGTTGTGTCTCTCATCCCGAACATTCATCAGTGGGTAGTGACAAACACCCTCTGGGCCCCAAGGTTTTTCTTTCCCTCTCTCCATTCACAGACTCCAAAATGCCTACAGGATCACAGTGTACAGGGACCTGGAGGGGGGCCGTCCCGTGGCGTGACCACTAGGCCTTCCATGTGCCGGACCCGCCCGCGCTGTGAGCTCGCCTGTGGTCGCCCTCACTCCACCCCGCCCATCGTCATCCACGCTTCCGCCATCGGGCTGCCAGTTGGGGTACGTGGCGCTTGTCAATGCCATTTTGTGGATGGATTCACTAGACTCGCAAAGGCACTTCAAAAAGCGCCGTTTACAAAGAGTGTCCAGCCTTTCGGGAAAGTACCCTTAAATTACAGCCCTAAGTGAACGTGTTTCCTGGAACTCACTTTCAAAATTTATTTTAATGCTCAGGTCCCCTTGGAGTTTTGGTTTCGATATTTTTGTCTCGGCTGACCTTTCCTGTCCTCCCCGTACCGTGTACAGCAACATTGATTTTGGGTAATGTATTTTGATTTTAAGATGCAGCCCATCCATAAACTTTTCTATCAATAATCCCGGCACACTCTGTGTACCCGACAGCTTAAAGGAAAATACCAGATTTATGGGGGGTTTTATTTTTGGCCACTTTAGTCATTCAGTGGCCATCACTGTCAGGGGATAAAAACCTGACGTCTGGCCCCAGGCCTACTCCCCTGCAAGGGCAAACATCAGGTCAGCATGTCCAGATGCAGGTGGCGGAGGGTGGCCCTCTCTGCACCCTGGCTGCCCCTAAGACATGGGGGAAGGCAAGTGGAAAAGTGCAGCCCCCAGACAGGATTCCTGTTGTCCTCTTCTACCCCGCGCCCTTGCAGGAGGATGACAGCGGGGCTCCGGCCCCTGCACCGCAGGGAGACAAGAGAGGGTCCTCGGCTCGCACTGTACCTCAGGGCGGTCAGGGAGGTGGGCCTGCCCTTGCCCCCACTCCTGCCTGGGTCCGCTCTGAGAAGCAGGCCTGGAGCACAGTTCCAGGTCTGGCCTGTCTTGCTGCGTTGGTGTCACTGCCCTGGGTCCCCTGTGCCTGGGGCTGTTTGTTTACTTGTCAGAGACAGAATTGATTAGGCTTGTGGATTGCCTGGAGAGATGGAAAGAGGGGAGGAACTCCAGGCAGAGCCTGCTTCACCTCAAACATTTATCCAGCCAACGTGTCCTGAGAGCCCGGTATTCATTTACCCGGCACATACGTGTAGGCACGGACTTTACAGGGTGCCAGCTGCGGGGAATCCGTAGCTTCCTGCCTGCAGGGAACCTGCATTTCAGCCCAGAAGGGGGCAGAGACACACCTGCAGAGGAGAAACGAAACCTAAGCCTGACGATCTTAGTGTGTGTACCCTGAGACCCGCAGCCCACACAGGCGTGCACACACAAGGACGTACCTAGTGGGAGCCTCGTGGGCAGGGGAAGACCTGAAGTGGTCAGCTAAGCAGAGCCCTGGGGGCGGCAGAACGCTGCAGGCAGATGACGCAGCCAGTGCGAAGGCCAAGGGTAGGGCAGGGTGGGCAGTTGGAGGGAAGAAGGTGGCAGAGCCTCCTAAGGGAGGCTGCACAGTGGGGCTGGGGGGGCGAGGCAGGCAGGGGAGGGCACACATAGCCTTCTAGCCAAGTGTGGAAGGACCTTGAGGTGCGGTTGGAAAAGCTCCTGAGCCTCAGTTTCCCTAACTGCAAAATGGGATTGTAATTCCTGCCCTAGCTCCCCTCTCTCTCCCGCATCTCCCGTGAACGTGCCCGGAGGTGCTGGGCCAGGGTTGGCAGGAATAGCAGAGGGGCAGGTTCTGGGGGCACAGCCTGGCCATCCTCAAGCCTGGGTACCTGGGCGGGGTGGTGCGGCCTGGGGGAGGTGACCGGTGGAGCTGAGTGTCCCCTAATAGATCTTATTATAGCCCGTCTATGTGTTATTTTATCATTTGCCAAAGTAAATCTTACAGACCCACGAAGAGTTTATTTTTTTTAATTTTTAATATTCTCAAAACACTTGGGGTTTTATTTCCCACTAGATCTATTAGTTTAATTTAGTAGAGGACAGACTGTATACTTAACCAAAAATTACTTTGACATTATGGCGAATTAAGAGGCCGGGGCCAGACGGATCTGAGCAGATCGATTGGTTTGAGATAAAACCCTGTTATTTCCCTATGTGCTTTCTTCACCTTAATGGTGAGGATGGTGATTAGAAACACAGAGCTGGCTGGTTACGGCCAGGGGACAGCCTGAGGGTCAGGGCTCTGGCTCCAGTACTTTCTTTGGACCCACAGCGAGGTCTCCCCCGTGGCGAGATGTTGTTTGATGGTTCCAGGGGAGACGCGTCTGGGGGCCAGAGGTGTCTGTGGCGGCCTCCCTATGTCTGGGATTAGGCCGCCTTCTGAGGACTTGGCCTCATGTGGTCAGAGAACCACGGCCCGGGCACGGTGCCGGGGGGGGGGGGTGGCGCAGCCATGGGGTGGTGGAAGCCTGGTGGGGCAAGGCCGAGTCTCTCCCCCACACCGAGCTGAGCCACTCAGAGGACACTGAGATCCCTACCTCCCAGGGCCGTTGTGGGGCGCAGAAGAGCTGATGTCCACGAAGTAGCTTTGTGAATTGTCAAGGGGAGGACTCATCATTATGATCCTGTGTCCCTGCATTTCTGGGCCCCTGGAGCAGCTCAGGAAATGCCTGTCTGGCTGTCGGATGGCTCTATTTCCAGCACCCTAAGGGTTTGGCATCTTTCCACATCTTTCCGGACTACCACCTAGAAGCTTCCGACCAGAGCAGCCCCGTGGGGGACCTGGGGCCATAGGGAGACACTGCGGCCCATGGGCAGTTACCCCCATGGCCGAGCAGTGCTGCATTTGGTGCCACTTCTTGTGGTTGACTCTGGAGAGTGAGGGAGCAGAATGGGCGCTGCGTCCCCTGCCTCCGTCTGGAGCTGACGTGGAAACTGCGGGTCTGGGGAAGGCTCCCCTCCGGCTCCACAAGGGACCCCCCAGGGCTGGGCTGAGGACACTTCCTACAGTCCTTATTGCAGGCCCAGCCCCTTGGTCCTGCCACACCATCCCTGCTCCAGCCCAGGGTCTGCCCACCTGCCTACCCACTGGCTCTTCTGACTGCCTCCTGCCTCCAGACTCTTCTTCAGGAAGCCTTCCTCATTATCTCCTCCTCCTGCCCGCACCCCTCGTGCCCCAAGGAAAGCTCTCACTTCGGGAAGGCTCAGACCTGCTGTCATCCCACGGGCCGACTCGGCGAGGCGCTGGCCGCTCCCGGGCTTCTGTGTTGAGGAGTACTTGGAGGCCATGTCTGGGCTCTGCAGGGAAGCATGCTGTCATGGTTAAGTGACACCTGCCATTGCCGAGGGTGGGGGCAGGAGGGACGCAGTGGGATCTGCCATCTCTGGAGTGGCTTCCTGGGCATCCTGAGCTCTGGACAGGGCTTCCTTCTCCCACTTGCCCCTTGAGGCCAGCACCTGTAGGTCTGTGCCTGGAGTTGGCAGCGTTTGGGAGTAAACATGAGGGCTCTCGGGTCCCCCTCCTTGTCCACATACAGCGGCAGGCACAGGTGCCTGGTTCTGGCAGTGCCTGGTTTCAGCCTGCCTCCCTGCTCCTGCCTAAGCTGGGTTACCTGCAGGGAAAGAACGCTGGCCTGGACCTTTCCGGACACTTGGCCTGGCATGTGGCAGGGGCTCAGTGTGTGCCGGATGGCAGGAAGCTGAGGCAATTGCACAGTTCCCAGTGCGTTTCTCA
>CM052888.1:32934712-32950704 GCA_028534135.1 Potos flavus | reverse complement strand
TGGGAACTTTTCCACTTTTTTCACCCATTTCCTGAATAACTTGAGCACGAGAACAAAAAATGAAAGAAGAAAGATATTCAAAGACACAATACAGGAAATTTTCCAAAAGATGAAGAACTTCGTTTTTACATCTAAAACGCACAACATCTTCAGGAACAAATTATTTAAAATGATAGCTATCAAGAAATATAATGGTTAACTAAGAAAATAATTCTTCATGCATTCACGGGGGAAAAGGAAAGGGATTCTCAGGGCGGGAGAGGTTTGTGAAATCATGCTGTGTTTAGTCTTTTCCTCAACAATTTTCAAAGCAGTGGATGAGAGAAAAATGTCCACAAACTTGCAGTTAAAATATAAACCTAAAATGTTATGACCATTCCATGTGTCGTTCGAGCAAAAAAGGAACAGGAAAACATTGTCAAAGAACACGAAAGAACTCAGGGAACATAGCCTCCAGGAACTTTTCTTTAAAAACCTAATTGATAGTTAAACTCAGCCAAGTATAACAAAAGGAAAAGGAAATTGGCAAAATGATAGTGTTAGGGGAAAAAATAGAGAGGTCAGGGTAAGGAATCCTCAACCCTGGAAGTGTCCAAAGCAAAGGCAGTTTTAAAGGCAAAACTATGTATGTCTCCAGCTGTCCTTGAAATCTGAATATCAGGACGCAGCCATTCTCTAGCATGAAGAAATCAGACAACACAGAACCCATGATTCTCAGAAAGAAAAATAGCTATTTCACAATAAAACCACCCATCAAAAATAGAAAAAAAAAACCTTTGAAATGGAAAAGTCATCGGGAAAAAATGACAACCACTGAATACAATAAAACAGAGAAAAAAGAAAGCCTGTAGAAGAGAATCCAAACATTATAAACTTAGACAAGGTAAAAGAATAATCTAGTGAACAAAAATAGACAAAGAATCATCCAGAAAAAAGAAGCAAACCCGGCTAATTTCCTCATCTTTCAGAGTAAGAAGCCAGTTACAATTGTCTAGAATTGAAACATCCTAAAAATGACTCTTGGCTCACGTTGTTTTTCATAATCTTTTTTTTTTTTTAATCTTAGGGACTCATTTAGGAGTGACGTTTTTCTGAGATGCATAGCTCTAAAGTTCAAACACTTCCACTGCCACTTCAGGCTTCCCATTGCTATTAAATCCAAGCAAAATCTGATGATTTTATTTGTGAATAGCTATGTGAAATAGTCTCATTTTGTCAAACTGCTTCTATTTATGTATCTGTATATATTCCTAGAGAGATATCTGGAATGACCACCACTTAATTTTTTTTTCTTTTTGCTTCTCTCTTTTGCCTGAATTGTTTATGATAACACATTTTTTGATAAAATCAATAAATTCATTATTCTTAAAGGGAAAAAATAGAAAGAAAGGGAGGGAGGGAGGAAGGGAGGAAAGAAGTGTTCAGGTACAAAAACATGACTCAAGTTGCTAGAGAGCACTCACTCCTAAGACTTTATCTAGAACCCCTGGGGATGCTAGGGGGCTCTCTTTTTGCCTGGGCTGCTTAACCTGTTCAGATGATGACCTATAGACAGCAAGGGCACATATGGGAGAGCCTGCAAGGGGATTAATATCAAAGAAAAACAGACAAACACATGGAAATAGAAAGAGGTTGAACCCCTGGATCAAGCCATGCCTGAAGGCTAAGCCTTTTAGTTACTGAGTCAATAAATTTCCTCCTTTGCTTAATCCAGGTATATAATGGTCTTTATCAACCACAACTACAAGCACCCCAACAAAGCAGCCTCCAAAGGCCCTTCTAGTTGGAATTTGGGATTTCCTTTGTCTTATAAATGTTTCCCTGCTAAGCTCCTGCCCATGGTCCTGATTAAGTCTCAGTTGCACATCGTATTCCCAAGGCTATTTGTTAAGTAAAGCAGTCGGCAAGTGGCAGAAACCCCCTGAGTCAACCTGGAGGTAGAACCACATGCTGCACACAGCAGTTCCCTCGTGACCAAGACACGTGCCCATCCATTCACCAGCCTCGTGCTGCAGAGGCTCCGCCCTGGTGCTCTCTCAGCCAGGCCTACATCTGCTTCAAAGGACCTACAAGGGCTGCAGCTCTCCCACTGATTTCCAGGAAGGAAAATGCTGGGGTAGAGAGCAGGAGAAGTTTAACCAAGCATCAGATTTAAAAGGAGCTTTGATAAAAACCCAGGCTGACTTCCCCAAGGAAGGTGGTCATGTGGGAGAGCTGCGTGTGGTCAGCCCCAGAGGCTGCTGTTGCTGAGGTCAGTGAGTTTGGAGCTCAAGGTTCTTAAGGGCCCCAGAAAATGAGGTGGGGTGCAGGTGAGAAGCACCAGCCTCCTCCTCCCCCCAGGAGCCTGCAGGGACCTGCACCGGAATTCCTGGCTCACTCCCAGCTTCCCTGGACTTGTCATGGGAGCCCGCCTCTCTCTTGCTTAACTGTGAGCTCAGAGTGAAGAGCTGAATGTGGTTTATCTCTGACCATCCTCAGCCCAGATCGCAGCCTGGCCCAGTGTTCGGAACCAAATGAACAAATGGACGAGTGATTAAATGAAGCATATTCTATGTGCCTGGCTCTATTCTTGGCTCTGGGTTCTAGGAACCTAAGGCCAGCAGGGTCCTTGCTGCGTGGTGCTCACATTCTTTTGGATCATGCCTCTAAACAAGAGAAAGAAGAGGCCTTCTGGCCTGGGGCTGGGCATTCAGGACATCAGACCACCGTGTGCAATCTCTGCCGGTTAGAATTGCCTGACCTTGTAACTAGCGCTAAATGTCTCTGTCCAAGCCAATTTCCTCAAGTGTCTGCACTAGGCATGGCATTTTTCATTTTCCCTGAGCAGAAGGACTGACATAGGGTAGCTCAGTAAAGAGTCTGGGGACAGGGGCCAAGGGGAGGAAGCCTTGCTCTCCTCTCCTGAGTTCTGAGGTGACAGAATTCGACCTGGTCCCTAACTGTCCATTTCTGAAATGGGCTTTCCCCTGGAGTCCTCGTGTGGAGATGAGTGTCACAATCCATTTTATTGGAATCTAGAACCCATTGCTAGAGCTAAGACTTGGGTGTGACACTCCAGGTGACTGGGGACTGGGGGCTATGCAAATAAGCCCCATCTTCCCCAGCAATCAGCCCTGGGGCTCTGTGAGGACTGAGCAGGAGGTCTTGGAAGACGTCTCCTGGAGGGCCACGGGGCCCTCCTCATTGTCTGTTTGCGTGATGAGGAGAGCCACTCGGATGCTCGAGTTCAGGTAAGTCCAGGGACTTTCTTTGTCCACACGGAGAGAGAGAGAAAGAGAGAACACACAAGCAAACGAGCTGGCCAACTCTCCCCTTAAAAAACAGTGAGTCACGCATGCAGGCGCCAGGGATGTCGGAAGGAAAAGGATCCTGCTCCACACGTCAGCAATGGAGCAACTAAGGCCCAAAGAGCGGAAGTGACTTGCACGAGGTCACAGAGAGCCTCGCCGGCGGACTCCTGGCCCAGAGCTCCTCCCTGTGCTGCTACACCGGAGCTGGTCGATCTTGGCCTCTCATACTGAAGTTACTAAAACACAAGTTGTCAAAATATCAGCTACAAGAAGAGGCAAGAATATTATAAGCAAAAAAGAGCAACAATTTGGGTATTCTCCAAAATTCTCTAATTGCTTGAAAACTAGTGCCTTCTTTAAAACATCCCCCATGTCTAACATGTTATCAAATATTTTATGAAGTCACAGATCAAGTTGTTTCTGATATTTTTCAGGAGCTCCATGTCAAAAGCTGATGTTAATATTTTTTGAGTGACAAGCATGGTGGAACAAATGCAAAATCAATGCAATCTGTCTCCAGGAAACTCCTCGAGATTCCACACATCAGAGAGGCCTGAGGCAAGCAGATTCAGGAACCAGAACCCCTGCATAGGCAGCAAATGATGGGAAGTAAAACGATTCCTTTTTGGTCAAAAGAAATACTTTGGTTGTTAAAAAACAAAGGTAATGAGATGGAGCCATTTCTGGGTGATTCTTTCTTCTTTAAAACCCTCAGCCCAAACACAAGTTTCTAACACAGTCCTCTCACTTTGCAGCATGGTTGTATGTGGCTGGATAGCAAGACGGACTTCCTCAATAAACAAGGTGGAGCTTGGGAAAAAGTCAGTGAGGCTGATCGCTGGGAATGCCCGTTGGCCCAGAAGCCTTCACCTGTCCAGAGGCAGGGAACTGATAACATGGCCTCCAAAGGCACTTAGAGGCCGAAGCTTCTGAGGAGGCTGGCTGAGCAGGCACACTACTTGGGCAGAGGGCATGGTTGGGAAGGAGGCTTCTCAGACTCCCAAGGCAGACTCCCACGCAATGTGGGCTTGAGAAATGGGCCAAGGTGGCTCTGGAAGTCCAGGCAGCAGGACATGCTGTGACCACGGAGTCAGCCATCCATTGGCCACGTCGCAGGGCAAATGTCCACCCACGTGGACATTTGTGATTCCTTGTGCAGGGGGCCACTCCAGCCCCGGGGTCCCTGGAAACTTCAGAGCCTTCTGAGAAGCTTCCCTTCCTACCTGGCATCATGGCCACTTGTGTCCATCTTGCCTCCATGATGGCCCACAGCCTTGACATAAGGTCTGATGATGACATGTGCGTGAATGGGGAGAAATGGCAGTCTTGCAATCTGGAGAAGTCTGGTCCACAGGTTGTCCTTACCACTGCCTATCACCACCGCAGACCACTGTCGCAGGCTATGCCACACACAGCCCTGTGCTCTCCACTGCCCTGGGCATCAGTGAGGTTTGCTGGCCCATCGCCCAGAACACTCCGCCCACCGTCCCAGCTCCTCCCTCTGCTCGGATCGGGTCTTTTCTCCCAGAGGGCGCTGAGTGGGCACCATGGAGAGCCTGCTGACAGCTTGCCACCACACCACTTCTTCTGACCCTGTGCCCCATGGGTCCCTTGCATTCCCTCTTCAGTCTGGTTTCCTGAGGACAACCTTGGTCTCTTGGCTGGATTGGGGACCACTTTTAGTCAGAGACATTTGGTGGTAAAGGGCATTCACTGGACGGTTGAATCACAGCAGGTCTGCCAGAGGACATTCTGCAGATCTGCAGTCAGTCATGACGTTTACAATGAGCAAGGGGCCTCCATGGCTGGATGAATATGTCTTCGTGTGGGCATGGCAGTCAGAGCACTTGGTGACAAGTGGCAGGAACCATCCGAGACAGATCAGGGGAGTTTATGGGCTCAGTAGCCAAACCCCCGGAAGGCTGGAGTCCAGCGGGGGCCAGGGGACAAGTAGGATTGTCAGGATTCTCTCTCCCTCTGTCCTCTCCAACTTCTCCCATGTGAGCAGCATGCTGTCACACATGCTTCCTCGCTATGGCTGGACGGTGGCCGCCGCTGCACCAGGGCTCACAGTTCCCAGCTTCCTAGGGTTGGAAGTGGGCATGGGAAGTGGGGCCATTCCCTTGGCTCCACTGATTGGCTAGCTTGGATCCCCCACCCCTGCTGGCAGTAGCCTCACCTCCCGCCAGGAGTTGCATGCTTGAGTGAGGGGACAAGATCCCCCGAAGAGGAAGGATGCTGATGTTACAGAAGGGGCAGACATGGCATTCCAGTGAAGTGAAGGATGCCCACGCCAGACACATTTAGAAACCCCTCTTTATCGGGGGATCCTATACTGGCAAGAGCTAACCCTGTGTCGGGTATCTGAATGGGGGCTTTTCCTGGCTTCATCCCAAACTGCAGAGAAGCTGGCAGGCAGTGGAGAGGGGTGGTGAGGCAGAGGCTCCCCTCTCCAGAGAGATGTGCTCTGAACAGGGCCCTCAAAGCTTCGGCTTCAGAGAAACACAGTCGCCTCGATGACTGTGTGTCTTTGTCGGCTAAGGCTGCCATAACGAAGTACCGCAGATTGGGGTGGCTTAGACAACAGACATTTATCTTCTCAGAGTTCTGGAGGCCAGATGTCCAAGATCAAGGTGCCAGCAAAGTAGGTTTGGGCTGAAGCCTCCTTTCTGGGCTTGCAGGTGGCTGCCATCTCTCTGTGCGCTCACAGGACATCCATTCTGTGTGCGGGTGTGGAGGGGTGGGGAACATTGCTCCTCCTCTTCTTATAAGGACACCAGTGCCATCAGATTAGGACTTCACTCTTAGGACCTCAGTTGACCTTATTACTTCCTAAAGACCCTATCTCCAAAAACAATCTCATCAGACATTGGGGTTAGAGCATCAACATACAAGATGATGAAATGGGGGGATACAATCCAGTCCATAGCAGCAAACCAGGCACCATGATGAGTGGGCACAGCAGAAGAAGCTTGCAGGGAATGCGTCCCTTATGCCCTTCAAATCACCAGGCATTGCCCAGCCCTGGCACTGGGCTGAGGGCAGGCACATCCACAGGCACACAGGCATGCAGAGGCAGACCCTTGTCGGGTCTCCCGACCATGCCCTACGAGTTGTCCTCCAACCTGTCTGCTACTCTAACACTCCCCGCCCCCAGGAGCTGACCCTGAGACAGAGTTTAAGCTCCAGTAATCTATGAGAGGGCTGGGAAAGAACAGTGCAGGATGAGGCCACCTGCCGGGCACCCCTGGGACACTGCAGACCACACGGCAGAGCTGCCCCACCCAAAAGGCGTGGAAGCTGGGGTCCTGTCATCACTGCTAAAAGCTGCTTCTGGGGGTGTCGGCTCCCATCTATGCAGGCACGTGCTCCATGGCTGCAGGGACATGGAGGCAGAGTTTCAGGTACAAAGGGCAAGATGCTGCTGGTGTGTGGACCCACTGTGAGTGACCTGGGGACACGCACACCAGTGGTAGTGGCCACAGTCCCCAAGCAGGCACTTCCTTGGGGCTGAGAGCAGCCCCAAGTGACCAGAGATGGCGGACCCCCACCAGGGCTTAGTCCCAGTGGACAAGCCCGGGCCTCATTCAGAAATGACCACAAACCACCAAGAGGGTGCACGGTGACCCCGCTGGGCTCCTGCCTGTCCCCTTGAGCATGTGAAGCTACGTGCCCAAGAAGTAGCACTTGCCCCAGAGTAAAATCCCCCTCCCGGATCTGTGTACACAGCAGGACGGGGACAGAGACTCAATCTACCATGTTAAATCGAGTCAGATAATTCTCCAGTCTGCATCATAATTAACTTAACTTTATTCAGAGGAATACATTACAGCAAAATATTAAGGAATTTTTTTTAAAAAGAAAATCCATTTTCCTCACTAGTATTTTTAACGAGCTAAGTGATGTTAGTTTTGAAATTGCAATCAGGAGAGAAAGCACACACACACACACAGTAATGGACAATTTTAATTTTCAACAATTGTGATTATGAATAATGCTACTAATAGCTTCCACAGTGGTTTATATTCATTTGCTTAAAAGCCAGAGCCCAGATTTCTCTATTGAAGAGTAAAAAGATGACTCGGGCTGACCTGTGCATGCCTTGTGTGTCCCGCCCCCCTCCTCTGGAAGGCCGTACTGTGCTGTACCCCTTTATCAGAACCTTCGGGTGCTCTGGGCCCTTACTAGGAAGTAGAACAGTTTGGGGAGGAGGTTAAATTTAGGCCCTCTGGCTCATGACCTGAATCGAGCATGGGAGGCGGGAGGGATGCTCGGTCATTCCCTGCAAGTGACTCTCCAACTACCACAATTATGAATTGCTCTAACACAAAACATTCAAATGGACAGCAGCAGCCCGCACGCTGTGGGCTCCTTTAAAAATAAGCCCCATTGTTCCCCAACCGCCTATTAATAGCTAGAAAAGACATCTGTTCCTAATTTGGTCTTCTGAAATCAAGAAATCTTCCCTTCACTTCCCTCCGGGGCCAGGATGAAATCAATCAAGTGACAAAATTTACCAAGCGCCAGGCACATTCCAGCCCAGAGCTCAGAGCCAACTCTGCAATCTGACCCCGGCCACACAGAGGCCCCTGGCCGGAGGTAGTGTGCACCCTCTCCAGTATCGACATCCTCCCACACTCAGGCAGTACAGAGACCACGAAAAAAGACCCCCATGTGGGCTAGTCGCACCCCCTTCAGTACTCAAGACCCCTGCTCCATCACCAAAGGCTGGCTGTCCCACCAGATTCTGACTCCAAGCATAGCTCCCCTTGGACTCTGCCAGTGACAGGCAGCTCACCACCTACAGGGGACTCTTCTCACCCCTGAATATCTGTGACTGCTAAACACACCCAAAACCCATCTCCCACAATAGGACTGATTCTGCTCTAAGGGACCAAACACTGCACATCAATTCTTCCTATGTCAGTCCTTCAACTGCTTGAGTAGAGACACCTGCCTGTTGCCAAGACTCGTTTCTCGCTTTGATACCTGGATAGCAGGGAGCTCGTTACGGACCCAAAGCCCAGAAAGGACAGTGGAGTCTAGTGACACGCACCACAGGGTGGCTCTCCCTCATTCCCAGGAGTGTTCCTGTGCCCCCTTCCACGCCTTCTTCTGCAGTTCCAGACCCACAGCCCTCCATTCCTCAGGCACTCCACACCCTTCCCTACCCCAGGGCCGTTGTCAGCTCTTCCCTCTGCCCAGCACGACTTCCTGCGGCTTCTACATAGCTCGTCCCCTGCTCGTCCTTCAGATCGCAGGTCCTCCGAGCGGCCTTCACTGACTGGCCTGCTAAAGGCCCCATCGTGGCCGGGCATTACCCCTCTCGTAAGACGCTTTGCATAGCAGTGAGCACTATATGTTTTCTTCTCTCTTAGCCACACGTTCATTCTCTGACCCCCTTGTAGAATGTAAGACGGTGATACGCACAGGGTGAGACCGCAGGAAATGGCTGTCATCTGAAGAAAGAAGAGCTCTACAGGCAAAAGCAGCAGCAGCCAGAGCCAAAGCACAGAGAAGCCGTGGAGCCTACTGGTTCTAAGCATAGGCTCTGGGTCGAGAAAGATCTACGTTGGCCAGCTGTGTGGCCTTGGGCAAGTTACCGGACCATCCTGAGTCTTGGCTTCTGCACCCACAAACTGAGGACAACAACAGCTCACACCCCCCCTTGTCGGGAGTGAGGAGGTGCTTGTGGAGCACTTGGTCTAAGAGCAGGTTCAGAACAAACCCTCCATCGATGGGGCAATGGTGGGTCATGGGGAAACTGGGGTCAGAGCTGGGGCCGCCCAGGGGGCCCTGCATCTCAGAAGGAGACAAAGCAGGCTGGGTGGCAGGGAACATGAGAGCTTCCGCCCATGACAGCAACACCGTGGGAGGAACTGCCCAGCCCCTTGGAGCTGCGGGTGGAATAGTCCGAAATAAATCCCACCACAGAGGCCCAGGCTGGGAACCTGCCTCGGGCCCAGCTGTTTCTCCCTGTTCTCCTCCTTTCTGCCCTGCGGAAGAGCTTCCAGCCCACTGGGGGCCTTGAGCCCAGAGGAAGGGACCAATGGCGGAGCAAATCCACAGCTGCTTTCATCTGCCGCTCACATCCCCTGAGAGCAAGGAGGCCAGTGAGAAAGGAACAGGCCATCAGCATCCCTTCCAAGGAGGCTCAGAGCCCCCTCCTCTGCCGGTGTGGGTCCCATAGGCAGGGCTGTGGGAGAAAGCAGATGCCCTGGAAAATGGGTTCCCCGGGCCTGCCTCCAGCCCCACAGGCCCAATGCCCCCCATGGCTCCTGGGCCCGAGCCAAGGCGCTTCCGTTGGCCCCTGGTTCCCCAGGACACAGCCGGAATTGTGTGGCCTGCAGCAGGCGCTAAGCCGCAGCTGAGGGGACAAGGCCCAGCTGTTCCTGGAGACAAGTGGGCAGCTTTCTTCCCACATGAAAAGGGGACCTGTGTCCCCTGGGGGAGGGGAAGGAGAAGGAGGAGGAAAGGAGCAGGGGAAGCCCAGGCAGAGCTGTAAACACCCCTCCTCTGGGTCCCCTCTGTGGCCTGGAGTGGGTCAGGTGGGGCCAGGAAGGGGGAGGCAACACAGGCTCCTGAACGAACTTCCTAGGCTTGGCCCGGCGGGAGCCTGAGGCCTGGCCTCTGCTCCTGACCCCTGTGGGACCCTGGGCCAGTCCCTTCCCACTCTGGCTCCATGTTCTGCACTGTAAAAGGGGAGCTAGAGTGTTTTCCCTGTGATCCTGATCCTGCAAGGAAGGGGGTGGACGATTCCCTTAGGAAGGCTGGTCTCCCTGCATGAAGAGGAAGCAGGACCCAGGACAGAGGACACAGGACATTTGAAGGTCTGAATGACGCTGCGGCAGGACCCTGCCTCTGCTTGGCAGGTAGAGCAGCACGCTCCAGGGAACACTGTGGGCAACCACGCACACGTGTGAACCCCAAGGCCCCGAGAAGGCCCCCAAGACGGCGTTGAGAGCAGAGTTAACACGGACTCTGCCCCGGGAGCCCCAGGGCACCGTCACGGAATATGAGGGCCTTCTGAGCCCTCCCGCTGAAAACTGACTAAAATTATCCAAGGCAGGTCTCTGTTTTTGTATCCTCTTCCCTCAGTCTTATCATTAATCATACACCTTATTCTTAAAAATAAGAAATCCACGCATTTCGATACCAGTCTCTACACACACACACACACACACACACACACACACACACACTCCCCAGGGCGGCCCAGGGCAGGCTTAGCCCCCTGGGGACCTCGCTGCAGGTTCCGGGTCCGGGTTAAAGCAGTCCAGATGACCTTCGTGCGTGCCAGGCCCTTCCGGGCTCAGCGACGGAGCGCAGAGATCCACCCTCCCAGCAGGGCACAGTCTGTGGCACAGAAGAGGGACAGACAGTGTGACAACAGGGTTGGAAGACGAGACCATGAGCACATCGGGGGGAGTTTCTAGAAGGGGGCTGGGCCTTATTAAAAACAGCTATGGACTGCTATTCGGGAGAGATTTTCAGTCGGGGAGAAAGACCTGGACAGATACCGCCAGGACTCTTCCAGTCATAGCTGACAGAAAGCTGGGGTCCTGGAGCGTCAAAACGGAAAAGGACACGAATAACATTGTAAGAGCATCTTTGTATGTGTCAGCTCTGGCTTCTCCCCAAAGGGTACAGAGATGGCTCTGGCCACCTTGCAGCCCACCACCGTGGGGACCAGGGCGTGCTGCCTTCCTGAGGACTCTGGCCAGACCCCTCCTTACAGCATGGACGTTACATCCAGCCAGGGCCCCATGCATCCTTGAGCTTATTTTCATGGACGGGGTCAGTATTCTGATAGGCATGGTCTGAGTCACGTTCACATCTCCAAAGCTGGGAAGTGGGGTCGGCCCCACCCACCCCAGAAGGATAGGGTGTGGGGGGGGAGCAATCATCTCCGTATGGAAAGCGCTGTAGGCTTTTTTCTTTAAAATCAGCTATTCAGTATAAATGCGAACAGCATGCCAGAATTGCCCTTTCCCACAATGTGGGGGTTGGGGGGGGCTGCAATCTGCAAGAGTAGAGAGAATGAGGCTAGCATGAAGAGAAAGGGAGAGAAACAGATAGAACAAGCATCCTGATTGATTCATTTGAGTCCCTGGATCAAGCTCTGCCTGAAATCTATTTGAATTATGCAAATCAATAGATTTGTTTTTTGTTTGTTTTAGATGGTGTGAATTGTTTTTCTGTCACTTGGCACCTAAATGAAGACATGTTTAAATCCCTGCCCTCCCACCTATGTGGTGAGCTCCAAATGATCGGAAATCATACCTTCTCCATCTCTGGATACCCAGCACCTGGCACAGGGTCTGGAATGGGTGGGAGATGCTTCCTGAGGGCTTATTGAATGAAAGAAAAAGTATCAACGGGGATGAGGAGGTTTCTCTGCGCACTGGCCTCTGCAAGCTCTCAGCATTCGTAGAGCCCACAGCTGTACTTCACCGCACCTGCACGCAGGGCACCTTCCCCACCCCCCAAGACGTCCTCAGACTCAGGTGGGATGGGGGGGCTGGCCCCCATCCTACAAGAAGAACGAGGGCTGAGGATATTGTCACCCAGCCCTCTTTCCTCAGGGCTTGTCCTTTGTTGCATGTTGATTAAAATGTTTTTAAGAGACCCGTTTATGATACTAGGGAGCCACCTTTTGGGCAGGTGGTGTCCACGCCTCCTCAGAGGGTCCCCTTCTTCAGAGTCTCCCGACAAAGCTGTCCATGTATCCAGGCACCCACGGATAGAGTGCTTCTGCAAAGCAACACAGGCAAAGCCTCGGACATGTTTTAAGAGTGAGATGGAAATCGTTAGCTCCCATTTTAATTTAACAAGCCCAATTTTATAAATAAGAGTGAATTTTCCCAGGCTATTATATCTAATTATGCATTTACATCAATTCACATTATGCGGTTGATGAAATGTTAATACCAAAGGCAATTTTCTGCTGACGGGTGGCATGGAGAAGAGCTTTCTTCACATTACAAGTCAATATTTTTGGAAATAACTACCCAGTTGCTCACTAGAGTCTGCACTGACTAACCCAGTAGCTGTGTCTTCACAGCCCCCAACTTAAGATGCTACGAGGGGAAATCCCCTGACAGGCAAGGAAGACGGGAGAGACCACGCGCGCCTGAGTGAGGGGTCCTGGCGGCCTCTGCTGGCTGGCAGAGCAGGCTTCGCCCAGGCTCCACCTCGTACCAGTACCAAGTCCTTTGATTATGTTATTACTAAATTGCGCCAGAGCTCAGACTTTCATCTGCAAGATGACAATGACACTAGGAACTCTCTCCTAGGGCGTAAATGCATTTACGCCTTCACTCATTTGTTTGTTCAAGGAATGTTTACTGCAGGTTACTCTCTCTGGGCGCTTAGGAGACACACAGCACATGGTAATGATGATTATATGGAGGAGGGCGAAGCACACTGACATCCTGATGGGCCTGGCTGGTGCTCTTGGTCCCCAGGGACGACACATCTCAGGACTGATGGAGGCCAGCAGCCACAGAGCCCCGAGGGAGAACCAGAAGGACTGCCCTTCAGCACAGAGCCCCAGCAACTCTTCACTGGGCTTCCTCCCCGTGGGAGGCGAGTGCTAGGGCCAGGGACCATCTCAGCATCAACCGGGAAGAGGGGGCAGGGGGCAGGATGGGATGGTCACTGGGGAGGTGAAGAGAAACGGGTGATCTGAGAGACATCCCAAGGGTCAAATCACAAGCCGCTCCCTCCCTGGGGGCAAGGGAGAGAAAGGCACTACGATCTCTCCTGCCGGGCTGCAGGGAGGGCAGGCCAGTTACTAAGCCAGAGATAACTCCCAGGTTCACAGTGGACCAGAGTTTGGAGAGGGTCAGGCTGTCAGGTCCCGTGGGACGTCTGTGTGGAAGCACACATACACAGAGGAGCACCTCCGACTGGGGCTGGAGAAGAGGGCCCAGGCCCAGGCGAGGACTCCAATGCTCAGCGGCTGGGCAAAGCCAGCCAGCCCGCAAGGAGGCAGGCGGCACAGCCAATGCAAGAGAAGGGACGTGCTTGAGGAAGAAGAGCACGCCCAGCTGTGCTGAATGTGTAGAAGCTCAAGTTGAAGACTACACAGTGTCCCTTACACTTGAGAATACTGACATCCTAAGGTATGTCACCCGGAGCCACTGCAGTGAAGGAATGGGGTGCTAGGCAGGCCGAGGAGGACTGGGCAAGGGGACGCAGACAGACCTGCCCCAGAGGGAGGGGAGCAAAAAGCAGGTGGTGGTCTCCGTCAGCCTCTGCAGGAAGGCCCCGGGAAGGAGACCAGCCCTCCTCCTCCCCAGCCTGGGGCTCTTGAGGCCAGGAACGAGGATTAAAGCAGGCACTGTAGGACCCATGGCCCAGCTCCTTCTTCCCGTACCTCTTCTTCCCAGCCTCCTCGCCTCTAAAAGGGAGAGGAATTCTAGACACAGGGTCGCTGTGAGGGTGACAGGGCGAGGAGCCTGGTTGGCACCAGCGCCAGGGCCCATCCCTCCAAGGGAACGAACGCTCCAGAGCCAGCTCAGGTGAGAGACCTATGACTGAAAAAAAAAACCAGATTCAAGAACAACATCCTCACCCAAACTTGAAATGGACAGAAAATTCAGGTGAGTCTGAAAACTCCACAGGGCCGTGTCTCACAGGAATCTCTAGTCTCGCAAGTATCCCCAGAGGGTGCACGAGGGTGCTGCCCAGCTCTCTGTCCACGTCTCGATGGGTTTTCAGATAAGGCGTGGGGGGGAGATTGGGCGAGAGGGCCGCACCAGAGTCTTGCTGGCCGGGGGCTGCAGCTGGGGCTGGCAAGGGACGAGGCATGCTAAACCGACATGGCAAACCGGACCCTGTAGGCCAGGGGGTAGCCGGCAGACCCCAGAGGTTTATTTCTGTAGTGGAACCAACATTGAAAAATTAGATCCTGCATAGAAACCTGGATTTTCCAGCTTTACCTGCAACACTGGAGCATTGGGCCACACAGACGGGGGGCACGAGAGCAAGGGTGGCCCCAGTTCCAGCTCCTCCCCAGCATCTCCCCCACTGGCCCCTTCCAGCTTTGCATGTCTGCCTGGGCCCTGAAGGCTTCAGGCCTCGCACCTAGAAGAGAGATATGGGAGTGTGGCCTCCAGGCAACATACGGGGACAGGAAGCACTCCTGCGGCATGGACAGCTTGGCCCTCTTCCACAGCAAGGGCAGGGCCTGTCCAGAGTCCCCATCCACTCGCCCCCCAAGAGCAGCCAAAGGAGAAGGGGGACTGGCTAAGGGGAACAAGTCAGGGAGGGGAGTCAGCTCAGGTTTGCAGTCCCAGGGGGATGTGTGCCATTAAAAAGAGAGAAGGAGGGGAGAAAGGAGCAGGAGTAGAGGGAGGGGTAGGGGAGAGGGAGGAGGAGCGAGGAGGAAGAAGGAAGCAGGAGGAGGGAGGAGGAGGAATTGAAGGAGGCGAGGGAGAGCACAGTCTCTGGCTTCCTGTTTGATGCCCATAGGAGGCACGCAGGAGGGCCAGCCAGCCACCTGACTGCAACTGGTCACTGTGCCCTTGTGCATGGCACATGAGCCTGCATACACACTCCATATGCGTGCACACCATCTGTGCACACGCTGCCTGGGCATATGCACACCATTACACACGTCTGCGCTGTCTTTCATGCCAGTTGTCCATGCACACACACAGACACACACACACAGGCCAGGTTGTCTGCACACCAGTGCCCCATCAGCACACATATGAGAGGCACACCATCTGCACACAGGTGTACTTGTGCATGTGCACACACACACACACACACACACACACATCCTCCCTTCATCCGTGCTGCCAGTGCACATAAACACAGTACGTGCCCACCTCCCGTGTCCTGAGAGCACACCCCTGGGACCCCAGGCCCTGGATAAAAGGGTTGGGGTAGAAGGCCAGGGCCCACGTGGTCTTTGCATCACATAGTCTTTGAGGAGACAGGCTGCAGGGTGTGTGCTAGAACAGCACAGTGACAGAGGTCGGCAATGCCTGGAGGCAGGACCCAGGGGTGGCCATCCTCCCAGTTCCCACCCTTCCCAGAGACGGGGTGCTGGTGTGGGGAGAGCTGTGCCCTTTTTCAAGCCTCCAGCTTTACTCAAGGCGCACTCTGCCACTCTCTTACCACCAAGTACCCCTCCATTCTGTCACCCTAAGCTCTGTCATCTTGCACAAATGTGCCACCCCCACCCCCTTCCCCTCAACTTGGCCACCGTGGTGTCGCCCCAGCCATTCCCAGCTGGGGGTTCCAGAAGCCTGGCACAGGCAGCACTGTGGAGACCCCATGGGGTCAGAGTGGCCTCCAGGACCCCCACCAGAGCAGCCACCAGAGCCTGCTCCTCTCTGTTCCAGCTTGCCTTGCCCTACCCACCAGCAGAGCCCTCTCTGAGCCGCACACCCACCAGGGGTTCTCAGATGGCTTGCCAGGCTGGGTTGAAGCTCTGAATACCACCCTCTAAAGTGCACAGAGCAAGATCACAACTGGACAAAAATTCTCACACCCGTTCTTCATCCCTGCCAGCTCCCTGACCTGAAACGAGCAGGACAGGGTGTTCTGTTTGTGGGGACAGCTGGGAGGAAAGGGGACAGCTGGGGACAGAGAGACGAGGAAAGGGGCACAGGCCAGTGTGGACAGGGGCCTGATCTCTCCCCAGCCTCACACCACTTCCCAAACAGAGAACCTTACTCAACAGCT
>CM052888.1:32886931-32934212 GCA_028534135.1 Potos flavus | reverse complement strand
TTAAAGAAAGAAAAACCTATATGTATACAAAAAATAAGGTTAAATATAATGATGGGATAGGATATGACTATAACAATGAAAATTTTTAAATATTTTTAAAAAGGTATTGATAAGATAAAATAGTTAAAAAATGTTAAAATAGGAAAGAGGAAAAATTTTTAAAAAATAGAATAAGAAAAAATAAAATTAAAAAAATTTCACTTTGAAAGACTAAAGAATCATGGGGAAAAAGCCATGAATTCTATATGTTGCTTTCCCTTAGCTCCGGAGTTCTGCAGTTCTCATTGATTGATGAACTTGGTCTTGGCTGGATGTTCTTGCTGATCTTCTGGGGGAGGGGCCTGTTGCTGTGATTCTCAAATATCTTTGCCTGAGGCAGAATTGCACCACCCTTGCCAGGGTAGCTAAGTAATTCAGGTAGCTAAGTAATATGCTCGGGTTCACTCTTGGTAGCTTTTGCTTTCTGAATGCTTTCCGTACAGCCTTGGAAGATGGGAATGAAGATGGCGTCCTGCCAATCTCCAGCCCCAGAGGAACTGAGAGCTTGGGGCCCCCCTCCTCAGTGCACTCTCAGAAAAAAGCAGTCACTCTTGTCTCCCTGTTCTCTCATTGCACACCGTGCTCACCCAGCCTGTGACCGAGAGTTTCTATCTCTGGTGCACGGACCCATTTGGAGTCTCCAAACCCAGCAGATTCCTGCAGTGTGCTCCCATGCTGCTCCTCCCAGAGGAGCACCTGTGGGGTCCCTGCTCAAAGAGCAGTGACTCAACTGTGCCGTGGATCATGGTTTAAGGTAACCCTCATCTGAGATCCCCCTCCTTGGCTCCATCTCTGCAGCCGGCTTCCCTGCTCTAATACCTGGGAGCTCTGCAGCACTCAGACACCCCTGGTCTTTCTGTGACCCCGGAGGTCCTGAGACCACACTGTTGCCGTGAGTGCTCCACCCCCTGCTTAGCCTCTTGAGTGACGTCCCTCAGTGGAGCAGACTTCTAAAAGTTCCAATTTTGTGCTCTGCTGCTCTACCGCTTTCCGGCAGCCGGCCCCTCCCTCCACAGTCTGTCTTCCTGGATGTCGCCTTGGATTCACTTCTCCTCACGTCCTACCCCCCGGAAAGTGGTCGCTTTTCTGTTCCTAGAATTGCTCCTCTTCTTCTCTTGTCTCTCCTGTTGCATTTGTAGGTGTTCAGCATGGTTTGATAACCATTTAGCTGAAGTCCTGGGACCTGATGATATTTAGGTCTCCTACTCCTCCGCTATCTTGCTCCCCCCTTTAGGTGTCATATTTTTGGCTCACTTTTTCTTTCTCTTTAAACTCTGAGGTATGAACGCTTTTTCTTCTGGTTGAATGCTACTGCAGAGAAGCTAGATTCTGGCCTGATTTTCCTATTGTGTATGATTTTTCTCTTTCTGTTCAGATGTGTGAGGTTTCTCTCTTAATTTTGGATTTTACTAATTTAATTAAGGTGGAATGTATCTTTGTGTGAGATTTCTGTATCAAATTTTCCTGAAATACATTGTACTCTTTTTTGTTTTGTTTGTTTTGTTTTTGGTAGGTTCAGTTTTGTTTTTTTTTTCAATACATGGAAAATTTCTTGTATTATATCTTTGAATATATAATTTATTTCATTTGTTGGGTCTTCTTCAGGAATACCAACGATTCCTAAAATAATTTTTTTTTTTTTTTTTATAGTCAGTGTCTGTCTCTGTAATAGTTTTGATTTCTTTGGGTTTACTTCTTCCCTCCCTCCCTCCCTTCCTTCTTTCCTTCTTCCTCCTTCCCTCCTTCCCTCCTTCCTTTGTTCCTTCCTTTCTTTCCTAATTTCACATTCACTTTTATTGTCCTAAGTTTTTCCTGTATGTCAGTAATTAGATGATCAACAGTGTCCCATCTTTTCCTCTAAAATGATGTATTTTGGGCTCTAATTTTGTTTTCCAAGGTTTTCAATCTCTTTTTCTAGCTCATTTCTCTAGTTCTATCATCTCATCTTTGAATTTTAATTTTATTAAATTAATGTTTCTATTACATGTTTCTCTACTTTCAAGCAATGGTGGGCTTTTATCTTCTGGTGCTGGAGTGATGCATTTGTCTTGCTTGTCTAGTTTTCTGGTTGTCTGGTCTCTGTTGTGTGTGTTCCTACCTCCTTTCTTTCTGTTTCATACCTGCTTGGCATCCACACTGAGGCATTTTATCTTGTTCACACATAGCATCTGCCTGGGCATCTTCTCTGCTCTGATCACTGTACTCGAGTCCCATGGGTCCTTCCCTCTCAGCTGCAGGTGGTGGCTGCATACCTATTTTCTATTCATTGGCTGGAGTGATGGTATTGGGGTGTGTGTGTGAGATCATTTCAGGGTGGTATGCAGGTTTTGTAGGAAGATCTGGGCTTTGCAACCCTTTCAGAGATGTTGTTAAGTGTTCTGGGGATTTCTATATCTGCACGGGAACATTGACATGCCTGTGGGAGATATCTTAGGGCTTTGGGACACTTCTGCATCCAGTGGGTTGTCCTGGAGCCTTCCCTCATATCAGAGTGTCTGTCCTGGTGTTTGCTCCAACAATACCCTAATTCTCCTCAGAAACAATTTTCACTTTTCTAGGAGGATGAAAAGAAAAGACAGAGATACCTTCTTGCTCAGGTCTGTGAAAACAGCCTCTGAGATGAGGACTGATGTTAGAATGGTTTGTGAGGGCAGTATCTACGAGGCTGGGAGAGAGGGAGGGCAGAGAAGGAGGAAGCCAGTGAGGGCTGGGCTCAGGCTCAGGCCCTTGGACAGTGGCTTCAGCCTGGTCACACAGAGAGTTCTGGAGTGGAAGTTATGCTTCAGAGCTGCCCAGACTTGGGCCCAGGAGATGGGTGAAGGGTGCCCAAAGAGAGCCAAAGGAATTTGGTTTATCCCACATTTTATGTTTCATAGTTTCACTCTGTCCAATCATAGTTCTTTGGGTGAGGAATGGCTTACAGTTTCTGGGGAAATATAACTTAGACAAAGAGGGTAAGTAGGATAAGCTATGACCTTCACTGCTCCAGTTGGTTCTGAGGCCATAACTGATACTCAGTGGGTCCCTTCTCAACCATCCATTTTGGATTCCTCTCTGATGATCTAGGTGGCTTACCTGGTGGTTAGGCTTGACCTTCCTTCCCTGAGAGGTCTGAACTTTGTCCTCTTAGGCTATGATTGCTATAATTACCATTCATAATGACCATACACGAGCTCTGAAAGATGCCCATCAGATCCTCTTTTATCTCAAACATGATTTTCCTTTTTCTATCATGTATCATTAACCTTATCTTCTCTAGTAATTCAGCGAGTGTGACAATGCCTTTCTTTTCCTGCTGGTCTACTGGTATGAGGAGCCCCACATGACTAGGTGGCAGTTTTAAGTTTTAAGACTTTACTGTATCTCCTGGAAAAACCTCTCTTTCAGGGGCCAGGAGGAACAGAGGAGGTCATTGGGAGTGAGGGATAGCAGGCCCATCCCCTCTTCAACCTCTTATTTCTTAGATCAATATATTATATGTATTGAAGAGAGAATACCATATAATGGCCTTCAATCTAAGGTATATTCTGCATCTTGAGGACTATATGTCAACCCTGAAGGGTGTCATTTCCAAGCTAGTGCCTCAGGCTGGCAACTTTGGGGTGATATGATATGTGGCAGACCAGTGAGCCTTGTGCGTGTCTGACCTCCTTTCTCATCAGGTAGGTCTCTTGATGCAAGGTGATGTGATGTGGAATTCAGTGACAATACATCACTGTTTGTTTTGGATAGTGATGCTATGGGCACAGAAGGCAAACCTACCAGAAGTATGTATTAATGCCTCACGGGATGAGTCACTGTTCTTTCCAGGGAGGAAGAAGTTGGATATAATTAATTTACCACTGATGTTTGCTGGTGTCCTTGAGGATGACACTGTGTGGGAGGCTTCTGCTGAGTGGCCTAATGTATATTGTGGTGAAGGTATTGTGGTTGTTGATGATGCTAGTTGACACCTCCTGGTTAAGAGCACCTGTCCACCTGGTTTTTAAATGACCTCCCTCCAGTGGGTGCTCCCTATGGGCATTGACATGTGATAGAAGATTTCTTTGTCCTCAGTTTTTGAATCTTTCTCTTTCTTGACTCTGACCAATCAGCCAAACAATTCAACTGCCCTGGAATCTATATATACCCTTACTTCTGACCAGAGGGTCTGCTTGGGCTCACAGGGCCACCCCTATGTGCAGTTGTACGTGAAAGCTGACCTTCATCTGCGTCACCTGAGTGGACCCAAACCATGAGCCAGATCCAGGCTTTCTCCTCATTTGTTGACTTGTTGTAGAGATCACTCCCCACCCCCAATAAAACCATAGCTGTGAATTGGCACAACATAGATCAATGATAAGAGGGTCTGGGTCTTTGGTTCGTATAGCTTCCTTGTGTTTCTGGACCTGCTTGTGCCTGATCTTGGACTTATAACTCCCATAGAATGGTGCATTGCTAACACTCAGTATGATCACTTGTCACTTCAGAGAGCACTCAGCTTGATATGGACAGCTCTGGTTGCAGCTCACTTGATGCACCATGGTTTGAAACCCAGTCTCTACATGACATTCACATTACAAGAGCTGGTTTTTGAATAAAAAAGATTTTGGAGCATGGCTTACCCCAAAATCTTAGAACTCTGTTCTATAAACCTCTTACTGGAGAGACTCCACACTGCACCTTTGTTTACCACAGATATTGCCAGCACCACTGGGTCTGCTGAATCATATTATCCAAGCCTTAGATCTGCTTGCACTGCATTCTGGACCAGTGACAGAGCTTTCTCTTACTCTAGGCCCTACTCAGAATTGCTTGTTAGATGAGTCAGAAAAGTATTCTGAGTGTAGTGCATACTTTTTCAGAACACAAGCACCATGCTTCTCCTTAGTGGTTAGAGGTAGAATGTTCACAAATGTTCCTGAGCCCACTGAGCCAATATGACAGGCCCTGGGATTTTTGCAGTTTATCCTCCAACTTCTGTAGGACAATTGTGGACTAGTGTGATGTTCTGCGAAATGTCCAGATGCTCAAGGTCACCTTGGGCTACATTGTGACAGAGAACAGGAGAGTTAACATAGCTCTAGGGAAAGACCACAAGTATGTATTATTGCCCATCCTGTGTGAGTGAAGACTGCTTCTGGTTTTTTTCCTGATGGGGATTTAAAAAAAAAAAAAATCACTTGATCCTTACCTGCATTGTAAGTAGCAGAGGCTCTTGAGTAAGTCACCATATCTGGCATAGGAACTGTGACTGGGGCAAAGTTATGTTAAGTCTGAGGTGGTTCACCATTATCCACTGTGATTCACTATGGATTTTGCACGTTCCAGACTTGTGAATGAAATGGGGGACATAACAGAGTCCCTGCTACCGCATTCTTTAAGTCTTTGAAAATAGCATTAATTTCTGCCTTTACCGCTGGGATGTTGTATTGATTTTGATTGGTTGGGTCAGAGGGTTGGGGCAATTTCAGGGCTTACCATTTGGCCTTTCCTACCATGCTAGTTGCTAAGTATGTCCATCTGGATTATGTATTCAGGAATGGAGGAAATGACTGGTGGGTCTGTGATCTATTGTACACACTGGGGGAAAGATTCCATTCATTCTTTGTACCTATGCACTTTTACTGTAATGAGGGGTGAGGAATGATTGTGCTTTGAGTTCCCATGTATCGATGTCAGGTCAGATGCTCTGTCCAATACTAGAGACAGAGGATTTCCCCTTTCTCCAATGCACTGTTACTCAGAACTAGAGTACACTGTTACTCAGAATCAAATTGATGTTGTTTATGCATCTAGTAGCATTACAGGGTCTTTCTTCAATCGATGGGCTCTGGGTCTGAGAAGTGACACAACACTGTGACTACCCATTGCTGAGGTTTATCTCCAGTTTCTGCTCATTTTTAACGTTTCTTGATCAATAGTTTTGCCAACTACCTATATATCTTGCTCTAGATATGCCTTGGTCTGCTGGGAATCACCGCACATCCCTGTAGGTCAAAGTCTCCTGGTTGCCATTCTGAACTTGGTTTCTACCTTGCTCCTGACAATTGAGTGCCACCACATGGCCTCTGCTGTTTTAGAATCCTCTGTCCTTAGTGACTCTCGGGAGCCAGCTACAACAAGATCTATTGTCTGCACAGCTTATAGCAGATGGCAACCCCTGAGCTTCTCGATGGTGCCTATACCCACCCCATCACCCCCTCCCCAGCTCCTCCCCTGCTCCTTAGTTAAGGACACTTCCTATGGATTCCCTCTAGCAACATAGTTATATGGTAAGAACTTGGATCTTACATAATAGATCTATTCTAATGTGCCAACTACGCTGAGATCAAGAGATCTGAATCCCTTATTTAACACTCTAATGAAGCTAATCTCATATTTTCATATATTATTTTAGGTGAGACTTTTTTCCAAGGTTCTAGGAGCCATTCCAGAAGTTATTAGGACTGGCTCCCAGAACCTAACAAAGTGTTAAATCTCTTTACAGCCTTATATTCTGTGCTCCTTTCCCACCTACCCTTGGTTTGACACCTGCAAGATCCACTTCCAGGCAAACTTTCCAGGTGGGTTCATATCAGTTGGGTCCTTCCACTCCCCTGGTGAATAATCCTTCTCTTCTCTTAGAAGAACCAGAATTTCCCCAATTGGGCCCTGTTGAGGCTTGACCCTGGCCATCATCCTAGAGCCCAGGAGGGGAGGTGGGGGCAGAGCTTGAGGAGGGAAGATGATATCTTGCAAGGAATTTGTCACCACGGGGGCCTCTGAATATATTTCAGCAAGGAGGTCTTCTGTCTTCTAGAAAGGGATAGGGAACAACTTCTGAAGGCAGAGAGGGTTTGGGAAGTCTAGGGGTTCAGTGTTCTCAAGTATGTGCTCAGATGTTGCCATCACAACTATCGAGGCCTCAGTTCTTTTATATTAAGGCCTTGACTTGGGCATAGGAGGTGTTGGTCCTTCTGAAGTTTTGTTGCTTTTGTGGTCCAATCCTAGGGCTCCTGTTAAGCCTGGTCTGCTCTCCGAGTGTAGGAGGGGTGATCTGTTTCAGCACCATCACAGAGGCCTTCTGTCTGTCATACCATACATTAAGTTGATCATTAATAGGCTGACCAGAGTCTTGTCATTTTTCTCTTCAATGCATCAATAACACTTAGCAGCACCCAACTGATTCTACAGACCTTATCACTGAGACTTCCTCCACTGATCTCAGATTCTAGACTTGTCAGTCCTCTAGTGCACCCCCTCACCGGACAATGGTGGTCACACTCTTTCCTAGCCACCCTTTGTAAATTAGCCCTGGTCTGCTGGGTCACGCAATGACTCCTCGCCTCCTGGGGGTTAGTCTCAGTCCCCATGACCCCTGCAAGGTGCACTCCAGGGCTTCTGACACTGGAGTTCTGGCATTTTGTGTTTGTGTGTGGCAGTTGACTGCCCCTTTGTGTGTTTAATTCATCACTCATCATTGTGATGCTTATCTTGTTTTTGAAGACAGCTTTGTGTTTTACAATTTTTTGTATTATATTCTACCTATTATAACGGCATGAGTTTGAAGCAGGGCAGGCTCTAAACAGGAATTTACAATCCCAGCCTAAGTGGAATCACAGCCAGTCTTTTCCTATGTCTACATTTTTAAATAGTTGATGTCTCCAAGTACATATATTTGAATTGTGCTTTTTTGATATGTGGCTTTGTTGTTATTATGAGACGGTCGATTTATTACAGTAGTTTTTGAGAGTCTACTATGTGTCAGGCACTGTGCTATGCCCTTTACCAAGATTCTTTCATTTAATCCTTCCCACATATAATCTTCACTTTGCTTTCCAGGTGAGAAATTAGAGACTCAGAGGGTAAGCCAGAGAAAAGCAGACAGGGGGTGGCAGGGCAAGATCAACTCCAGACTCTGTGACTCTGGGTCTGGCCTTCCTGCCACCCTGCTGTCTGTCCTTTATTCCCTCCCTTGCTCACTGAGTACTGAGAATGTGTTAGGCTCTGTGCCTTGTATTTTCAGGCATAGTGATGCTGATTCACCATTGGGATAGTGGAGTCCTTGAGTCAATGAGAATGCCTAGGCAGAGCCTGGGTCCCCTAAATTGGAGGAGGGGTCAGGAGATGCCTTTCATCCCATGGACTATTGTGCAAATTAACTTAATGTTCTCTCTTTGAGCCTGGGTCATGCTTTGGTGGTTTAGCACAGTGTTTGCACTGAATCATAACAAGGTCCGTATTTGGTTTTCAGCAAATATTGACTAAGGTCCCACAGAGAGCTCTCAGAGTGAAATTAGAGGGGGCTTACATCACTAATAATGGGATTCGTATACACAATTTTTCAAGTGAGACTCATGAAGGTTTACCTGAAGCTGTTGCTGATGGAGCGCCTGGCACAGTGGTGGGACTTCTCGCCCACAGAAGGGAGATCCTTCCCTGCCACTATCTGGCAAGTGAGTGCTTACGAAGCACCTTACCTTATTACCTGGGGATGGGGGGCAGGTTGCAAGCACCACTTCCTTACACAGAAGTGAACCAAGGTTCAACAATGATGTGAGAATTACCCAAAGTCATAGAGTTAGGTGCTGCCAGGCCAATCCTTGCCTCCTAGTCACTAATCTCTTGGTCAGGGGCATTTCTGACTGTCCTGAGCAGGCAGCTTGGCTATGAGAGGATCCTCAGCCTAGGGGCCAGCCTGTCTTCATGGAGGGGCCTGGGCTCTGGGGCTGGCCAGGGCAGTGTTGGGCCACAACTAGAAATTCAGTACCCACAGAATTCTGTTGGGAGCAAGAATGGGAGGAGGGCTGTCAGGGCCTGTGTGCAGGCTGGTTGGCTTCAGGGGAGGACTGGAAATGCAATTCCATCTTTGGCTTTGGAAACAGAGTGTGAGGTCAAAGCAGGTTTTGAGGTTAACTGAAGTGTGATCATTGTCATCAATTAAAGAGAGGAAAGAAGATTCCTCAACTAAATGGAAACTTTCCTCTGGGCAGGTGGCAAAGATGGTGCTTTTGCTGATGTCCAGGTACTCATGCCTCAGGAGGTCAGGATAGCTTTGGGGTCCCAGGGGCCTCAGCTTCACTCAAGGTCCAGGTGGGAGCCTTCGGGGCTTGTCCAAAAATGGCTTTGCTGATGGATGTCCTGGCTTAGGCCTACATGGGAAGCTCTCGGCTGAGCCTTAACCACCTTGGGGCCAGTCCTAATATAGCAGGCATGCTGCAGAGACATGGAATAGACAGACAGTAGGCTGAATGTATTTAAAATCAGGCAGGCCTGGGCATAAACCTACTTCTGCCACTTACTAGCTCTGTGACTTTGGGCAAGTTCCTTAACCTCTCAGACTCCTAAATCTCCTCACTATAAAATGGAAGCAGTAATAATGAGGGTTTCCTGATGTAATTTCAAGGATTAACTGAGAAGATAAATGTGAAATTCTGAGCCTTGTGTTCAACACAGAGGAAATTCCCAATAAACACTAGTGGTTGTTGTCATTGCATTCACTCTTTGGCTCCTGTGAGGTTTTTGTATCATGGTGTGACTATCATATCTTACCTTTTGTTTGCCCGGGAGGGGGCATCGTCTCCCTATGGAGACTGAGGTCTTCTGGGGAGAGCTTCACTCTTGAAACTGCACCTTGGGGAGTCTCCTTGGTTTGGCCAATTTCCTTCCCACTGTCAGGGAGAAAAGCATACCTGACTAAGCATACCTCCGGCAGGCTGACTGCTTATATTCTTTGTGGATGCTATTTTTTCTTATTATTTGACATTTTAAGATGCTTAAAGGAGGCACGTGCTGGTAAATGTTGGGAAATCATTAACCAGTGGCTGTGTGTTCATACCCAGCAATGCCTCATGTCCATGACTGTGTGCAGCAATGGCCAAATCATTTTGAAGATCACACAGGAAACAGACATGGTGGGGGTTAAAAGTCCCTGGGTCAAGCAGATTTGCCCAGGGGTCATCTGTGGGCAAGCATGACAAGCAAAGGGCTTCTGTAGTTAGAGAGGCAGGCTGGCAGATGAAATGGCCAGCCACTGGTCAGCACTCCATAGCAGGGAGTTTTATGTCTAATAAGCCAACTTACCTGGGGCTTGATTCTGACACCAACAGATGACACATTTCAGCATGAATGCCTGGTCAGATAATGGGCCATCTTTCTGCCAAGTGAAAGATGTTAGGTCCAATGTGGTTTTCTGTGTGAAGATTCCATCAAGAAGCTGACTTGGGTCTTGGTAATGATCATGTCTCCAGGATTGGGTCATGAGGCATTTGTGCATTTTAGCCATGTTTGCTGTGTCAGAGAGCCTACAGAACTGGGGAATTCTGCCATAAGATATCTTGTGCATCTGGATCAAGAGATGATGGATGTCTCCACATTGCCCTATCTGGCCACTGACACTACATAGCAGGTTTTTGTTTGGCGAGCCTGGGTATTGAGAGGATAATAGAGGAAGGGGCCAGCTGTGTCTGCTGAGGAAACTGTCCAGCCCTCCTAGGGACTCTGGAATCTGTCTTTAGATGCCCAGGGAAGACCAGATTCTTAGAGACTTGAGTCCAACTGCAGCCCATTCTCCACAGAAGACCAGAAGGAGGCTTCTGAGAAGGTCTGCCTGCCTATCTCTAGGTCCCTCCACACAGTGAGGGGCTGGGTGTGGGGATGCTCTGTCCATCTTCCCTCCTGGACCAAGCCCGAGTCCTTGTGGCTTCTTCTCCCCAGATTAATTGATCCTGAGACGAGTCCATTCCTTGAGTCTGAGGGAGAAAGTGCCATTGGCAGAGGTGGAATCTTGGACTGAGGGATGTACCAGACTGTTACGTTCAAAGCACAGATTCGGGAAATGAGTTTAGTTAAACCAAAGCAGCCCGGGTAGAGACTAGACAAATAGGAAAACTTCTCATCCTGGTTATGGAGTCTAAGTCCATGGGATTCCTGAGAAGAGGAGAGATGTCCCTTAGGCTGGTCAACAGCTCTGCCAAATCATACCCCCATCCCATCCCATCAACTAAGGGAGTGAGTCTGTGTTTTGCAAAACAAACTCTTCAGGTCTGGTCACACACATTTAGTGAAAACAGGAGTTGCTCCATAATGCTTGTTTGATTGAAACTGAATGAATGAAATGATCTGAGGTTAGTTATTCCATTCATTCCACAAACAGGCTGAATGCTACTAATGACATACAAGTCCAGCTGCCAGACGGTCTCAGAACCCCAAGCCGTGTGCGGGAAAGTCAAGGCAAGATTTTCTGACATGTTCCCAGTCCTCGGGCAGCTGCCTCTCTGGGGCTGGCAAAGTAATTGAGGAGCTCCCGAAATCTAAAGGGCACACAGGCATTTAATCTACTGCTACTTTCTTGGGGTGATGGCTGTTTTACTCTATTGGGTAAACTCCCTGGCTGAAATTGCTGCCAGCAGGTAGCTGGAGTCATCGGTGAAACAGACCCAGCAGGAATGAGGACAAAGACACTCTCAGGGAGGGATGGGACTGAAATGTTCGTCTGGGAGAAGGGTGGCCTGGCAGGTGGGAGCACCAGCACGGGACCAGAGCCACATCTATTCTTAGTGTCCTCTAACGATAAGCCCTGGGCAGCAGGGCTGGGCTCCAGGGCGGGGTTGCCAGGGCTTGGGCTCTGCACTGCCCAGGCCTTCCTAAACTTCTGTGTGGAACTCCAGGACCCATGTGAGTGGACTGGACAGAGGCCTCCTGGAAGAAAAAGCTGAGCCCTTATGGAGACAGATGGTGGCCATTTAAAGCTGAAAGGCCACATGTCATTTAATGAGTAAACCTGTCTACCATCTATTGAGTACTGCTGTATGCTAGGCTTAAGCACTTCATATGCATTGTCTCATTTAGTTCTTTCAGTGACCCTATGAAGTAGACACAGTTACTATTCCCATTTCACAGATAAGGACACTGAGACATAAGGAGGTTTAGGAGTGGCAGAGCCAGAGGCCTTCAGTCCACATCTGTTGACTCTCCAAACTGTGTGCAGAACCTGGGACATTCTGCTGCCTGGAGGAGCCTCTTTTCTTTCTCCCTCCCCCAGGGCAGAGTGGAGAGGGGGCAGCGATGGGGCAGGGACTGTCAGGAACCCCGACCAACTTCCATAAGTTTGCAGACTTGTTCAGACTGGCGATTCATCCTGTGCCTTCCCACCCTGCACTTCAGTGGGGTTCTCAAAGTAAAATGTGAGCCAGGCAACAGATCCCTGGGGGGGCCTTGGTTCAAAGCCCTCTTAACCAGAATCTTTAGGGGGGCAGCCAAGGAATCAGCCATTTCAACAAACTCCTCAGGCAGGAGGAGATACTTATATTATATCCTTGTGACAAAGGACTTGCCATCCAGAATATATAAAGAATACCTACAAATCAAGGAAAGGAAAGACAATTCAATAAGAAGATGAGTGAAAGATCTGGACAGGCACTTCACCAAAGAAGATATACAAATGATCAACGAGTACCTAAAAAGGATGCTTGGCATCATTAGTCATCAGAGAAATGCAAAGCAAGCCTTCAGTGAGATCTCTCTTTCACACCCACCAGAATGGCCAAAATGGAAAAGACTGACATTACCAAGATCTAGCGAAAATGTGGAGCAACTGGAACTCTCAGCATTACGAGTGGAAATGTAAAATGATACATTTGTTTGGAAAACTGTTAGCATTTTCTCTTAAAGCTGAATATGAGCATGACTTCTGACCCATCACTTGTACTCCTGGGTATATATCCAGAAAAATGAATGACTTATGTGCACCAAAAAATAGAAACAAGAATGTTCATAGAAACTTTACTCATAATAGCCCCAAACAGGAAAACCATCCAGATGCTAACCAACAGGTGAATGGATAACCAAAGTGAGTACAACCACATGATGAAATATTGCTCAGAAATAAAACAGAAAACAGCCACCAATACCTATATTAGCATAGGTGTCTCAAAAACATTATGCTGGACACACACACAAAACCATTTACACGAAGTTCAAACACTGACGGTGATAGAAGTTAGAATACTGGTTACTTTGGTAGGGGAATCAGTGACAGGAGACTGGGTGGAAATCCCCGGTGCTGGAAATGTTCTGTATCTCGACCTGGGTGGTGGTTAGAAAGGGTATATGTAAGTTAAAAATTAACTAAGCTGGACCTTTCAGATACTTTACTGGGTGTATGTTATACTTAAGAGAAAAATGAAAAACCAAAATTCTAGTCAAAGACATGGTCTTATAGCCTCTCCCTGCACCCCTGTGGATGTCCCCAACCCCACCCTGAGCCCCTGGAGCTCTCGTCTGAGATCCTGGGGACATGAAGATAGCCCCCTCCCCATTCCCCAGGCAGAATGAGCTCCTGGGAGCCCCTCACATCCTCAGTGTTGGCTATTGGTCTGGCAGTGCGACCAGGTCCTTGAGGGATGAGGAAACACTGCTCCGAACCACTGTCCTGGGAACTCCAGTAAACTGGGAGCTTCCAGCATGGAGGCCCCTCTCCAGCTAGTGATGCAGGCCACGGTCGGACAGCCTTTGGGCTCCTGGCCATGCTATTCAGAGTGGGGAGCCAAGGCCCCGGCATTTATTCCTCCTCCCCTATGGGCCATGGGAGTTCAGTGTGGCCCTCTGGGCTTGCCTTCCCCTCCCTCCAGTAGGCAGCAGGCAGTGGGGAGAGCACTTGGCCAGGCCTCTGAGCCTTCCAGTCCATGGCCCTTCACTTCCAGGCAGCTGGGCATCTCTGCAAACAGTCTGTACCCCGCGGAGCCAGGGCTCATCCACACCTACTGTGCCCTGTATCTGACCTCAGTTTACTGAGTCTCCCATGAGGGGCAGTCAGGATGAGAGTAAGTGGACCCATTTTTAGACAAAGACACTGAGACCCAAGGAGGTGACAGGCCAAGGTCATACAGGTGTTTAGTGACAGAGATGGAGCCAGGGAGTGGTTCCCAATCCCAGGAGGGAACACCTCCCAGTACCGCCCAGGCTGAGGAATCATGTCTTCGGCAGGAGCATAACCTACAGGTCCCCTGCAGAGTCAAAAAGGAAGGGTTTCCCATAGCCTCCCCATTCGATCATCTTGGGGCCTGAACAGGAGCCTGAGCTGCTGCTCAGTGGAAGGAACCAGTGGAGACTGAATTAGCCCCTCAGTGGAGCATCAGAGGCAGCTAGAGAACCTTTAGAAGGAGCAGGAGGGCAAGTCAGACCGAGAACAAATCTAATTTTCTCCTTCTTGGGAAATCTTGCAAGTTTGGTCTGAAATGGGCTCTGGCCGTCACCCAGGGAGTCAGAGCTGGAAGCAAGTACAGAGCCCCGGAGAGGGCAGACAGAAGCAGGGCCTCGTGGTGCTGGCAGAGCACACTCTCCGGGGGGGATGGGAGGGTGCAGGGGTCTGCTCGGTGCCCATGCTCCCTGGGCTGGTTCCATTGTAGACGTGAATTACTAGAGCACTTGGTCGGGGATCTGCCTCCTCATGCATCCACGTGATTTCAGGACAATGCCAGCAAGTGGGGATTCTTGCCCCCACTTTGCAGATGTGAGAGTTGAGGCCTGCAGAGGCATAGAGACTCCTCCAAGGCCTCTCATGAAATTTCTGCTTAGAGTTAGCAGTAGTTTTCCTTTAAGGCTGATGGGGCGGGGAGCCACGGCTTGTCTCCTATCCTGCCAGAGCCTGAGTGGAGAAAGGTTCAACTGTGTTCTGTTCCTCTTCCCGTGTGCTCTGGGATCTTGCTTGTCTCCCTGAGCACTGAGTTGGGGGCTGAGCTAATGTTCTCAGACTTTTGTATGTGGCATTAGATTGAGGGAATAGAGCTTATTCTTCTCTTCCTTTGTGCTTGAGGGAGGGGTCGGGACTCTGGGAAGTAGCCCTCCCCTGCTAGGGAGAAAGACACCCTGGGAGCAGCTGGCCTGGGGGTGGGGGAAGGTGACCTCTGGTCTGGTCTGAGCCCACAGTCCCTGCCCTGTGAGCAGCCCCCATAAACCTCCTACCCTGCCCAGGGCTCCCTGCCCTCAGCAGTACCCGACCTGGGTCTCTACTCCATCCCAAAGACTCAACCCGCTGCAGAGCTGCAGGGGGCTGGCTGGCAGCTGGTCAGAGGCTGACCCCACAGCTGGACTGGGCAGGAGGTATCTTATTCAGCTGTGTCCCCTACCTGGATGCATGCATGTTGGGTGTGCTCAGCAAACACTTATGGGGAGGAGGCATGAACGTTAGCTGAGCACTCACTCAGTACTTTGTGTTCATGTTGAGCTTCATTCTCAGTCTCCGCTCCTGTGAGCTGCTGATGTCCCCATTTTGGAGATGGAGAAATTGAGGCTCATAAAGGTTGAGGCATCACTGTTTGGTGGGGAAAATGAGATGCAAAAGCAGCTGTCCCCTGTGCTCCGTGTGCCAGAATGGGGCTTGTCACTCACGAGCTCTGTGGTTAGCGCACCTAGTACCGGGCATCTGTCATTTCTGTCCACTTCCCCTTTGGGGTCACTCCTCCCTCCCCGCCTCCCAATCACTAGGTTTCAGGGGACCCTGAACCTGGCCTAACCACACCCCCATCTCCATGTGGGACATGACCAAGGCCTGGCCAGTCAGCACCCTGGCCAGTGCTTGATCCCGAGGTGGTCAGGGGCCTTGGCGGGCCCCATGAGAACCAGTTCCAAGCTGTCATGGGTGCTGCTGTGGGGACTGTGGGTGGGGAGCTGCTGGGGACTACCTCGGGGCAGGGGTTCTTGACTTAGGGGAACATGTAGAACTGTATTGCAGCATAACTGGTTTCCGGTGTTTTTATTTTATTTTAAGCATATATGTATTATTTTATAAAATAAATTCTACATTTTTACTTTATGTATTTATAATTTTATTTACCCACTTATTTTAACTATATAAATGTTATAAATTTAAAAGTATTATTCTGAGAAGGAGCCCATAGGCTTCACCAGACTGGCATAAAAATGATTGTTAAGAACCCCTAGCTAGGGGGGCCTGGGTGGCTCAGTAGCTTACGCGTCTGTCTTCCGTTCAGGTCATGATCTCAGTGTCCTGGGATTTTCAGCTTTCTGCTCAGCGGGGAGCCTGCTTCTTCCTCTCCCTCTGCCTGCCGCTCCCCCTGCTTGTGCTCTCTCTCTCTGTCAAATAAATAAATAAAATCTTAAAAACAAAAACAAAAACACACCAAAACCAAACCAAAACAAAACAAAACACTTGCCTAGGGAGATCCTAGTTGAGAGCTAAGTCTCCCGGCAGGAAGGCAAGGCTGACAGAATAGGAGGAATAGTGTCCTGATCACTGAGCCCTGGATCCAGCAATGCCTGAAGCCTCTCCTGGACTTTTTCTGTCAGTGAGTCAATAACTCCTCCCTTTTGTCAATTAAACCAGTTTGAATCAGGCCTTGTTACTTATAACCACAGAGCCCTGACTGGCACAATAGTGTGTGGGAGGTGTCAGTGGTGGGCCACGCTCAGCAGGGTGCAGAGGGGAGCATGTGATTCCTATCCTCAGGGACCTCACAGTCTCCAGGGCATTTGGCTTAGGCCATCATAGCACCACCTGAGATGCCGCCAGTGGACAGACTCTACTCTCCCAGGGCCATGTCTATGGGGAGGAAGGCCCTGTGGAGCTCTGGGCATGGGGTTGGGCTCCAGAGGAGACCATCTGGTTAGTGAAGCTTCTGTGTCTGTTGGCTGCTTTAGCTGGTCTCCAGCTCCCACAGTCATGTCTCTCTGTGGGGTCCATCTAGCTGCACTCTCAGCCTACTTCTTCAGAGCCACCGGGGTGTGGGGATAGCATGTAACAAGGGGACAATGGGCAGTCCCAGAACTTCTGCTAGAAGAAGTTTCTGAGTTACCTCTGGTGTCTCCTGAACCATGAGGCCCATCATTTGTAGGGGACCTCCATGTGGCCTTTGTGATGGGTCTCCCTGCTGCTGTTCCTCACTGGACACTAGTCACGGGGCCATGGGTGAACATGGGAGAGAACAGATACCTTCTGCCCATAGCCTGTGGAGGCTATGATCTAATGGGGAAACAGCATGAACAAGGGACAGCATACTTAAAGAAAATAATTCAGATCCTAGGGTATACCATGAAGGAAATAATCAGGTTCATGTGACAGAGAATAATGGTAGTAGTGGGAAGTCTAATTTACATGAAGAAGTTAGAACAAGTCTTTCTGGGAAGATGACATTTTAGCTGAGACCTCATTGCTAGGAAAAGCCTGGGAAGAAAGTTCCAAGCAGATAGAACAGCATGTGTGAATGTCCTGGGGTGGAATTAAGCTTGGAGATTCTGTGGCGTAGAAAGATCCATAGGGCTGGGCCATGTGAATGTGGAGGAGGGGAGGAAAGAGTCAGGGAGGTAGTGGAGGTCTTCTAAGCCATTTAGGGAGAATACATTTTATTCTCACTATGGTAGAAACCCACAGGAGGGTTTTAAGCAGGGGAGACATAGTTTGAGCTGACTTTATGAAAGATCCCCTGTGTGGAGAATGCACTAGAAAGGGCACCTAGAGCCTGGACTATTGCAGTAGTCCTCGCCCTGGGTGCAGTGCCCTCAGAGAGGGGTAAGGATGACTTGGAGCCTGGGATAATAAGGATGCTCCTGGAGAGGAGAGAACAGATTCTTGTCTTCCCTATTCCCCTCTCATCCCTCTTTCCTTTCTGTCATCCAGTCCTCAATACCCCTTCCCTGCACAGTCCTTGAGCACTTTCTGTGGGCTCACCCTGGGATGGATGCTGGGGCACAGCCAGAGCCTGTCCCGGTGCGGGGAGCCTGGCCCTGCACGTGAGCATCGGAATCACGCCCAGCCCCAGGCAGCGGATTTCTTCAGCTCAACTCTCCTGCTATCGCGCAACATGCTGTCGGAGGGAGACACTGTTGAAATCACAATGCTGCAGCCGTGGTAATAGCCCTCCTCAATCAGTAATCAAGGTCCTCAGCTCAATTTGGGTAGCAGCTTTATGTGGTAGTTTAATTCATTGTACACCAATTTCAGTTGTGCATTAATTACAGGCGGCTGAATAGTAATTAACTAATCACCATGTCACTCCTTCCCCGTTAGGAACAACCTCGTTAATTCCAGTCTGCAAGGCTGCTGGTGTCTTTTGCCACCCCCCAGCCCCCCACAACCCTGAACTCTCTCCCTCTCTCTTTTTGGCTGCTCTTGACTTATAATCAAATATGAAATTCATGCATTTTTTAATAAGTTCTCGGCTGTTTTTGCCACTGAAAAATTCATGGCATTACGCAGTCCCTTTAAATAATGTTTATTTATTACACATTTCTTATCTACACGTTTGGTGCTGTCTGTTCTTACTGACAAGCTGTGGGCACTGTCTTGGAGGGCACTGGGGCCAGTCTGGGGCCAACTTGGGTAATGGGGGAAGGTCTGCCCCAGAGGCCTTGGGGGTTTCCTGGCAAGCACAGCATTTGGGTAAGTAGTGTTTGTCCCCTTGGTGTTTTGCTGAGGCTAGTCTCTGCCCTGCGCTCTGTCTTCCATCCACGTTTGTCATTCCCTACCTCCAAACCCTGGCAGGTGCCATGCCCTCCTCTCCTTTGGTCATCTTATCTCCCTCCATTCTGCTTGACTGCTTTGACTTTGACCCAGATCAAAAGCCACTTCTTCCAAGATGCCCTCACCACCCCAGAGTTCTATGCAAACTCTGGTCTTACTTAGGTTATGTGTGTTATTGCTGGAAGACTGCTCACACTCTCACCACAGTTCAGCATTGCAGTCCTGCTTGTTTCCAGACCCTAGAGGAAGGCCCTTCGGTGGTGCGGAGTGAGGGAAGCATCCACGGCTATTGCTTTCTTTGGTCTGATTGAACTCCCGTGAGGCAGGCTTGCAAGGGTTCCTACTCCGTTTCAGAGATGAGAACTCAGCAAAAAGAAAGGTTTGTCTAAAGTCACAACCAATAAGTGGATGAAGGACTACAGCGGCCAGGTACCCTGATTTTCAGGCCACAGAAATTACCACCCAATGTCCCTGGATGGCCACTCTTTTTGAGACATGAGACCCCTGCCTGAGGGCAAGGGGATCTTACTTTTGTTTCCATCTGGTCAGTCAGCTCTGACTCCCAAATGCCCTCGGCTTACCCCTGCTCCTGCTGGGCACTGAGGTTTGCTACTCCGTCTGCACAGCTTTTTGCTTCATCGGCTCAATGTCTTCATTTAGTCCCAACTTAAATGCCACCTCCTTCGAGAAGCCTTCCCTGACCATTCCTCCTAAAGGACTCCCTTTAGGGAGGACAGTCACAGTCACTCCCTTTAGGACAGTCACTCTACTCCATATCACTCAGGTTTATTCTTTATCTAACATTGCCTTGCTCATTTACTTATTTAGTTGTCTGTGGTTTTTCTTCTCTACTATAACATAAGCCGCATGAGGGGAGAGCCATGTCTTTCTTCTTGACTGCTGTATCCTCAAGACCTGGGGTGGCTTATGACTACATAAAGCCCAGACTCCTCAGTGTGACCCACAGAAAACACGTCGTCTGCCCTCACCAAGAGTCATTTCGAATATGGATTCGAGCTGGGCTTGGGAGCACAGTGCTGACCAATGGAAATACACTGCTCACGTGGGATTTGAAATTTTCTGGTAGTTATGTTAAAAAAAAAGTTGAAAGAAAGAGGAGATATTAATTTTCATAATATATTTTCTTTAACTCAGTATCATCAAGATGTTAGCATTTCATCATATAATCAACACAGAAAAATATTAATGAGGTATTTCACATTCTTTTTTCCGTGCTCAGTCTGAAGAATTAAGACACTGGGCCTCACCGGGAGCTCAGCCGTGCTCTGGGTGGATTAAAACAAGACAGTGGGTCTTGGCCATGGGTGAAGTCAGTGTCTGTGTCCTCAGAGGCCCTCCTGGTGGGAAGTGGGTATCAGCTAGCCTGCAAAGGCGTGGAGGCCTGCTGCCCCTGTGCAGATGCTCGGCCACTCTGTCTTCCATCCACTCTGTCTTCCGGCCACTCTCCTCCGCTGGACACGCTGCAGGACCAGGGAAAAGGGGAGGGACGCGTCCCTGGAGCCACCCGGAATCCTTGAAGGCTTGTGCTTTCAGACATTTGATCCTGCCCGGCTTCTTTCTTAGCTCCTCACCAGGAGGTATCTGGCTCTCCCCATGGAGAGACTTTCCTCTTCAGAGAGAGGGATGGGGGGGAGGCAAACCCACTGAGTGACCTGCAGCTCTCACCCAGCAAAGGTGCTCACCGCTTGTGCCCAGCACTGTGAGAGGTGAGGGACACAGAGCCTGCCCCCACGGAAGCTCCCAGAACAGAGGGGCAGTGGGCAGCTGGGGGGCATGTGCGGTAGGAAGGGCTGTGGCAGGGGACGTCTGCTGCTCCTGTGGGGGTATCATAGGAACTTTTTGGAAGTGGCATCGAGCTGGCCAGGAAAAGGCGTCTGGCACGGTAGATAGGTCCCTCCTTGGCGACTGGGCTTCAGCTACTTGGTGCCAACCACCCAGATGCCCTGAGGCTAGGTCAGGTTAGGCTGGTCACCACTCAGCTCCCAAGCAGAGACTGGGAGATGACAAGATGGGAAAGTTGGGGAATAGGAAATGACACCGTAGTTGAGAGAGAGAGAGAGAGGGAGAACATACTTGAACTGTCCGCAAGGAACCAGAAAGCAGAGGGCTGAGCGCACCCTGGGTGGCTCAGGGGCAGGGTGGGGCTGCCTCCAAGCCGCTGGGCCCCCTCCCCGCTGGAAGAAGCAGAGTTCCTACAGGCCACACTCCAGCTCACCCATCTCGGAGCCCAGCTTGATTTTTCGGCAAAGATATTTGAGGAAGGGGAAGAGGACTGCCCGGGCATCCCGAGACAAACCTGGTTCTCATCCTGCTGCTAACACTCATGACCTGGAGCCATAGCGCTCGTCCTAGAGTCAAGGCTCTCTCCCTATACAGGGGAAATAACGAGCTTGCCGTGTCCACCACCCAGACCTGCGATGAGGATATCATCCAATACTAGATGCGGAAGAGTTTTGCACACTAGGTAAAGCCTCTGACAAGTGGGATTGAAGGGGGCAGGCCAGTAAGCATGGCTGTGGCTAGTAAATCCTCTCCTTATTTGCAAGGCAGGGGGATGGCCAATGTTGGCTTCCAAAGGGACTGAATTCAGGCTTTTTTGTCTGACTCATAGGAGGCACAGCAGCCTCTTGTCCTGAACTACAAATTTGGGAGCCCAGGTGGGAGAGTCAAACCCTGCCAAGCGGATGTGTGCAGAGAGCCTTGCGTCGAGGGGTAGTCTATGTATAGTCTTGTTCTCGTGAAAACGCCACGAGAGGACATACAGTCAGTTTTTAGCGATGTCCCAGGGGGTGTCAGGGCGATGGTTCCAGGCCGTTTCTGGTGGCGCCACTAGACAAGTAGGCATACATCACTGGCACTTAATTTTCCAGAAATGTACCTCCTGTAGAGCCTGTGAAGCCCAGCGCACTCCTGGAAGAATGACTACGTGAGGGTAACGTCTTGTCAGAGATGAGGTGAGGCGGGAACAATGATGCCACAAAGAGAAAGAAAAAAAAATGCCTTACAACAAGTCTTATCATAGTGGGAATAGAAAGGAAGAAATTAAGATTCCGCTGCAATTTTTATAATAAGATGTCTCATCCAGCTAATGACACGAGATGTGGGCTGTTGACAATTGTTGACAGTAACGGGCATCCAGGGTTATAGGGACCCGGCTCTCAGGCACACAAGTCTTTTAATTATTGACACGCAGTAATGTGGGAAGTCTGAGGACGTGCAACACACCCATGGTCACAGGCTCTGCTTGTCTACGCAGCTGGAGCGGCTTAGCAAACTGCGCTGGACTCTGCGGGCTTCGCCTACTTTGTATGTAATGTCAGATTTGGGGGTGGGAGGTGACAGGTAAGTGTGAGGGGGCAGCCAGGGCCTGGGCCTGTTTGGAGGAGTGTCTGCAATGCATTCTAGGGCTAGGCGTCTGGGGAATGAAAGGTGGCCTTGCTGGGTCAGCATTTTCCCGAAGTGGATTTCCTTGAAACCTGGTCCTGACACGTGCTCTGAGAAGTGTTCTGAGGTCATGTAGTTTGGGAAACACTGCATGTGATGGCTCTCCCCGCAGAGTCCTATATACTCCACACAGTGGAGGCCCTGAGAAGTCCCGGAGTAGACACCCATCTGATTTCATGTAATCCACCCTTTCTCACATTTTCTAGATGGCAGAATCACACGGCCCCCTTCCACCCACCCTGGGCATGTGTAGGAACATTCTGCAGACCTGGGAGCTCGGAGGCACAAGCTTTGGGAAAGGCCTCCCAGGGCTCCTGGCATTAGGCCAGGCCCAGTTACATAAACAGCATCTCTGAGAGCTTGTGGTGTGTAGGTCCCACACCTCTGCTCCCGGGGAGCTCATTTCCCACGGGCTCCTGCCTTCCAGCCTGGGATAAAGAAACACATGAGCCAGAGGAGGGGGTGGACAACCTCCCACAAGTGACCTCTGTGCCAGGATGGAGGCTTGACCTCTGTGGAATAGTGGCATGGAGTTCCTGTGGCCTTGCCCCCCCAGCCCCAGGGCGGAGTAACTTCTGAGGGTGGTGGCCCCCGTCTGCGGGGTCCCCTGTCTGAGGGTGGAACTCTTTCCTGTGCCCTGCACCATCGGACCCCGTCTAGCCTCCAGAGTGCCTCTGGAGTGCTTTGTGATGCATGTGTACCCAGCCCTCTCATTGTAGGTCACGGCAGACATCTGTCTTGCCTGCTCACCCCTGCATTCTCTCTTCTGGTAAGACACTCCGTGTTCCCCTGGGAGCTCCCCTCTCCTACCCCTAGCCCCTATGTTTCAGGTGGGTCTGAACCCCACTCCCCATCTGGGTCCGGGATGGGCATGTGGGCCCAGGTCTTGGCAAATCAGGGCATTGTCTCCCTGGCTATGGTGGGAAGGGCCATGGGGAGAGGCTAGCTCCTTCTAGGTTTCCAGAAGCAGATTGAGAGATGAGAGGCTGCACAGAGTTGGCTTTGGAGTGGATCCAGGAAGTGCAGGTAGGGAAGGGAAGTGAGGCAGTGAAGGGAAAGAGGACAGTGAGTAGGTTACCGCTGTGGGTAACTGGGGCTCTGTGTCTCTGGGCAGCTCTGGGAGATACTGTGGGACATGCCTCCTATGGTCCCGATGGAAGGGTGGTGAAGCTGGCTATTTGTCCAGAAGCTCCTGGGTGCTCCTGGATGAGGGCTGTTCCTGGGCTCATTCATTCCAGGACCCTTCTGCCCTGCTCTGGGCACCTGCCTAGCATGCTCCTGAGCACACAGAGGTTGGCATGAGCTAAAGGGTGAGTGATGAATGAGGAGAACAGGGGGGTGGCCACTGACCTCTCACAGCCCCCTCTCCCACTGTCTGTCCTCCCTGAGCACCAAGCCTGTCTTCCTAATGCCTGTGGAGCCTCTGCCGCCTTGCCTGCCCTTCCTTCTTCTGAGGCTGCCACCCTGTCCCCTGTTAGTCTTGTCAGGGTGTGTTCTGGATTTCTTCATCCCTCTGTGCTCTGTTTTTTTTACAACCAGCCCTCTGACACCAAATGTGTGGGGTTATTTTTGCTCCCACGCCAGCCAGTCCCGCATGTCTCCAGATGCTAATTAAGTGCCCTACAATCCCATCCAGTTCTCACACTAGCTACCTGGAGTTAGCGTAGACCCGGCAGGATAGGGGCTCAGTCCCAGGAGGCTGTGCTCCCTTCAGATGCCAATCACAAGTCCTGGTCCACCCGCACTTCTGACCAGCTGGCTGTGAATTGGTTGGAATTCTGGGGTTTGAACATTTGCTTGACTGGCTCACACAACTCAAGGGAGTGCTTTACTTTCTGTCCATGGTTTTTTAGAAAGGATGCACCCAGGAACAGCTGATGGAAAGAAATACAGAGGACAAGATGTGGGGGAGGGGCTAGGGGCCCCCAGCCCCCAGTCATCTCATTAGCATACAAAAGACACTCTCACCTTTCAGGAGATCCCAAAAGTTTTAGGTGCTGTTTGCCATCAACCTGGGACCAAGACCAAATATTCATTTCTTACTGGTGTCACACCTTCCTTCTTTGCTCAGTTAAGTTCCAGTCTGTGTCACACTAAAGGGACCACTGTCCCTGGGGGTAGTGGGATCACTTCAGAAATGCATCTCTTAACAGTGGAATCCCAGATTGGGGGTGGGGTAGGGGTTTCTCCCCTGGCCCCAAATCCTCTTGGTGGGTGGCGGCTGCGGGCCCCCTTGACTTCCTTTCTTGCTCTCTTGAGGTTGGGGCGGGGGAGCACACAGTCTGAGTGATGGGAGATAATGTAGCTGTTTACATAGTAAGTGCCATGGTTGCTTTATTGTGTGTTACGTTTTGCCCCAACTCTAGAAAACATAGTCCTAAAAAAAGAAACACAAAACACAAAACAAAAACGCCAGACATTACAATTTTCCTTACATCTTGGGTTTTTGCTAAAGATTAAAAATGCTACTTCCATAATCTGTTCTTGAAACTGCTTTGGAAATGCCATCATGAAGACCAAAATGTACCAGGCAACCGTTAGAAAAGCAAATAATACTCTTTCCTAATTTGCCTAAAACCGTCACAGGATCATGCAATCTGTGAAGAGCACCCCGTCTATCCCCTGAGCCTTGTGTGCATTTGGGAAATTAATTAGGACTCTCTTATGAACGTCATAAAAGTGATGCACACGGCCATCAGTTTGCTCTGTCTCTGCAGGCTGGAGCTATGCTAGCAAAGTCATTCTGGGCGGGGAGGGGAAGGAGCAGGAGGCAGGACAGAGACAGTCTCCGAGGGAGGCTCTAGACGTCCTCGCGAGCTCCGGGCTCTGCATCCTGTGTGATGGGACAGGCTTCTCTGTCTGGCTGACCCTCCCCATCTCTAAACAACAGCACCCACCTGGCTGGGCTGTCTGAGGGCTAATGAGGGAGGGTTGGGGAGGAACTCAGCAGAGCACTCAGCAGGTGTCATTGCCGTGGCTGGTCCTGGAGGCAGGAGTCCCTGGTAAGCCAGGGAGGGGAGAAGCAGGGACCTGTGCAGGGAATGTGAGCAGCCTTGACCCCAGAGAGCCTCCTGGCTGACAGCCCGTGCATGCACGAGAGCCCGGCCTCTGCCTCCACCTCAGATGCAGCCCTGTGTGGGCTTTCCCATCTCAGACCCTGCCCCTGAGCTGGCTCCCCTCTCTGGGCTGTCTTTCTCTCTGGCAAACTCTGCTTCCACCTGTCAAAATCCTGCCAAGCTCCAATGCCATTTTCCAAGGGGCAGCAGGGCATGGAAGGTAGGAGAATAGGCTCCGGAGCCAGAATGCCTGGGTCCAAATCCAGATCCCACTGCTCATTAGTTGTGTGATCTTGAACCAGTCACTTACCTTCTCTGTGTTTCTATTTTCTTGTCTGTAAAATGGGGATAACAGCAGCCACCTCCTAGGATTGTTGTAAGGGGACTGAGTTAACACATGTCATGCACTTAGAAGAGTGCCTGCACTGGAGAAACTGCATAAAACTACAACAATAAGTGATGCCTCTTTTAGGAAATGTCTCTGACCCATGAAGACTCAATTTCTCTTCTTCCAGTCTGGTCATTGCTGTATGCACCCTTAGTCCAAAAGGCCTAGCAAAGAGCCTTGCCTGTAGTAGGTGCTCAATACTCAGTCAGTTAAGCTGCAAAATGAGAGCAAGGTAGGGACAATGCGGGTCAGAGATGATGATCCTCTGTCTCTCCTTCCTTTCCTTTCTCCCCTCCCTTCCAGCACGTAGTCCCTCATGCCAGGAAGGCTCTCTGGGTAGCTGAGCCTTTCATGGAGCTTTAAAGGACAAATGGAGCAGACTCAGACAGCAGATGGGCAGCTGCCCGGGGCCCAGGCCTGGGAGGAGGCTGTGCCAGCATCCAGCTCCCTCTCTGGGCTGCTCCTCTACTCCATCTGCCATTCCTGATTGGTGGAGTGCCTCCTTCCAAGGCCCTGGGGCCACCTGCCCTTTGCTCTGTCCTTCCTCTCTGTGCCAGGGAATGAAGGCCACTGTGAAAGAGCAAGGAGGCCACATGGTCACTGAGCATTGAGTGGACAGTGTTTGTGGGCTGACCAGAGCAAGGGCACCCGAAATTCTAGCAGAGCCTCTCCTCAGTGCCCTGTGCTTGTTTATGCCTCAGGGCCTTGGCACATGCTGTTTCTGTCCCTGGAGTTGTCCATCCCCAAAACTTCCTAGGACTGGCTCCTTAACTTTTACACATCTGCTTATTTATCATGTCTCCAAGGGGCTCTTCCTGACCACCACAGCCAAAGCTGAAGCCATCCCCACCACGCCCTTTCCACAGACCACTGTGTATTCACTTGCTCACTTCTCTCTCTCCTGCTTTGGAACAAGCAGTGGCTTTGGAAGTTTGTCCTCTAGCCAGCTGCAGCATGTGGTAGATATCTACCGAATAGTTGTTGAATTCATCAGCTAACTCATAAAAGCAGGATGGCATGCCCTGGGGACACTGACTGAGCTGGTGAGCCCTGAGCAGCCTTGTGGCACTGAAGTCCCAGACCAGCTGAGCCACCATGCTCCCAACCCCAGGCTGGGGTGGCCGCCCAGGTGTGCTCCCAGAGTTGGTCAGGCCTCAGGCCCTGCCCGCTTCACACTGCTGGCTGAAGCTGCCTCCTCTCACCCACTCCTGGGCACCTGAGAGAGTGGGAATCTCTGGCCAGGCTTATGCCAGGGTGGGTGCGATGGGGGAGGGATCCCCTGGCTTCCACCCTCTTCCTCATGCTCAGAGGCACTGATGGGCCTTGTTCTCCCGCTAAGTCTCACAGATGAGGGCCTCCCCTCATGCCTGGACTCTTCGCAGAGGCAGCATCTGGGGATGCTAGGGGCTAGGGGCTTTCTGGGAGTGGCAGGGGAGGCTAACTATGGCCTGGGGATGGAAGGGGCTGTTGCCAGCAGCGCTGCTGGTCTGCCCAGATGGAGTTACAGCCTGGGTGGCTAAAATGGCCAGTGTTTTGCCCACAGGCCTCCTCCCACCCCAGGGGGAAGGGAAGGGGACACAGGGCCAGAGCCTTTGATGACAGTTACTGAAAGCCTCTCTCCCTCGGCAGGACCCTCTATGAACGTCCAGAGGCGCCTGGTCCTGCCTTCAGGCTCCTTGCCGGCTCCCAGGCCTGTCCCACTACACTGGCTCATCACTGCAGCAGGCCCTCTCATCCTTCGGAGGCAGTTCCAGGGCCTGCCCTCTGCGAAGCCTGCCCTGCGAGTCCAGTCCTCAGCGTCTGCCCACCTTCTGCGCCAGGGAGCCAGTGGAGGCCAGGCCATGCGCAGGCAGACAGGCAGGCTGCCCTAGTATGCAAGGCAATGCTGGAGAATGTGGCTGAGCTCAGGGTCTTGACCTCAGCACTCTTGGCATTTCTGGCTAGATCGTTCTTTGCTCTGATGGCATCCTGTGCATGGTGGGATGTCTAGCAGCATCCCTGGCCTTTATCCCCTAGATGCCAACTGCACCCCCCACCCAATTCTGCCAAGTAAGAATGTCTCCAGACATTGCCAAGTATGCCCTGGGGGCAGATTTGCCCTCAGCTGAGAACTACTGAGAAGAGGGGGAACAGGAAGTCTGGGGCGGGGGGACGGGTGCGCGGAGCTTGGGGGCAGAAGGCCGGGGATGGGGATGGGGGAGGTGTGTGCAGAGGTGGGGCACAGGGGGTGCTCAGGCTTTGTGGATTCTGGCCCTTCTGGAGAGAAGCTCCATGGAGGTCAGTGTGGCTGTAGCTCAGATGGTGAAGGAGGCTTGGTGGAGACAGGGGTCTCTCTGTGGGCCACATTCCCCTGGGGTCCTAACCAGCAACCTCTGATAGCAGTTCAGGCCCTGAGGCTCTTCTTGACGCAGGGAGGAGAGTCCCCATAAGCTTCAAAGCATTTCTTTAGAGAGCACGGTGCAGGGAGTGATTAGGTGGGGGTCTCAGCAGTGGGGTCAGCTACTGAGACTCTGCAGAGTGGGTGGAGGGGCCTGGCTAGCCCCTTGGGTAAGGCCAAAGGGCTGTGATCCCCCAGGCTTGAAGGGCACATGGAATGGAGGATTCCAGGCAGAGCAGTGACTCCTCCGTCTGCCCTGTGAAATGGTCACAGGCCACATGGAGGGTGTTTGGGGGACAGGCAGATCAGGAGAAGGCACTGGCCAGGCAGGAGATGGCAGGTGCTGCCCAGAGCTGTGGGCTCCTCCGGGTCTGGGCTTCCCAGGTGTGCAGACCCACAAGAGAAGCCAGAGAGGAGGGCCCTCGCTACCCTTGCTCTAGCTCCTGGCTCTGAATCATAGCGGAGTCCCCAGCATCTGCCAGCTCCCTGACAAACGAGCTCCTGACAAATCTCCCAGGAAACCTCAGGAGGAGCAATTAGGAGCCCTCTGGGATGCTGAGATGCCTGCATCCGACGCTTCATCCCTCGGGCCTGGCATGGCCCAGCCCTCCTCTGGCCCGAACTCCGTGCCCACCCCAGGACACACTGCCTTGCCTGGGGCGGGGGCTGGGGCGGGGGGCTGGCCAGAGAGTCTTGACTGAAGAGTCTAGCCGAGGTCCCAGGGCTCTCACAACCGGGTGGCTCAGGGACTGCCTGGCCCCTCTGTGTCCGGGCGATTCCCTCAGGTATGTGGCCCAGTTGTGGAATGCCTCCTGTTTCCGAGTCTCTGAGACTCCATCTTTCCATAAATATTCTCTGAGGAGTGTCCGCCATGGTAGGCACATTTCTCAAAAATTAAGTGCTGGGGATATGTGCCTATTTCTCTACTGATGTCACCATAAATAGAAGATGTCCCTTCTTTTAGGGACACTGCTAACACCGACTATCATTGTGAACTTCCATCACGTGTACAGACCTTGCCGCTCCCTACTGTCGACACTACAGGGTCCCGTGGCCAACATTTACAGAACCTGACTAACCTCTGTGAAGGTACTGGAGCCCGAGATGATTCCAAACCTAGATGTTCCATTCAAAGAGTAACATTTTCCCCGAAAATCTTGATTGGGGAAATATATATATATATATATATATATATATATATATATATATATATAAACACACACATATATATATGTATACACACACACACACATACATATCTATGTATATATATATACATATTCATATATACACATATGACGCCATGTGCGTATAGCATCACTCCTCTCCAAAGCTTTCTTCGGGTGGCGGGAAGTCTCTGTGAGGAGCCGCAGGTCTGGGCCTGGAAGGAGGGACTGGGGTTTCAGGCACAGAAATACTTCCGACTGGCAGGGCGACCCGCTGGCTGACTTTCCCCAGGGCGCTTCTCAGAGAAATGCCGGCTTCTCGTGATTAGATTGGCGTCCTGTGAGTGTGTTCTGTCCTGCCGTGCCGGAAGCAGTCCACACGGCAGGTTTGTCCAAAAGCTGAGATGTGTGTCCTGCTTGGATGTTGGTGCCCCATCCCCATTGTATGTAGCAGGGGCATCCCGGTTCCCAAGGCCCGGCACCAGTGAAGGAAGGGAAGGCAGTGATGCTTAGCACAGAAGAGAGACCGTGTGCAGGTCAGGGGTTGTCTAGGGTAGGGGGCTTCCCAGGTGTGTCTGCTCATCAGACTATATGGACCATGCCCATTCCTCACAGCTGGGCAAAGTGGGATGGTGATGGCTCAGTCCTCAAACAATGGTGAGGCCCAAGGTTGATGACACAGGGCAAGGTCTTAGCCGCAGAAGGGCCCAGAGGGTCCTGCCCGTGATGATCATGGTGACATCCCATTGGTGGATGTAGAGTAGGCCCGTGTGCAGAGACAGGAGCCTGGAGGGAAGGGCAGGCACACCCGCCAGGAGGAGGCTGTGTGGCTCAGGTACGGGGAGCTTGCCCTCAGGGCAGAGGTCAGACCTGGCCTGGTCACCTGCTGCCCGTGTGAGGCCCTGGACAATGGGGGTCATCAAAGTGTCTGCGTTTTGTGCTGTTGGGAGATGAACTGAGAAAACAAAGCCTCCATCCAGCAAGGCCTCCATCCTGTTAGCAGAGGAGGAGGAAGCAGAGAGGGCTTGCGGGCCGCCTGGGAGAGAGGCTGCAGGGAATCAGCTGTAAGAGGCCATGGGACTGTGCTGCAGTCAGGGGGCTGGGTCAGGGGAAGGTGCAGAAAGTGCACGGTGTGTGTGTGTGCATGACCACTTAGATGTGCGTGCACGTCCACATCCTTAGGGAAAATCTGGGGTGTGGAAAGGGATACCGTTTCAGGAGAGGCAAGGAAGGAAGGGAGGAGCCGAGATTGCCTCATGACCATTGCCCCACGGCTTGCCCCTCCTTGGCTGGGCTGTGGCCTCCTGGGCAGAAGAGTAGGGTCTGTAAGCTGCAGGTGATCCCCAGGGATGGCCATGAGGAGCTGGGCACTGTGTCACTTCCAGAATAGACTGGCAGTGGTGCCTGCCCCAGACCTGCTGGCCTCTCCTCCAGCCATGAGATCATGAGGCTAGGGTGCCTGTAAGCGCAGGGGAGGCTTGTGGCGGGCCCATTAGGGCAGGAGGGGTGAGGTACACGAGGCCTCTGCTCTTGGAGCTTAGAATCACGCACGAGACCACGATGGGCTCTTCCACCCCACAAAAAGTCACATCCCAGACACACACGAGTGTGTGTGTGTGTGGGGGGGGGAGAAAACACAATCCCAAAACTTGGAAACTAATTCTAATAATTAAAAATGCAAGACACAGGACAAAGACCACTCCTTCCTGGGCTAGATCTGGATCAGCACTGCTTGTCTAGAAGATCGTAGGGCCAGGTGTGGGCAGGGCAGCAGCAGGGCCTGTGGGCCGGTCTGAAAGGCCTCCTGCGGAAGCTCCTTCCTGGCCCTGCAGCTCCGTGGGTGGGGGGGTCCTCTGGAGACAGGCTACTGGCGAGGCCTGGGGCAGGACCTCTCCCTGCAGCGGCCAGCTCTGGCCATCTGGCCAGCCCCACAAGTCTCAGTTTTCTCATCTCTCCAGCGAGGGACTGGGGTTGACCCACGCTGGCCGGGGGGGCTGAGCTGTGGCCGGTGCCATCTGAGCCAGTGGCCTCTCTCTTCCCACTGTCCTGCTCTCGCATTGCCCAGGGATCCCCCCGCCCCCGACTTCAGCTGCTGCTCTGCTCAGCCCCGGCGAAGTGGCAGGACTGCACCTCTGCCTTCCCCTGGGACTTAAAAAGTGGAGTTGGTCAGTCGGCTGAGCGCCCGACTCTTGATTTTAGCTCAGGTCACGATCTCCGGGTCCTGGAATCTAGCCCTGCGTCGGGCTTCTTTCTCATCGAGAGGACTCTGCTGGAGATTCTCCCTCTTCTTTCCCCTTACTCTCTCTTTCTCTCTCAAAGAATAAATCTTAAAAAAAAAAAAAAAAGTAAGGTCAAGAGGGTAATGCTTCACCCGACAGAGCAGCTCTGCAGCTGTGCCTTGCCAGGCCTTCATGGCCCGTATCGTTTCTTCTCCAGGCCTCGGATGCACTGGCTCCCACCTCAGGGAGAGGCCTCCGGGGAAGCCCCATCTCCCCAGAACCCACCTCTGAGGACAGGCATGGCAGCCACACTCTGCGCCTTCCCTTGCTCCGACAGCTCATTCCCGGCCACAAAATCCGAGTTTCTGGGTCCAGGGAACCCCTGCCTCCCTTCAGAAGCAGGGACGGGGGCTTCCTGCTTCCATCTTCTGAGCAAATCCAACCCTTCTGGAGGCAGTTGGAACTGTCCTGATGTGTAAAAAGTGGTTAAAACAATAAAGGCAGGGTGACGAGGGCGATTGGCCTTGCGATGGAGAAAGCCATGTCTGTGGGTCCTTGTGTGCTTTCGGAGAGCGCGAGCAGAGAACCAAATCGGTATGTTATTGGATGGAAATGCCCTCAGTTTGAGAGATATTGGAAGACTAAGCGGCGGTTTTTATGTGAGGGATAGAAAAGCATGTGGCCGAGTCCTAATTCCCCAGCGCCGGGGGGCCTGAGTTACGGGCTGGCCAGGGCCCCAAGCCCTCGCGCTCCCGCTCCCCGTCTGCTCTGTCATGGCCCCAGTTGCCCCTCTTTGCTGAGCTTGACTGCACGTCCAGCACCAGCCTCTGCTACAAAGGTTTATAACTCAGTCATAAAAACTGGCTCCAGGGCTGCGACTTGGCATTGAAGGCATCACTGGGATTATGTCTGCCCCCTCTGGGGATGGAAAAGTGGATTTAGTGGGCCGAAAGGACAGCTCGTGTGTTCTGAGTGGAGATGAGAGAAGGGAGTGAGCCGTGTGTATTGGAGCGTATGTGTGTTTGCATGCGGGCATGTGACCGTGAGTGCATGTATATGTCTCTGTACACATGATAGTGTATATATCCACATGTGAGAGCATGCACGTATGTGTGTGCCTGTCTTGAGCCCATGTGTGAGTGTATGGTGTATGGTGAAAGCATGCATGCATGTGTGTGGGTATGTGAGCCTACATATGTGCAAGTACGTGTGCGTATGAGTGTGCGAACATGTGTACAAACACATGCGGGCATGAGTGAGTGTGTGTGCAAGCATAAGGGCATACGTGTACATGTGAACATGTACGTGTGTGTGAGCAGGTGGGCATGTGTGCATGTGTATGACAATGTACATGCGTGTGCTCATGCGTGTTGGTGGGCTATCAGGGTGGGGAGAGAGTTGCAGTATTCCTGTGGGCATTTCAGTTAGAAGGAAAAGGCACCAGCTCAGAGTCTTGGCTCTCTGTTTGGGGAAGAGGAGGCCCCAGACCATGGGAGCTGCCAGCTCCTGATGGGGACTTGGGAGTCAGAATAAGTGGGTGTTGAGGAAGCAGGATAATAACAGCGTCCCAGGCTGCGCTGTCAGCCTGTACAGAGCCCAAGCTCGGCCCTCCTGCCCCTGCGGAGAGGGAAGTTCCCAGGGAGGAAGCGAGGTTCAGAGAGTCAGTCCTCTCACTCATGGCCTCACAGCGGGGAAGTAGGGGAGTGTGGGGGGAGCCGGCTACGTGCACATGCATTGAGAACTCTGCTCTGCTGTGTTTGGAAGGCATCCGGGGCCCACCCAGGGCAAAATGACCATCTCGCCAATGGGAAACTGTGCCTGGGATGGAAAACTGTTTGAGGTTTCCCGTGGGGACCAGCACCCAGCCCTCTGGCCCCAGACTTCTCCCCGCCGTGCGGGTGGGCAGCAGGTGTCAGGGTGCACCCTGAGTCCCTGACCAGCGGCAGAGGCCAATGTGAACAAACTTAGGGACAAGACCTGGGAGCTGCTCCCCTCCCCCTCCTCCTTCAGGCCTGGTGGCTCCCCTGCCCTGGCGCACGTGGCCTCTGAGAACTCCTGGTCATAAGCTCGAAGGGACGGCTGGCCTGTCTTCCCTAAGTCCAGTGGAAGAAGTCTCAGGGAAGGAGCCTGATTGGTCTGGCTTAGGTCGCAGGGCTTCCAGACATGCTGGTGAGAAGACCCTAAGTGAGCCCCTTGTTTGGAGTGGCAGGTAACTTCCAGACCAAGGAGGGAGTGGAGGACCCTTCAAATGATATTTGCCTCCCCAGATGTGCACGTGGGTTGTGTGTTGTGAGTGCACCGGCACACGGAGGAGCCATATGGCACACTTGGCCATGGTTGCACACCCCTGCCTGCCACACCGCGGGAGGGGGAGCCTGGCTATCCCTGGCTTTGGACTAGCTGTCCCCGAAAGGCCAGATACAAGAAGGGAGGAGGGAAGGCTGTGGGAGGTGCTGGGAAGAGACTGTCCATGGGGTGGGGACCCTGGACCTTCCTTTGTGCAAAGAGAAACAAGGTCTGGACTTGTGACACGGGCCGGGGCAGGAGGCTCTGAGCCGGCCCCGCAGTGCTGCAGCCTCTCTTGGGGCAGTGGGTGGGCTTGAGGGTCTATGGGGTCTTTCCAGGAATCAGCCTTCACTGGCAGGGAGGTGACTCTGTGAGGCCACAGATCCGATCCTGCTGTGCTTCCATCTTGGGGGGTGGGGGTGAGGCCCGGGTAGGGGGAAGGCTGGGCTGAGGTCACACAGCCAGCGAGGACCCGAGTGGGGTTCAGAAAGCAGATGTTCTGACTCTGCAGCCCGTGTCTCTCCCCTCCGCAGTGGCTCAAGCCTCCCCCAAGTCTGGCTGACGTCAGAGAGGGTCCTGTCCTGGTAAGAGGATTGCAGGCTGGGTTCAGCAGCTGCTCTGCTGCTCACCAGGGCAGGACAGAAATGCCGCAGCAGGGGCAGCTGGAGCCTGCTTCCTGGCTCTTCTTTTATCGGCTAATGTAGGCCGGGCCTTTGGGAAGATTGAGGAGATTTGAGATCGAGGAGAAACTGTTCACCATGTGCCCCCTTTGGAGAACTAGAGAGCACTGAGAGTGCCGAAGGTCCTGACACGTCCTGCAAGCCAGGGTCCAGCCCGAGCTTGAACCCAGGAGGCCGACCCTGCTGCTCTGCCCCGTGCGGGGTGCTCCGGGCCCAGCGCTGGGGGCTCTGCCAGAGAGGGCAGGTGGCCAGGGTCCCGCCTAGCCTTCTCCTGCCTGCCGCAGAACATACATGCGAGAGAGGATGAAGAGTGATTAGAACTCAAACGCCAAATGAAGGCTTACAGAGGTTTAGCTACCTTTTAGCGTAATGTGAGACAAGACATTCAATGTTTATTGTTTGTGGGTTGAGCCAAGAGTAGAAATCCAATCAAACAAAAATGCCTCATTTTCTCTGGCGCAGAGCCTCTTTCCTGAGCGTGGCCAGCAGCTCCAGCTCCCGCCATTGCCAGAGGCAGAGCCTAGATAACCTACCAGCAGGCCATATTCCGCTGATTCAGCAAGTCCATAGTATGCTCCTACTGCATATGAGACACTACCCTGGTGACAGCAGTTGGAGGAGAATCAAGGGAGGACAAAGCACCTCCCTTTCCCCAAGTAAACCGGGTGGCGAGTCTCGGGACCCTCCACCTGTTGGGGTGAGGGTCCTCTCCTTGGAGACCAGAAAAATTGGGAGAGGCTGCAAAGGAAGTCCAGCGTTGGGGAGGGTCAGAGGAAGCGGAGGGCTCATGCGCAGGTTAAGTCACTGCTGGTCAGAAGTGGTTTACTCAAAGTTCTTGGCCCCTGACATGGAGGTTTCAGAGCTCTGGAAGGCCCCTGCCAATAGCCTGAGGTCTTACTGTCCAGCAGGGGAGATTTGAAAAAGTTCATGAGCAATTTCATTACCTGCTGACAAATTAAGTTCCTCAAGGGACACCGAAGCCAAGTTCCAGGGCATCGGCCTCTGGCTGGTGGGGGGTGGTCCTGAGAGCCCCTCAGTGTGTTAGTTGGAGACAGGGAGCCCCTCTCTCTTTGCAGTCGACATACCTGAAATCTAGTGACTGGGGCTGTCGGAGAAGAGGGAAGGCCACGTGAAGACAGGCAGCGACGGGGGTCATATGGCCGGGAGCCAGGCGACAGCGAGCCGGCCCTCAAACGCTGGAAGATGCGAGGAAGGTCCTCCCTTACAGCCTTCAGAGGGAGGACTGCCCTGTAGGCACCTTGACTTTGGACTTCTGCCCTTCAAGACTGTGAGAGAATAAATTTCTGTTGTTTGAAGCCACAAAGCAAGTGGTGTTTTATAGCTGCAGCCTCAGGAAACGGATGCAACATATGTCCCCTGGGGAGACTTACGGGGCTTTACAAGTACTGACGGAGGAGATTATCAGTCCCCTCGCAGCAAGGGCGGGGCTGTTCCACCCCGAGGCCGAGACTGACGGCTTGTGTGCAGGTGCTTTATTTTGGGGACATGATCCTACAAAACCGGAGTGGCCCACTGAGCAAGGTATATCCACTGTGCGCAACTGGCACTCTCTTCTCCTGGGGTCCCTCTGAAGCCATGTGTAGAACATCATGCGTCCAAATTGCCCACCTGAGACACAAGAGGAGGGAAGAGTTTATCTGCGGGCTTGCATCCTCCCTTCATCAGGAGTTACTGGAGGTGGTAACCCCCTTGCACTTCCAAGAGTGGGCATGCACCAGAAAGGCTGAGAGTTTTCCTGGGCACTGCAGGGCACAGAAGCAGAGGGCCCGGGGAGCAGAGAACATGAGATGCAGATGGCCCTGGAGGCAGGGGCCGGCAGCCACTCCTGTTTGCAGCGGCTTGCTCCTACAACAGCTGAGAGATGCGGCAGGACAATATCCAACACATCACGGTTGCCCACACTTCTCGAAACCTGGAACTCTTTCTTCTTAGTAGCATGTGTTGAACTGTGGGGTCCGCAGAAAGTTCCACTGGGCCCTCTGGGAACCTGGTCCAGAGAACCATGCAGGACATTGCAAACATAAGCTTTGTTTGTGATACACCCATAAACTCCCCCATTTGCTCAGTCATTCACTCATTTATTCATTGATTCAGCAGGCTTGCACTGAGTGACTTCTGCAGGCCAGGCTCTAGGTCACGGCTTTAGGATGGAGGCAAGCAGCTCTTGTCCTTGTCCTTGCTCTTGAGATGCTCATAGTCTGGGGCAGGGGTCAGCAAACTTTTTCTCTAAAGGACCAGATAGGAAATATTTTGGCTTTGTGGGCTGTGTAGACTCTGTCCCTGCTGGAGCAGGAAAGCAGCCATAGATAGTACATAAATAAATGGGCATGGGGTGTTCTAATTAAACTGTATTTGACAAAATGAGAGACAGGCTAGTTTTGGCCTGTGAGCCATACTTTTCTGACTTATGGTCAACACCTGGGGAGACGCACAGTGCATATCTCAGAAAGCCCAGAAGATAGTGTCATTAGCTCTGCCCAGGGAAACCATGGAAGGCTTCAGGGAAGAGGTGTCGGAGCCAGGTGTAAAGGATGAGTAGGAGTTTGCTGGATGGAAAACCAGGGGAGAGGCATCCCTGACAGAGGTAACTGCCCCTGAGAAGGTACCTTCTATGAGTGGTTCTAAAGAAGGAGACTCTCCATTAAATTGCAGAGGTATATAAGTTGAATGTAGCAAAAGAAAAGCAACACTCACAATAAATGAAAATTAAGGCAAGATTCTTCAGGAAAGGGGTGCCTGGGTGGCTCAGTCAGTTAAGTGTCTGCCCTCAGCTCAGGTCATGATCCCAGGGTCCTGGGATTGAGCCCCATGTCGGGCTCCCTGCTCAGCGGGGTGTCTGCTTCTCCTTATCTCTCAGCCCCTCTCCCTGCTCATGCTCTCTCACTCTCGAATAAATAAATAAATAAAAATCTTAAAAAAAAAAAAGATTCTTCAGGAAATGTTTTCAGATAAGACAACCAATGGGCAGTTTCGAGAGCAGAGTTGGGTGGGAGGAGGAGATAACCTTTTTGTCTTGGGAATCTCTCCCCTGGGACCGAAGCCCTGGCACACTCAGGCCCCAGATGGACCCGAAGGCCTGGTCTGGAGGATCTGACTAGGACTAGGGGTTTGCAGAGCCCACCGTGCTGCCTGCCTCAGCCCCTGAAGGGCCATGGCCGCAAAGATTGTTAGCTTGGCCAAACGTTAGGCTTCTGAAACTTCTCCTAGGCCCACCTGCTCATCTCCTTGTAAAACCCAGCTTTAGCAAGAAGCCCCCTCATCCCTCCCACCCCCCACCCCCAGGTGATGTCTCATCACACTGGCGTGTCTTCCACAAGAATCCTGTTGGGTAGGTTCAGCCGGACTCCCCCAGCCCTGACGTTTCCTCTTAGTGACTGCTCGTCCCCTGACCTGCTCCTTGGTTTTACATTCCCACCTGCCCTTGCCGTATTTGGAATCCAGCCTGATCTCTCCCTCACCCCAAGACCCCATTGCAGTGGTCCCTGCACCCACCTCTGTGGTCCTGAATAAAGTCTGTCTCACCATCTTCAACGAGTGTCACTGAGTGTTTCTTTCACGTCGGCCGGGGTCCTGCTGGGGCCCCAGAGCTAGACGTGTCCAGCGCGTGGGCCACCACGGAGGCCACATGGGGTGGCGGGTGGGACGGTTTCCCTGGAGAGCATCAGCAGGATGCGGGAGGCAGACTCTGCTGGTGCCAGCCCTCCTGCCCAGCTCGGGGGTCTCCAGCCCTGACTGGAGCCAGACCTTCAGGCTTCCCTTCGCCCGTGGGTGCCTGGTGGGCTGGGGCCGCCCTCTCTGTGGTGCTGGGCCGGCAGCCAAGGGCCAGGAGCTCTCCACTGACCTGGTGCTGAAGCTGGCCAGCACTTCCACCATTCACCAGGGAAACCAGCTGTGCCAGCGAAGGGGCTCTCCGCTGCCCAGGGACGTGGCCCTTTGCTGCAGCGTGGTCTGTGGGACAGGGAGCTCCTCGCCTCCGAAGTGAGTTTCTGAATTTTGAATCGCATTTCTGGATTTGTACTGAGAACACTTCCTCCCCCTCGCCCCACTCTCTGCAGAGCAGGGAGGTCGGATTGAAGTGTGAAGTCGCTGAAAGGGGCAGGTCAGTGACTGTTGGCATAAAACCACTGGGCACTGAGCCCCCCAGACATCTCTGGCATGTGATTCTAAGCATAGATGTTTGCCCTCGCCCGGTGTGCTGGCCAGGGGGTTCTGCTGCCCTGAGCTGGGCTTGCCAGGGCTCACTCTGTCACCTCTGGTCACTTGCAGGTTAGCGAGGTGACCTTATTGACCTTTACCCTTGACCATCTTCCATATCTGGGCCCTCAGCTAGGACCATGGGACGACTTGGCTCTGCTCCATGAGTCGCCTCCAGCTGGTTAGCCCAGGGTCGCTCTCCGAGAGAAGACACTGGAGCAAAAGAGAGTGGGAATCTGGCCTCGATGGGCACCTGTCACTTCCAAGGCATGCTTTTGGTCAAAGTCACGAGGGCAGGCTGGACCAGGAAACTTCACCTCTCAGTGGGTCACAGGACAAAGGGCCTGCAGGCCTGGAGGGGTGAGGAAATGTGGCCACCTTTGCAATCAATCTACCACAGGGGGACTCCTGCTGGGGGGCAGAACTCACGCCTGACTTGTTTCCTGATTGAGAATCTTTGGGCGGTGGACACAGAACCCTCCATTTGAACTGTCCTCCTTTCCAAGGTCTTACCGAGCCTGCCCACGCACGACACAGTCTTTGCAGACCTGGTTTACGGAGAGCTTGTCCAGAGCCTGGGAGTCTTCTGGAAAGAGGATGTTGGCATGGGGAGCTTCCGTTTCCTCTCCCTCTCCCCAGCCTCTCTGTGGAGCTAACCACGGGGACTTTCTTGGTGCTTCAGCTGCCCTCCAAGGCTACCTGCGATTTTACCTGGCAAGTAAGCTTTGCCACACCTGCCGGGAGGCGCTACCACTTCCCTGGCCCTCGCTCTGCCTCAGAGCGGAGGTGTGCTCTGCACACACGACTTGCTTCAATTCTCACAGCAGTCCTGGGAGGTCGTCCTCATTATCCCCTTGTTCAGGAGCAGGGACTTGGAGAAGTTCAGCAACAATCCCAGCTCCCCCAGCTATTAAACGGCAGATCCGGAAGGCCCATTCCCCTTAGCCCGACCGTTGCACGCAGCACAATTTCTTACCCCATCCCACAGGTCGGAAGACCAAGACCTCCCAGTCAAGTGACAGGCTCCCCCTTCTCCAGCCTGGTAGCAGTCTGGCAGATGAATGCTAAAGGTTTTTTTGTTTTGTTTTTTTGCCTTCAAGTTTCCATCTGTTCACGCAGCAACCGAATTTATGCATGTTCAGGCACCATCTGTGACTGCAACCCCGTTTCCAAATCTGAAAGCATTTTTCCTTTTTGTACTTAACATGCACGATGGTGTGGTGGTCCTGAATAAATAACTCATTTTGGATTGCCCAAGTTCCAGGGCCCGCCACGGGATTTTTTTCCTCTGAGGAGGGAGGAAGGAGGGAGGGATTTTGCTAGACTGGGATTTTGTTTTTCTGATGTGGGCTATTTCTTCTGGCTGACATTTCAGTGGAGTCCCATCTGCTGGCTGCATTTCACAACGTCTCTTTGTTGTCTCAAAAAAACACACACCTCCCCTAAGCGCCTGTACGAGTGTGTGTGCTTGTGTGTCGGTGCACACCTGCATGCCCGCATTGCGTGTCTTTGCAAGCCCTCTGCTCACTGCTCCTCACCGAGACAGCCACCATGGCCACGGCCACACAACTTGGGACGAGGGGATAGATGCCTTGGCTTGCAGGATGAAAGAAGGGGTGGCTCAACCACGGGCTTTGCAGCTTCCAGAGTTTTCCTGGAGCAGCCAGGAGACAGACCTTAGCTTCCTTTAACTCAGTGGCCCCAGAAGATCTTTTTACTTTAGAGTGCAAGGATTGAATTTAGAAATCTCTTTCCCTAATCCTTTCCTGGACTACCTAATAATTTTCTGACTGCACCATGAATTTTCCTCATTCTTTAGCTCTTTCCTTGTCATATCCTCTTTTTAACCTTCCATGGAGCATATCCATTATCAGTTTGACATTCGAGGTTGGTCCTCTCTGGTGCCTGAGTGTGGACTGCTGGATCTTCCTGATGCCTCTGCAGGCCCCAAACCTTTGCTGTGGCCTCCCCATCCTCTTAAACCCTGCTCGCCCTCGGGCGGAGGCTGCCTGCCTACTCTCTTCTGTTCCTAAGAGCCAGGACTGTGGCATTCTTTCTGAGAGCCCAGTCCGGGTATTTCCTCTCGTGCCCCATAGCCTGGGGGTGGGGAGGCTGATGCTCCCTGGGTTTCTGGAGGACCCTGGGGTCAGCATCCACTGGACTCCTTGCCTTTTCTGGCAGATGGGAAATGACACACCAGGAAGAGGCCATGGTGTCCAGCCCCCGAGCACTGAGGTGGGGCCATGAGATCTCTTCCCCTGACGGTACGGGAAGATCAGATGCTACAGTCCACATAGAGAGCTCAGCCCAGGATCTGGCCCATGGTGAGCCCACGGCAGCCATTTGTTCTTTGTACTTTTTCTGGATTGGGGACAGGATCCAAAGAAAGCCAAGCAGAAGCTCTTCAACACTGCAACCTTCTGAAGGTGTCAGCTCCAGAGAGCACCAAGGACTGTCCTTTTGAAGGGGAGGGCACACCTCAGTGTCCCCAGGTGTTTCCTGGTGTCTGAAAGCTCCCCAGGTGTTCGGGATCAGAGCTTTTCTATAATAAATACTTATACTGTATGACTTCGTAAATAATATTTTAAGTTATTAAATGTTATAAATATGATTTACTATCTCAGTAACACAGTAAGTATGTATTAGTCCACCCTCTAAATCCTCTTTCTAGCACAAACGATCTGCCATTTGGGTGCTCCTTTCTATCTTCTCACAGGTGCTGTGGGTTTTTATGTGGTGTGTGTGCTTCTTTGCAAGCTGGGGCCCTCACTGAGTGTTCATGCTCTGCCAGCCCCCGAGCTGACCAATCCACGGGGACCTTGTCACCCTGTCCTCACGGCAGCTCAGGAGGTGGCCTCATCTTCTGGATGACAGACCTCCAGCTTCGGGACACAGGTGACAGGTGACTTGCCCAAGGGCACATGGCTGGTACAGGTGCTCAGACTCCCCAGGCCAGGCAGTCAGCCTCAGAGGTCCTTCTGTTCTTCCTGAAGCTGGAAGGTGGGCAAGGCAGGGGGACGGCAGATAGCCCTGGGATCCCTTTTACATGAAAGAGGAAACTCAGGTTTAGAAGGGTAGGGTGACTTGCCCAATACCAAAATGATCAGATTGAACTGAATTTTGTGGCTTCTCTCTCAGAAATGTTTTCCAAATCTCCCCTTTCATCCAATATACTCGGCAGAGCTTTCCCACATCTGAACACGCCTCCCATCCTTGGCCCTTCTGCAAGCCCTGGCATGGCATTCAAGGCTCCTCACACACAGAGCAGCAAAGCCCATAGTCTAAGGGCAGCAGCTGTAAAATCCGAGAGACCTGGATGTGAAGGGTTCTGGGCTTTGGGACTCTGTACAAGGCTGTCGATTCTGGAATACAGCTCCTTACCCTGCCTTGGAGGCAAACTCCTACTTGTCCTTTAAGACCCAGACGTCAGACACCCTTCTTCTGGGAAGCCTCCCATCCTGCATGCTCCCCAGGCCCCAAGCCTGGACTGTGCTGCTCTCCGCTCTGTGCTCCCACAGTCAGAGGCTGTGCCTTGGCTTTCCCGGGGCCCACAGGGTTGGCTGCTGCAAACATTGGCTGGATGGACCAATCACCCTCAGAGCGGCAGGAACCGCCTCACTCCCACCCGCTCCCGCACAGCGCTGCTCAGCCACAAGGTCCTGCACCCCTTTCCGGCCCTCAGCACAGACCCCCACCTGCCCTCCTGCCAGGAGGCCCTGTCCTGTGGCACTGAGCATCTGGACGCTCTCACCCGCCACTGGCCAGGCCCTGTCGCAGGGAGCGACTCAGGAAGGAAGCTCAGACATGTATTTTCTCTTAATTAGAAACTAATGAGCCACGGTCCCCCAGCTGGTCAAGTTGTCGGGGCCGTGTCCTGTCACCTGCAGGCTCGGCCTGTGCTGTCCGTGGCGGGGCTTCTGGGCGAAGTGTGTCCCGGCTTTGGTGTCCACAGAAGGCCCATCGGCCAGACTGCCCACCCAGGTGTGTGTGGGGGTCTCTGCAGCCTGAGAAAGAGCAGGCCCGGGCCTCAGGGTGCGACAGGCCCTCGTGCTCTCCCGGCCCATTTCCTCTTCCTCTGGTCTTGTCTCCTGCTTTGCGCTGGTCACCACCTGGAGCCGTCCCTTCGGTCTCACACAGCCGGACCTTCAAAATGGGGGTCAGGCATCTCAGGTGGCCTCTTCGCAGGGGCATGGTGCTTGGAGGGCCAACTTTTGGTCCCACAACCACCCTGGTGAAGCATGGTAGTGAGCACAGCAACCAGGGACCCCGCCACCCACAGAACAAAAAGGAAAGAACGACTTTCCATCAGCTCAAGGCCAGGGATGTGCCCCACATGCCCCCTTGGGAGGGAGCACGTCCCAGCTCCGGAGCTTATGCTACGGAGAGAGCGGGGCTCTGCGGGGCAGTCCTGGTCCTGCCCTCTTATGGCTCAGCGACCTTGGACATGTCTCCTTCCTTCTCTGAGGCTCTGGTCTCTCATTCACAAAGTGGGGACAACACCAACACCGACAACCCCTATCAGGATTAATGTGAGCAAAATAATAAAATGCACGACGGGGAAGCTGTGTGGTGCATCGCCGTGCTGGCCGTGAGCCGTCAGGGGGCACGTCGTGGGAGCACCGAGGGCGTGCTGCCCATGTCCCGGGCAGAGGCTCTAAGGCCAGCAAAGCTCCTACTCACGGGACTTGATATTGTCCTAGGCGGGCGACTCACACTGAACACATGACCCCAGACAGATTTATCATATCAAGTCAGGCTCTGCCCAAGTGGGGCCTTCCAGGAGCCGGAACAGTGCTGCTTGGGCGTTGGAAACCCGCCCCAGGGAAGTGGAGTCACAGGGAAGGGGCAGCAGAGAGTGGGCTTTCATACGGCATGGCAGAAGCGGGGTCTCCTGCTTCCCAACGGGTTTTCAGTGTCTCCCTGGCAGAGGCCTCCTGGATCCTTTTGGGCTGAGAGGGTGGGTGGTCATGGGTCCTGGACATCACAGGGCGGTGCGGTGGGAGCCAGGCCTCTATGGGAGGAGCTATGGGGGCGGGCTTCTGGAGAGGGACCGGCACCTGCTCCGCACTCTCCTGCCACCTAGGATGTGAAACCACGTAGCTGCAGAATCTGAAGACATCAGAGTCTTCAGGGACCCAAAATGGCCTCAGGAGAGTCAGGTCCAAGCCTCTCTAGGCTGTTGAGAAGGAAGAAGCAATGCCAGGGACCTGGCTTTCACACCAAGGAAACTCGGGCTGGCCTCATCCCTTCTTTGAGCCTCAGTTTCCCCCTGAGTGCGATGAGGGGTTGAGACAGTTGCTGAGAACCTCTCACCTGTGACATGCCCAAATTATACAAAGCCCTATTAAACCAAAGAAAAAAGAAACATGATAAAGCTTGTCTGTCATCATCTTCCAAGTTTTCTGTGTATTTTTTCATCAGAAGACAAAATGTGATTCAACCATATGTTGGGCCAATTGTTCCCCAAACAGAATTTCAACATTTGAACACGTTTGCAAGACAGAAGCAAAGTAAAGGAAGCAGCGGGGAGCTAGGGCTGAGTCTTCCCTGGGGAGGTGCCTCCTGGGAGCCTTAGGGGACCATGGGCGCTGCCTTGGGGAGTGGGAGGCCCAGAGCAGGGAGGCTGTGCTTTCCCTGGGGTCTAGTTATATGAAAGGTTGAGGTTTGTGGGTCCCATGGTTCCAACGTTCATTCATTCACACTCACTCATTCATTCTAGAGATGTGAGCCGAGCACTCAGCCCAAGTCAGGCCTGGAACTGGGAGCTGGGGACACAGTGATCAGGAGGATGGCTGAGGTCCCTGATGTGGAGGAGCCCATGGGCTAGCTGGAGAGACAGGCAAGACATCAGCTCCGTGGGACGGGTGCTGGGATGGGAGGGGACACATGGAGGCATGGAGGGTCCCGGGACATTGACACCCCAGCACAGGCCTGAGCAGTGAGGGGAGGCACCAGCGTTTCCAGAAGATGGGGTACGTGAGGCTAGGGGAGGAACAGCATGGCCCACGGGGGCTGTAACAGTCTGTGGGGAGATTGTATCAGGAGCTGGGAGCACTGGGGAGAGTGGCAACGTGGGACCAGGGAGGCTGGCTCTCGGAGATTTGGTCACCTGTGGCCTGGGTGACAAGTGTGGGGCAGAGGTGACGGGACTCCCTCTGTGTTTTGTTTAGGCCTCCCTGGCTGACTCGTTGGGACAGCGAGGCCCAGGGAGGGCCGCCAGTTGGCCACCTTAGGCCAGGTCACACACCCAAGTCTCATTTCATAATTAGCCAGTCTGTGGGAGAGTCTAGCAGGTGCTCCTGGTCCCTGAAGACAGAGCTGCATGTGACACAGAGGGCCTTGAGCCCAGCCCTCTGGGTATGGATGGAGAAACTAAGGCAGAGGGAGATAAAGCTGTCACCCAGCAAGCTGGCAACAGAGGGGGAGCTCAGAGCCCCCATGCTCGGTCTCCTGGCTCCCAGTGTCCCCTCTCCTCAGAGCTCTGGTATGACATGGCCGCTGCAAACAGCTTTGAGGAAGGTGCTGGGAAAGGGGAAGGCTTCCTTCTCTGGCCCAGAATAAAGGAAATGGACACAGGCCTCAGCTACAAGAACCTTCCCGGACTAGGCAGGACCTGCCATTGGCAGGTGTTGCACCAGAGGAGGCAGAGCGAGAGGCAGGGGCCGGCCAGGGCCCTTGGGGCTGCGGCAGGTGGGGACTGCAAGCCCAGGACAAAGGCCTGGATGAACTTGATGTCTGCAAGACTGAACTGCTGAGCTAGGGCAGCTCTGAGACCAGGAAGTGCTGGGGTGGGGCTGGGGCTGCCAGGCTGGGCTGTCTCCCTCCCACTAACACGTCCCAGCACGCCGCAGCGCCTGAGATGAAGGAGGGCCGACAGATGCGCGCAAATACGGTTTGGTTCAAAGAACTAGCTTAATTAGGCATTTATGCCCATGGTTGTGAGTCCAGTTTTCTGTTTCTGGCGTGTAATCCAGGAATGTTATTGAAGAGGGTTTACAGAGGAGTATCCAGATAGTTGGAATGTGATAAAGCAGATGGTCCCATTGTCAAATCTGACCTTTCCCTCCCACCCCTTGATGAAGTGCAGCCGGATTAGGCCCTGGCAGGGCTCATACGGGTGCCTCTCACAGCTGGCCTGAACCCAGCGCTGGGAGGCTCCAGGCCTCTGGAGGCTCAGGCCGAAAGGGCCTGTGTCATGGTACAATATGGGGTGTCTGGGGCCCAAAATTATGTAGCAGAGAGCCACTCAGAGACCTCTGCGCTGCATGGAGCAGCCTCCTGGCCCAGCTCCCCCCAGGTAGGAGCCCCCTTACTCCCAGGACCAGGAGAAGGAGTGTCTGGCTGGCTAGCCTCAGACAGTTATGGTTTCCAAACATCTTTGACTTGGGCTCAGGGGCGGGTGAGAGCCATGGGCCGGGGTCTGGAGGACTCCCAGGACACCGGGATCTGAACCAGAGCCCATTTCCTTCTCTGCTTGCTCCTGTCTCACTTCCAGGGCTCTCTCTTCCGCCTCCCTCTTTCTGCCTACCCTCATCCCACCCCACCTTGTCTTTCCGTCTCTCTGCCCTTCTCCAGGGGGAGTTTCAGACCATTTAAGGGTGATCATCTCTCTAAAGCCTTCCTTTACCTTCCAGCCTAGCATCGAAGCCCTCCCCTCTCGACCATCCTTCCTGTTCCCATTTTGCTCCCTGGGGGTCCTTTTGCTCCATTGCAGACAAACCTCCAACCACCAAGCACATTTCTGCTTCCAGCCCTTTGCTCTCTGCTCACCCTACGCCTCCACCTGGAACGTTCCCCCTCCTGCCCGTCCAAATCCTCCCACTCCTGTGGCCGGCTTCTGGCCCGGCTCAGGGTGGGATGCAGCACCTGCCTCCCTTTTCTTGCACAGAGAAGGGCAGTGTAGCCAGACAATTTCCCGCACCAAGCCAGTCTCCTCACAAGCAGTAACTTGGGTTGGCGTGGTTGAAGTCATGCCTGCTCCTCTCGGCTCACGCAGACTGCAGTGGGCCCATGAGGCACGTAGTCAGCATGCCGAGTCCAGAGGCCAAGGGCTCCTGGAGTTTCTGGGCTCACTCCCTTCCTCAGACTGAAAGGGGCACAAGCCAAGAATCAGCCCCGCTTCTTCCTGTGCTCAGAGAAGGACACCCCCATAACTGTGGTATGCTCCTGTCCCTGCCACCGAGGCCACCAGCACAGAGCTGCCCAGGTTGTGGTGGGCACTCCCTGTTGCCTAGAATCTTTGGGAACTCCTCAGCCTCACTCGCCTGGGGTCCCTGCAGGAACGGGGGGCCCCCTCCAGCTTTAGCCTCTGCAGAGGAGGCTGCTGCCCTTCTTTGAGGCGCCTTCGAGGGCCTCGGGGCTGGCCCTGTGAGCCCACAGAGTGCCCAGGTCCCTCGAGCGAGAGCTCTGCAGACACACTCCCCCATCTACTAGGATCCATCAGGCTGTCTTGTAACGTGGTGGCAGACAGGGCTGTTCAATTTACGCAGCCCTTCGAAGATACAGGATACCGAGGCCAGATGACATGCTGCCGTTGGTTGTCCAAGCCTGGCTGAGATCTCTCTGAGTCTTGCTAGCAGAAGGACGGGCCACTCATGGAGAAAAGCAGATCCCAGGAGGCTGCCTGGGGCTGCAGGAGTCTCACTGCCCAGCCGAGGACAGCTGGAGCACTCCCAGACCCATGCCCTCCTCCCATGCAGCTCCCGTCTTCTGGAGGCCACAGGGTCCTGGGACCCCACAGGACTTGCAGTGGCCATGGGGATGCTTAACTGCCCAGCTCTTACTGGGGACCATGCGGGTGGGTGGGAAGGTAGTGTTGCCATTTACTCACTGGCCCTGGATGGGGCTGCTGGGCTCCTACACACCACAGAGGGGCTGAGGCTTGGAGCTAGCAAGCTAACAAGCTGAGAGAGTTGGATTGAATGAATGGGGGCCTGACAACTGCTCATAAA
>CM052888.1:32856646-32886431 GCA_028534135.1 Potos flavus | reverse complement strand
TGAGAGAGGCTCAGGTTCAGGGTCAGGCAGGTCTTGGCGCCTCGCCTCCCTCAGCTGGGGCAGGAGGATGCCGGAGGGAGGCAGGGTCCTGGCTGTCCCAGGATGTGCCACCGCCACCTGGGCCTGCAGGTGAGGTGAGGCTTCCCACGATCTCGGTCACGCAGGAGTGTGGTGGGAGGAGGAGGAAGGCAGGGCTGCCAAGCTGGCTGGTCCAGAGGAAAGTGTCTTTAGAAACTCAGAAGCGCTGAGTCACTTCGTGAAACTAGGCAGTCAGCCAGCAGGATCCGTATTCATGCCACACAGCCCTGAGACACTCCATCTTAGCATTCTTGATTTAATCTATTTTGTCTTGCAGGATGGGAGGGAGGGATAATGGAAAGAGAGTCTGTTCACACTGGGCCTGGCCGCAGGCTTGGAAGGCTCCTCCTCTGAGTTCTGCACAGCTCTGCACACATCGTGATGAGGGAGAAGGCCCTAAGGACGAGCGCACAGAGAGGGGCAGGGTGGCCCCTGTCCCCAGGGGACAAGGCAGAACTCCAGCCTGACAATGGCCTCTGCTCCCTTCTGCTGCCTCGGCCCTGGGCTCCAGTGGGAGCGGGGCTTCCGCGTGGGGGGCCTGGGCAAGGCCAGCAGAGAGGGGCCAGCTTTAGGAGATGGGAAGCTGTTCCCGTTCCCCCGCCCAGGGCTCCGTGCTGTGAGGGACAGGAATCACCCATGGGTCTCAGAAAGAGCAGTACCCTGCCTCCTGTTCCTGCCTCCCAGTGTGAGAAACACGTCCCTCCTCCCACTTTCCATCCTCTCGGGAGACGGGGTTTGCTGTGTGGGAGGAAGACGCGTGTGGACTCAGCTTCTGCTGTGGTTTACTGGGATTGTCCTCTGCTGGTGACAGGGGTCCAACCGGTAGGCATAGATTTCTGCTCTCCCCAGGGTCCAGAGGCCAGGCCGGCCTCCAAGGACTGGCTGTGTGAGTCACGCTGCTGCTACGCGAGGTGAGGCCATGGAGGGCTCTTACAGGCTGTGTCTCTGTTCCCCCACCCCCTTGCCAGGTGGAGACTATGTCTGATTCACCCAAACCTCAGGCCGAGCATGCAGTAAGCAGCAGACCCCAGTCTCACATCCACATCTGCTCAGCGCCCGCCGCTCCCACGCCCACTGCTGGTCCTCTCTCCTGAGGGCCTCACCAGAGCTGGATTGGGCTTAGCCCAGCTGGGAGGCAGTCACTCGGGGGTCCTGGCGAATCCGTGCCCCGGGAGCCAAGGATAGGTACAAGCGGGGCCATGCACCCTCCAGCCTGCTCAGCCTCAGGGGTCAGATTAAAGCTGTCTGAACATCTCTCAAATACCTCAAAAGCAGCATGCTCATTATGAGACGGCTCTGGCTGCGGCCCCTTCCCTATCCACTGCCCCAGGCCCATGTGAGTGCTTTCCAGGCTTACCTCCCACATAACCCGTTTGTGTCCAAACCCCTCTCCTCAGGCTCTTGTCGGGAAGCTCATGGAACACTCAGGGAGGGGTGTACCACTCGACAGACGGGTACCGTGAAGAAGCCTGTGCTCCAGGGAGGACAGTGGAAGCCCTTTTCCTGGTGGGTTGGGGCTCTGGGGCCCTGGGAGGCCGTCCTCTAGCTGGGCACTCACTGATAGCCATGCACAAATGCACAGGCGTCTTCTTGGCCGCTCCCAGCAACCGCAGGGTTTGGCTTCAACTAACCCCTCCGTGCTGCTCACACTTTGCAAGGGTTCTAGAAACCTGGTATCTTTTGTGGGTAGTGCAAGCGCCTGGTTTCTGAAAACAGTCTTCCCCAAGAGAGCATCTGTTACAGCAGGCCTTGCACTGCCAGGGCCCGTGAAAATTCCAAGGCGTAAGTCATACCGCTCTTGGCCAGCGACGTGCCAGGCATTTCATTGCTCTGACTGGTGGGGTCTGATGCGGTTAAAGAAGCAGTACTTCAAGCCTGGAGAGCAATAGATGAGAAAAAGCAATCCTTAAAGACAAACCAGAACAGAACAGTAATTGCAGATGCATTTTCAATTAGATTGACCAAGCAGACGCCCCTCTGTCTGAGGGGACAGGAATTGCGTGTCCCGGTGTCTTCCAGCAAGAGCCCTTCCGTGGAAGGCACGCCCGGGCCTCAGCCCCTCGGGACCAGCTTGGGAAACAGCCACAAGCCCTGGGAACTGGAAGAGGGCAAGCCCCATATTTCCTCAGTACTGAGGGAATCCCTGTCATCCTCAAAGAACAGCAGACCCGCAAACGCGGGTCTATGTACACCTGCAGCAGTTCTGTCCATCTCTTGCCCTGCTTTCTCGCCATCCTTCCCTCTTTCCTTCCTTCTCTTTCCCAGCCCCTTCCTCTCTCCTACCCACCTCCTTTCTTCCTCTTTTCCTAAGGAACAAGGGGAAAAGGACCACAGTAACCTGTCTTGAGAGGATGCAGATTCTGGTGTTGCATGACGGGATTCCATTGGGCAGCAGGGCTGGAGTCCCGTGGGCTCATCTCATGCTTTACCTCCCCGGCAGCTAGCCTGGTGGTGCGTGGATCCACACGCTGCAGTGATCCTGCCATCTAGGGAGACGAGACACCGAGCCCTTCCTGGATGCAAACCTTCAGAGGTCCTCTCGAAGAAGGAGTTCGGTATCTGCTGCCCAGGGGCCGGGAGCTGGGACCAGCAGCCCTGGAGTGTGAGCGTGGGTAGGCAGAGCCCTGGGGCTTGGGAGTGAGGCCTAGGCAAAGTGCCTGGGCCTCTGGAGCCTGCCCATTCATTCTCCACTCCCCATGTCCTCCCTTCTCTCATGTCCTTGTCCCCCACCCCTGGACGGTCCTGGAAACCTCATGGCCAGAGGTTTCAGAGTACAGCTGTCTTGTTAATGGTTGTATTCCCAGAGCCTCACACAGTGTTTGGCCTGTCACAGGTGCTCAGCAAACCCTGTTAATTAGGAGACCAGACCCATGGACTCTTCTCAGGTTCCTGAAGGTCTTCCATCTCCTTCTTTTCTAGGAGAGTCATCTTTCCCTGGGAAAAATTGCAACCTCCAGTGAGCAGCCCTAGGCTCTGCCTGGGACATATACACAGCTGCAGCCCATCAGGGGCGAGCAGCCAGGTGTAGACCTCCCTATGCCTGTCAGGGAAAGAGGCGTGAAAGTAAATATCCTTAAATGGACTCAGACTCATCCAACTTCATCAGCACGGGTGCCTGTTGAACTTGAGTAATGGCTGGGGCTTGGCAAGAGGCAGCAGTCCCAGGGAAGAGGCTCCCATCTGCAGGGAGCTGCCAGGGGCCTCCTCCCGCCGGGGCCTCCCCCCGCCCGGCCCTCCTTGGTGTTCCCTGCTTGTCCACCTTGGGCTGCAGGTGCTTCCCTGGATACCCTGCCGATGGGAGAGGGCGCCAGACAGGTGCTGAGGAAGGCTGATGCCTGCACAGGTTCCTCATACCCACACCCCAACACTCACATCCCAGGCCCCCACGGGGCTGCGTATTACTCACTCCCTCACTATAGCTAAGGATTCCCACTCACAGGGGAATGTGACTGAGGCAGGTTTTGAACCAGGCCTAGCTGCCCAGGGTCTCCAGATGAGCGTGTGGGGTGGTGGTGGGAGGTGGGGAGAATGGCTGAGGCTACCCCAGGTGTGCTGGGCCTGGAGTCCGCTAGCCCCTAGCTCTGCAGGAAGCACAAGGCTGGCCAGAATAGTCTAGACTATGCAGACAGGAGCTCCTGCTGTCCTGAGGAAGGGTCTGGCCCCCAGGCCATGTCAGGAACCCTCTTCTCCCCCTGGCGAAGGGAGCAGGCAGCACTATGCGGACAGGACATGGAGGGGGAGAGGTGTTTAAACTCATGTTTAGACTCAGGAATATCTTCCTCACGATGCCTCCTATTCTACCATTTGAGATTTAATCTCTGGGATTAATTGCACTCTTGTTCAAGTTTCTTTTAAATCGTGTGACTGCCAGGTTATCTGTGGAGTGGGATGGTGACTTATCTCTCCCTCTGCAAGGTGCACCTCCCTGGGACAGATACTGGCCTCCCATCTCGGCACCAGGCTGCCCAGGACCCGGCTGCTCCAGGAGACTTATTGAATGAATGCATGATTGGCACATCTGGGGTAGGTGGGCTCCAGTTCCTGGGCTTGAGGAAGGAGGCAGGTGCTGATAGCCAGCTCTGTGCCTTCACAAACCCCCAGCCCCTCTGGAGGGGAGAGAAGACAAATGCCTCTGCACGAAGTGTGCTCTGCGACTTTCCAGTGGTTTGACATTATTTCTACCCCTTCTTCATTCCTGGGAAATCAGCTGGCCCAGAAGAATGCCGGGTCTCCCCCCTGCAGGACCCACCCTGGTGCTGGCAGGTGGGTGAGGGGCAGACACAGCCAGGGCTGGGCCTTTGGGGCACCCTTAGGGTAATACGCTGATATGCCCCTAGTGAAATTCGTGATTGCTATTTCAGTGGTCAGAACTTGGGGTGCGGGAACACAGGAGTCATGAGGGTCAAAGGGGCACGTTTTATGCCCTTGCTTCCCCATATGCTAACCAATAGGCCACTGCAGGCCTGCTCCCCCATCCCTGGGAAGGAGAGAGGAGGAAGAGCTGGACTTAGGGACTCTGAGCCCTTCCTGATCCACCTGAACCTGACAGAGGCTCCCTGGGCCTCTCAGCCAGAGGGACCTCTCCACCCCCTGGCTAGGAAAGGGCATTTCCCTCTCTCCCTCACCTGCTTTAGGTGCAGGTGGCACCTCTCTAGGTTGGTGCCTACTCTGTGCGAGCTCAGCAGCACAGCTCCCGTGGGCATGCACCTGTTTCCTGCATCTCAGTGGCTGGGGGCAAGTGAGTTTGTGAAATCCTGAGACAGGAAATTCCAAGTCACGGGCAGGGAGAGAAGCCAAGGAGAGAGATCCTGCAGACCCAAGGGATCGCCTACCCACTTCCTGAAGTCCCTGAGGCCTGGTCCATGAGCTGTGCTAGCTGAGCACCCAAGGTAGATCCGCAAGAACCCCTGAGACCACAGCTGCTGGAACCAAGGAAGCTTGGGGACATGCAGGGAGCACCTGCCCATGTCCACAGGGGTCGAGAGGGAGGCAGGAGACATGCCAGTCCTCTCTGGGTAAGTTCCACCACGGCCCCTCCAGGGAGGACATCTGCAAGGTCCCAGAGCTTTTACCCTGGGGCTCAGGATTACTCGTGTGTGTGTGTGTCCATGCACACATGTGTATGCTTGTTTTTGTGTGTCATGTGTGCGTATACCTATGTGTGATTGTGTGTGTGTCCCTGTGTGTGTCTTGTGTGCTTATGCTGGAGTGTCCACGCGTCTGTGCTCACACCTCTGTGTGTCCTTGTGCGTGCCTGTGTCTGTGTGCACAAGCGTTTGTGTGCGCCCATGACTTTGTGTGCGTGCACATGCTGGTCCGCCCGAGTCTGCGCTCACACCTGTGTGTTTTTCCGTGTGTGTACTCCCAAGAGGCTAAATACAGCTGCCCTCACCTCCCCCAGGTGGTGGCCTTTCTCCCCTCACCTTTGCTAATTTACCGTTTGCCCCCAGTCAACTCTATCCCTAACCTATACAGGAACGCTTGCCCTATGGGGCTCCTCTCTCCCCCGCGTGGGAGGCCTGACACTGCAGAAAGTCTTATTAGTTGTGGAAACTAATACACTGTCTGAAAGGCCAGATTGGGAGTGGAGGGGAGCTCCCGGCCCTGGGTTTCCAGACCCATGTCAGCCTCCAGCCTCTCCCCCTGCGTAACCTTCCAAGGCTCTGGGTCTCATCTGTGCAACGGGGATTCTGATGACTATGCAGTTGGATTTAAGATGACAGGTGGGAAGCCCCAGCATCATGCGAGGTCCCTTCAATGGCTGCACGTTGGTGGGAGTGCTGGAGAGGAAGAATCCTGAGTGCATTTCTAGTTGCATCTGGAGTCACAGAAGTAGGAGCAGATCCGGGCTCTGGGGACCTCAGTCTGCATGGAAGAGCATTTCACACAGCTCCATTTGATTATGACTGTTATTAATAGTACATAATAATAGCAATTATTAATAATAGCAGCTACAACAACAGCAAGCATTCACCGCGTGCAGACGGTGTGTCAGTTCCTGAACTGCGGGTGTCACGGGAATCCATTATCTCCTATTGTCCCTGTAACAGCCCCACCTCCTGACTGAGAAAACAGCTCTCTCTCTGGCCATAGGCGCACTCGATTACATCGTTTATAAGACACAGTCAAGAGTGAGTGCGCGGTGTGGCGGGAAAACAGAGGGCTGGCAGAAGTCTTGGGGTTTAGGCTCAGTCGTGCCACCAACCCATCCCAGGAGTGCAAGCGAGTCATTTTCTCGCCTTCTCACCGAGCAGTGTCACATTCCTGGGCCGAGGCGTTCTCCATGTCACCACGGTGCCTCTGCACACCCTCCTTCCCCACCCAGGGGCAGCGCTTGCACATGCCTGCCGGGCAGACCCAGACCCCAGGGACGAGGCCTGCAAGTCGGCTTCTCCGTGAGCTCCGGGGCCAGGGAAGGCCTTCTGGTGGGAGATAACATTTGTTCATTGCTGCCTCTTCCCTCTTAGACACAGATTAGTGACCTCACCTCTGACAGCTTGAAGCACACTAACGCTGTGGCTGCTGAGCCCGGGAGTGCCCCCATGGTTAAGGAGCTGCTGGCACCTTGACTTTAAACTGTTTTCAGAGGGTGTGTGACACTGCCATTTGAAATCACATTAGGCTGGAACTTGAGAGTGAGGTTGTCAGCAGGGCTGCATTTGGAAATCGAGATTTGAATAAAATTTCTGATTTGTCCCAAGCCTATCCCGGGCTTTCTGATGGGATCAGGGGCCAGGCCCCACATGGAGCCAGGCTGCCCCGTGGGTATAGGGGAACCCATTGGGACCTGCTCTTTTTTTCTTTGCACACAGTCCTGGGCACCAGGCACTGCTCTTCTCAGGGGCATGGCACTTAATTGGGACCCAAGAAGCCACCTAAAGAACTGGCACTGTAATTAGATTGGATCGCTGTGCCTGCATTCCATTCTCCAGGGATTTCTGTGGGTTTGGTCTCCCTCCTGCTCTCTTACTGGGACTCTTTCTCTAGTTTTCTCACAGACACCTACTCCTCCTTCCCTGCTTGTCTGTTCTTGTCCATGTGCCCATCTGTCCCCCACATGGCCTTGCTGTGTCCGTTTCTCTCCCTGTTTAAATCCCCCCCACTCCTCTCCCATTTCTGGTCTTCTCCCCCATCTCTATTGTGCCGTCCATTCAGCAGCCCCCCACATAGCTCTTTCCGGGCCCCGGGGATACTCGATGGGCTACAAGTATCAGCCCATATGGTCCTCACAAAAGGCCCAGTAAGGAAAAGGAAAGGAGGAAACTGAGGCACAGAAAGGTAAGTGACTCACTGAATGTCACACAGCAAGGAATAGCAGAGCTGGGGCTTGAGAATTTGTAACATTTGTGTTCTTCTTCTGGATCTTTCAGAATAAAAGAAAAACCGTAAATAATAAAATCACAGAAATACCTGGCCATCCAGACTCAAGGCTGCTGACCCTTCTTTGCACTGGTGTTTGTCTTCGGGGACTTCCGGGCCCTCCCAGCCTCCTCTGTGTGTCTTGCTTTAGAAATCCCTCTCCACCAGGCTGGCACTGAGCCTCAGCATCTGGGGTTCAAAGTGGCCCTTGCAGGTTTAGGGACCCAGGGGGGATCAAGGACAGGCAGAGGCCAAGAGGAATCACCCCCATTCCTGCAAGCTCTCTAGTAAATGTGTGTGTGTGTGTGGGGGGGGGATTTCTAACAAGGCAGAGGATCTTGCCTTTCCTCCAGGTGGATCTTCCCAGACCCTAGCCCCATGGAATGCATCTGGTTCCCCTGTATCCCCGGAACCCAGTGAAGACAGCCCCTAGGAAGAGTTAACCCTTGACATGCCATGTAGCTGACTTGCAACTTCCTAAAAGCCTCTTGTAAATTTCTGGGCTGATGAGGCAACCCTGCCAAGATCAGCAGGACACCCACCTGGTTCAGGAACAGTCTGTCACTGATATGTCTTCTGAGGTAGGAACTATGAATCCCCATTTAAAGATGAGAAATTAAAGCCTAGAGAAATAAAGCGATTTATTCAAAGTCACCCCACTATGATGTGCTGGGGCTGATATTTCAATCCAGGCCTCTCTGATTCCAGGCCATATTCCACTTAGCCACACAGTAAGGACTTCTGTGACAGGGGATAACAGGAGATTAATTGCTGTAACAAATCTCCATGGCTTAACATAAAAGTTTACTCAGAACTACTGAGATGAATTAATATGGGAATTCCTGGTCAGCTGGCTCTCTAGGGCACTGTCCTCCAAGCGGTGACTTGGGGACCCAGGCTCCTTCCACACTGTGGCTCTGCTATCACTTTGGGCCTCCCGTTCCTTGGCTGGAATCTGTATACCTGCCCAGCAGATGAAGAAAGAGTGGAGGGTTATGTGGGAGGTTTGGATGGGCTGGGCCTCGGAACAGAGCCCCTCACTTCTACCACACTCCATTGGCCAGAATTCAGACAGTAACTGTGAAGGAGCCTGGGAAGTGTAGTCTACTTTTGTGCCCAGGGGGAAACAGAAATGGTTTGGTGAACAACCAGCTAGTCTCTCCCACATGAAGCTTTAGTCTGTGTTTCAGTCTCATCTCCTATTCTTCTTGGCCAGCATCTGTTAAGAAGATTATATTATTTGTTCACAATTTTCCCTTCCCACCCCATCCTCACCATGGCTCCTCCTGGGCCGAGTCCCACTGACTTTGCTCTCAGCCATGTGACTTGCTGTAACCAGTGGAATGCGAACAGATGTAAGATGAGTCACAGCCGGCCAGAGGCTTTAAATGTGGTTGTGTGGTTTGGCTTGGCCTTTTGCACTCTTGTTTTGCACCTTGAGAAGAGTATGCCTCAAGTAGCTGTTCCTACTTTAGCCTGTGTCCTGGAATGAGAGACATGTGAGCAGAACTTGACCCAAAGGCTACGGTAGAGACGCTTCAGCCAGCTTGCAAGCCCATGAGCAGTCAACAAACGCTTGTTGTTGGCCGCTGCTATTTGGCCACCCTTTGTTATGCAGCAATATTGTGTAGTGACCTGACCTCTCTAGCTTATTGCCGTGTTAGAGTGATGTCCACGCACCCTGAGCACACCCTGCTCTCCCACAGCTCCATGGCCACATCTGCCATTGGCCCTCATTTAAAGCCTTTCCTCATGATCTCTTCAGAGCCCAGGCCAAGGGTAAATCCTTTCAGAGAACCTCTTCTAATATTTCTAGTCATTAGGTGTTCCAAAGAGGCAAAGGCTGCTGGCCCCTCAGTTCATTTCTTATCTGTATTTTTCCTGGTTATCCTGTATTTCTCCACTCACTCGATAGTGGTGCTTTGGAAGGCAGAAGCCACATTAACTTCTCTTTCCTCTAGCCACTACTCCTGTGCCCAACATGCATTAGCTGGTCAGACAATGTTTGCTAAACTGGATTGACCTGAATGTCTGTCCTTTATAATGGGAGGCCCATAAGGGCACGTCAAGAGCTGGCAGGCATCTGTGGCAGTGCTGGGCCCCATGCTGAGTGCTTAGATGATGGATCTGTCATTGTCTGTGGGGACGAGAGGCTGGGCTGCCTCCAGCACACTTGGCTAGAGGCCTAGGTTCAGCACAAATGTGATCCCTCTCACTCTCACCGAGATCCTGGCATCCAGAGCCTGTGTCAGGAGGGAATGATGCGGCCTCACACACCTTGGCCCAGACATGTCTTGGGGAAGCCAGCAGCCTCCATTAGCGATAACCTCCAGCTGCCAGTGTAAGCTTGCTCTGGTTCTCAGAGCACAGGCCACAGCTTGGGCCTTGGCCCTGCACTGGAGGGAAATTCACTTGCCTGGGGATGCCTCAGTGTTGATATTTGTGGGCCTGGTGACAAGGGCATCCCTGGGATGTGTCATGGTCCTCACAAAGTGGGTAGTAACCCTGAGTCATGGATAAGCCTGCACAGTGGTGGCTACCCAGGCCCCACTAGGCCCTGCTTAGCTAAAGGCTATCGATGCATGAGTGCACTTGGGTCATGTGGATCAAAGGTGGATCACTGCACTGGGAAAACATGAGGTCACAGGGCAGCAACACAGTTAAGTTTCATGTGCTCAGAATCCTACTAAAGTCAACTCTGCCATGAACAGAAGGGCTCTCCTATTTTCTCTGTGCAAACATAGAGGTGAGTGATATGAACTTAACTGCATGGGGGATTCAGTTTGTGCTGGTTATCTAGTGCTGTGTAACAAAGTACCCCAAAGTTAATGGCTTAAAATGTCAATAAACACATAAGGAAGAAGTAAAACTTCTATTTGCAGATGATGTGATGCTATATGAAGAAAACCCTAAAGACTCCACCAAACAACTACTAGAACTGATAAATGAATTTGGTAAAGTCACAGGACATAAAATTAATATACACAAATCTTGTTGCATATCTGTATAATGATAATGAAGTAGCAGAAAGAGAAATTAAGAGAACAATTCCATTAGAATCGCAGCAAAAATAATAAAACACCAAATGATAAATTTAACCAAGGAAGTGAAAGACCTGTACTCTGAAAACTATAAAACATTAATACGAAAAAATCAAACATGACCTAAACAAATGGAGATATTCCATGCTCATAGATTGGAAGAACCAATATTGTTAAAATGTCCAGGCTACACAAAGCAATTTATGGATGCAATGCAATCCCTACCAAAATACCGCCAGCATTTTTCATAGATGTAGAGCAAATAATCCTAAAATGTGTATGATACCACAAAAGACCCCAAATAGCCAAAGCAATCCTGAAAAAGAAGAACAAAGCTGGAAGCATCACAACCCCAGGTTTTAAGATCTACGACAGAGCTGTAGTAATAAACACAGTATGGTGCTGGCAGGAAAATAGATCAATGCTTCAGAATAGTGAGCCCAGAAATAAACCCATACTTATATGGTTAATTAATCTATGACAAAAGAGGCAAGAATATACAATGGGAAAAAGTCTTCAACAAATGATGTTGGGAAACTGGATAGCTATGTGCAAAAGAATGAAACTGAACCACATTCTTACACTATACACAAAAATAAACTCAAATGGTTTAAAAATCTAAATGTGAGACCTGAAACCATAGAACTCTTAGAAGAAAATATAGGCAGTAATTTCTTTGACATTGGCTGTAGAAACATTTTTCTATATATGTCTTTTCAGGGAAACAAAAAACAAACTCACCAAAATGAAAAGCTTTTGCACAGTGTAGGAAACCATCAATAAAACAAAAAAGCAACCTGTGGAATGGGAGAAGATATTTGCAAATGATGTCTCTGATAAGGGGTTAATATCCAAAACAAAGAACTTCTCCAACTTGACACCAAAAAACCTACAAATAATCAGATTAAAAATGGGCAAAGGACCTTGAATAGGCATTTTTCCAAAGATGACGTACAGATGGCCAACAGACACATGAAAAGATGCTCATATAGCTAATTACCAGAGAAATGCAAATTAAAACCACAATAAGATATCACTTCACACCTGTCAGAATGGCTAAAACAAAAAATTTAAGAAATAAAAGTGTTGATGAGGATGTGGAGGAGAAGGAACCCTCATGTACTGTTGGTGGGAATGCAAACTGGTACAGTCACTGTGGAAAACAGTATGGAGGTTCCTCAAAAAATTAAAAGTAGAATTACCATATGATCCAGTAATTCCACACTGAGTATTTACTCAAAGAAAACAAAAGCACTGATTTGAAAAGATTTATGCACCCCTATGTTTATTGCAGCATTATTTACAATAATCAAATTATGGAAGCAGCCCAAGTGCCCATCGACAGATGAATGGCTAGAGACTATGTGGTATATATACAATGGAATATTACTCAGCCATAAAAAAGAATGAGATCTTCCCATTTGCAATTATGTGAATGGAGCCGAGAGTATAATACTAAGCAAAATAAGTCAGTCAGAGAAAGACAAATACCACATGATTTTACTCGTATGTGGAATGTAAGAAACAAAACAAATGAACAAAGAAAAAGAGAAACCAAAAAACGGACTCTTAAATACAGAGAACAGACTGGTGGTTACCAGAGGGGAGGTGGGGGGGGATGGGTGAAATAAGTGATGGGGATTAAGAGCACACTTACCTTGATGAACAATAAGTATTGTATGTGAGAATCACTATGTTGTACACCTGAAACTAAATAACGCTGTATGCTAACTATACTTCAATTTAAAAAATGCAGCAACAACACCAAACATTTATTATCCTCAGAGTTTCTGTGCGTCAAGAATTCAGTGTGGCTTGGCCAGGTGGCTCTGGCTCAGCGTCACTCACACAGCTGCTGTCATTGGAAGGCTTCCCAGGTGGCTCCCTCGCAGGACTAGTTAGTGCTGGTAGTTAATGGGAGGTCTTGATTCCCCACTGTCTTGCTTCAGTGTCCTCCTGATCTGGAGGCTGGCTTCCCTCAGAGCAAGTGATGAGAGAGAGAGAGAGAGAGAGAGGCAGAGACAGAGAGATCTATGTGGAAGCTATCCTTTATATGACCAGGCCTTCCAAATTGTACAGCAGTATTTCCACCACATTCTATTCATTAGAAGTGAGTCATTAAGTAAGGGTGTAAGGTTAGATTTTATTTTTTGAAGGGAGGAGTTCAAAGAATTTGCGGATGGATTTAAAAACCACCATACATACATAAAAAGGAAAAAATAGCCTTTCAGGTCTGCCCTCATCCATCCTGACCTGTTATATCTTCTTGTTTTCTATCTCCAATCTGGAACAAAAAGGCCCTGAGGCCCAGTGGGAGCCTTGGGCAGCAAAGGACAGCCCACCCACACAGACCACCTAAGGTGGGACAGTGACAAGACACCAGAGAGAGTGTTTCCCCAGCAGGGAGCAGTATGGGATTGAGGGTTCCAGAAAGGCCGTGCACTGGAAAGGCCATGCCTGGGCTGATATGCTGGATGGGGGCATATCTGCGATGAGCTGGAGGCAGGTTAGCAGGAGAAGCATCTGCCCCAGCTGGGCCCGTTGTCGCAGAGCTATGGGAGGTCAAGGAGACAGCCATATGGGGGGGGAGGGGGGTTCAGACTTTTGAGAACCTGGAGGTGCTCTGGGTCGGCACCTTCATTCACTAAACAAGGGGAGTAGGCCCAGGGAAAGAAGGGTGCCCTTGAGGTCACATAGTGAGTTGCAGGGCATGGATGCCCAGAGTGCTGCCTTTCCAGTGAGGTGCCTGCCAGGAGCCAGTCCTGGCAAAGATAAGGAAAAAGAAAAGGCTGTTATCAACAGAGCAGGTGGGGATCCAGGCTGGAAAGAGGGACAGGAAACCGCAGCGGGCCTGGATGTCAGGATGGCTTTCTCCTTCCAGTACGAGGATGCATGACAAGCACTCATAAAGGGGAAGAGACAGGGATGGGATGGTGAAAATCAGTAGAAATAAGTCAGTTGATATAAGACAAACAGATGAGCCGATTTTCTAACCAGAAAAAAAAAAAGTAGTAAATACGAAAGAAATACTGGCCTTAGAAACAAACCATGCCTGTTTATTGGACTAGAACACACACAGATGTGCTGTGCAAATGGCAGTGAAATACGCTGTTAGCTAAGCCTGGTGTTAATCAAGGAGCCGGCGACATGCACGGCACTGTGATCACAGGAACGTTTCCTGAATGTCCCATGCTTCGTGCTGGCTGGGGGTGGGGGTCTCATTCCCCAGACCTTGCCCTGCACCTGGCCTAGGTGGTGCCAAACTTGGGGTCTTTAGGGAAGCAGCAGATAATCCAAGTGGGAAGGATTACAGACTTGTTTACTGTGGCAGGAGCACAGTTCCTGCCTTGAAGGGTATTCCCAGGAATGCACTGAGAACTGCGAAGTGACTGGGAGTCCACGGGGTGTGAAGGATGCAGGGGTAGCTCTGGGGCACTGCGGGGCTGGGCACCCAGCCAGCCTCTCCAGGTGGGACCCAGCAAAGCAGCCACTGCTTCCATCTTTCCTTCTCTCCCACCGCCGTGTCTCTTGACGAGTTCCCCCACGGAGAGGGGACTCAAACCCCCATAACTCCAGTCCCACTGCTGCCAGGGATTAGAAGCAGTGACAAATGCCATTTTCAGTTCTCATTATATGTTGGCACTGAATTAACTGCCTCATCTCATTTAATCCTCCAAACTACCTTGTTAGGCGTGTATGATTATTTCTGTTGTACAGAGGATCAGAGAGGTAAAAACTCACTTCCCAGGTTCTTAGAGCTTGTAAGTGGCAGAGCCGGGATTCAAATGCAGAGCTGACAGACTGCAGGACCCTAAACTTTTAATCACTCCTCTGGATTAAGAGATTTAGGTTAGAAAGTTGAATGATGGTGCACTTGAAAGAAAATTTTAATTTTATTGTAGAGGCTTTGTGCCATAATTGGTTCCTCAGCCTCCCACAGGGGGCAGCATTGTACACGGGTTACCCACAATAACTGTTAGCTACTGAGTCTTTCCTGCAAGGCTGGGAGCTCCCAGAGGGGAGATCGCCTGTCCTATTCATACGCATGTCCTCAGAATCTAGTGTATGTTAATTACACCAAGGATGGGCCCCTGAGCCACACCAAGCCAACTTTTTCTGGAGCCAGTGGTAAGAAGGGGAAGCTTTCTCTACACCCAGAGATGCCCATCTGGAGGCTATGAGCTGGGGACTGCTGGCAGCCATCTTGCAGCTTCTACCAGGACAAGCCTTCCCGAGAATGAAGGGAAGTCACAAATGGAGAAAGGCAGATTCCTGACAATATCATCAAGCATCTGGATCTAGCTTCCCCGAAGCTGAGATGAACCTCTTCTTATATTCATAAACCAATATATTCCCATTTTTGTTTGAGCCAATTGAGCTGGACTTCTGTCGTTTACCACCAAAATACCTTGACTAATTCAGGGATCTTCAGTAAGTGCTGTAATTGAATGGAAACCTGGCCAAATCAGGAAGAGGCCAACCCTGCCTCCCCCTCTACTTCCTAGTAACCAGGCCCGAACCCTTCTGGCTTCTTTCTCTGACTATAGAGTCATGGCTACTTCCCCTGCAGGACTAGCTCAAGACCCCACAAGGCTGGGCCTGGAAGCAATTAGCACGGTGCTAAAGGGGCTCATTTGTCTCTGCTCTGTCACTGACGCAGCAGCCCTGGGACTACTGTTGCTATGAAAGATGGGTCTGGAAATGTCATTAAATTACACGTGTCCACCGTGCCTGGTTATTAAGTCTTTGGCAAATCAATTCTTTGTGACCTTTCAATCAAGAGGAGATAAACAAAGAGAAAACACTCATGGAAATTCTTCAAAGAAAACTCCAGGCACCATTCATTCAGGGGTCTATAGATGCCTCCGGTTCAGAAATTCCAAGAGGTTGGGAGACGCCAGTCATACAGGGGGCAGGGGATGGGTTCTCACAGGGCAGGGAAGGAAAGTGCACAGGAGCAGAGGGGAGGAAGAACACTGAGCATCTTCGTTCCACAGCCAACCCAGCTCAGGGCAGCTGGGACAGTGACGTCACTGTGGCACTGGAGTCCAGAAATTTCAACTCTGGTATTGCAGCCATCTCAGTTAGGCTGTCACTAATGGCTCCCACCTTTCTGGAGAGGGGCTCCTTGGTCCACGGCCATGGGCCTCCTCCTGCCCCTGAAAGTCTGTGGTATAAGGCTGCTCTTAGGTTCTCAACAGCAGCGACTGTCTGCATCGACGTTTGCCCTGATGTGTGGCGAAATTGAGGAAAACAGACACAAGTGATTTTTCCATAAAGCTATATTTCTTCAATTGAAATTATTTTCTTTTGTTCCGAAATGACACCTTTTCTACTCTGTGGTCTTATGTAGCCCTTTCTGTTGTGAAATGATAATGATTATAAAGAGTTGTTTACTTGTCACAACAAAAAGCTTTCAACCGTATGTCTACCCCAAGCTTCCTGGAGCCTGATACCACACACCACCATTGGTGGGATGCAGATCTGCTTGGACCTCCCCTGGGAACCTCACCCAGGCTGTTGGCAGGCTTCCTTCCCTCACCTGTTCAGTGGGAAACAGGGCGCCTCCTAGAACAGAGGGCCAAAGAAGTTTTCCTGGAGGCCATCCAGATAAGTGGGTCTCATTTTGTGTGTGCAAGCTCCCAACACCCAATGGTGACATTGAGGTAGAGAATAGGCAGGGATGAAGGTCCAGTCTCACCAACAAAGGATGTCATAATACTCAGAGAAGATAAGCTGCATGCCCAGAGTCCCTCGGTGTCTGGAGACAGAGGGAGAAGGAGAGACCCGTTGCCTCAGCCATGTAGCACCCAGGGGACTGTATTGTACGGTCAAGAGCAAAGGGCCTGAGGTCAAACCACCAGTGTTGAGGGTCTGCCTCGCCCACTTGACAGTTCGGGATCCTGGCTGAGGTTCTTCTTCTCTGGGCGGGTTTCCTCTCCTGTCACAGAGAGTGACCAAGTATGCCCAGCTTTCTGCCCTGGGCACTGGGTGATTGCACCGCCAGCTGGGGAGGTGGGCAGGGTAGCATAGCATGGGACCCACTCTGGCTGGCGGCAAGCCGTGGAGGAAATGATGTGTGTCATCTCTGAGTGGAGCTTTGTTCCATCCTGCCTCCGCCACTGTGGAATCACATGTTGAGCTGGAGCTTCCATCAGCCTGAGCCCCTGAGTGCAACCAGGACCGGAGTCCTCCTGGTGGCCAGGGGAAGCACGCAAGAAAAGAGGAGTAACTTCTGTTGTGCTAAGCCCTGAAGAGCCCGGGGATGTTGGTTACTGCCATCTGTCCAGCCCACCCTGAAGGATGATGTACATGGAGCCATGGGTGGAGAGCTTCCCGTGGGACCTGAGCTGGGGGGAGGCTCATGCACACGGGGAATCAGCTACAGCCGCAATGGGGCTCCTCTGCTCTCCTCAGTTCTGAGAAGCTCGTGCTTTCTGGAGGGGCTTCCAGGAATCCTCAGAGCCACAGTCACGGCCAGTTTGGAAGCTGAGGGCCCAGGTGCTGAGCTCAGCATCCTCAAACAGTGAGATTCAGCATGCTAACTGTCTTTCTCATGAGTAACTCCATGGTCTCAAACTCTGGTTTCAGGGACCAGAACCTTGTACATGAGTCACAGGGCTGACTTCCTGCAGCTCCAAGGGTCAGGGGCCACCTAGAGCTTCATGCCAGTGGGAAACAAGAGCACACACACGGCCATTAATGGAAAGTGCTGTTATTACGACAATAAAACTAGAGGAAGGGACAGAGAGAGAGGGCGGAAAAGGCTGCTTTAGATGGATGGCCCAGGGAGGCCTCCCTGAGGAAGTGACCCTGAGCTACTTGTAGATCGGGAAGGAGCCAGACAAGGAGAAAGTCATGGTCAGCCATGGGGTGAGGTAAACTCAGGCCATATGAATCATGTCACATCAGTTCACTATGATGGATGTTAGGCGTGCAGGCCCTGTGCTGGTATGAGGGGGACACTGCTCAGTGCTGTGAACAGAGGTCAGGGCTATGGCCCTCAAGGAGTTTACAAACAAGGTGGGCCCAGACACAGACACACTCACATGTGTGGATCTTGGCTGATCAGTTGAACACCTTAAATGCTAATCGCTAATCCTTGGTGCTGGGCCATAGGGGATAAGCAAGGACACAAGGCCAGTAAGGGGCGATGCTGGATCTGAACCCAGGCAGCCTTCCCACTAGGTCTTCTTTCCTCCAGCATTCGTGCAGATGGGAACCGTAAGTGTCACAAGGACTGACACCTAGTGAGCTTGGTTCCCAGGCTGTGGGGGAGGAGAGTCCTGGGGACAGACGGTACTTGTGGGGTGGGTTGGGGGAGGTAGGCTAGGGGAGCCCCAGATGGCATTCCTGCAGGGAGCAGCTCAGTCCCACTGCTACAGCCCAGGGCTATCCTGTAGTAGGGAATGTGGGGGCCTTCCTTTCCCGGGGAGCAGTGAGGGACAAGCAGGAGGGAGCACAGAGACGGATGGAGGGTCCCGAGGCCCCTGTGACCCCCGGCTCTGCCTGGCTGGTCCTTTCAATGTCCTGAACCAAATCCCTGTACACTCTGCTGTGGCCCCCAGCTGGGGCGGCCTTCAGAGGTCGGGATGACACGTGGATTGTTCAGAGTCAAAAACCTGCTTCACTCTCCACCATAAACACATTAGCCATGTTCATAAACATTAATTTCTCCCAATAAACACCTGGGGGTCTCTCCTTTGCCTGGAGTGCTTATAGGCCTGAGTCCTCAGCCTGCTCCTTCTTACCTGAGCTGGGGCCCTGGGTGGGATGGCTTCAGGCCACCTCCTCTGACTTATTTGTCTCTTTCAGAAAGAAGAGGTACCCACTTCTCAGTATGTCTCTATGTGAGAGCCATCTTCCCTCAGAGAGGGGGCAGAACCAACAGACCCTGAGCGGAACCCTCAGGCCTGCGGGATGCTGTCTTCCTTGAGTACCACTTTCACAGTGACAGACCCTGTGCCTGCTGCTTCCAGACTAGACAAAAGTTGTGCTGAGAGGGAAGGGGGACAGAAAGGAACAAGAGAAGATGGCACATGGCCAGGGAAAGGCAGAAGGTGGGGGACCCTCAGGACCATCCATAACTGGAGATGAATACGTTTAGGAGCAGTAGAAGGATATACAGATTTGGGCCAAAGAAGAAGGGCCAAAGGGCAGACAGTCCCACCTGGGAATTGGTCCCTGTGCTATGGGTAGGCTCAGGAGCCCCACCCGCAAAGGGGTCAAACTGTAGGTGGCTGTTAGCTTTCTTTCCCCTCCCAACACAAAGCTCTCCTAGAGCCCTGTGACTTCCTCCCTGGGGACCCCTTCCTGGACCTTGGGGAGGATCAGAGCAAGGTGACAGGCCAGGGGGAATGGATGCAGACCATGGTAGAGGTGAAGATGACAGCACTCATCTTTGCTTGGATGTTTTCCAAAGCCAATGGGACCTCCATCACCATGCTGGGCCCTCAAGAGGCCCTGCTGACACTCCCACTTTCTATATGGGAAACAAGTGTGCAGAGAAGGAAGGAACTTTGGGGGGGTCAAAAACACATGCTTAGAAAGATGCAAGTCCTCCCTGCTTTCCATCACATTTTTCCTCTCCACATGGGCCTTTCCCAGACTCTTCCCAGGGAGTCTGGCTCTTAGATGGGCCCTGCTCTATGCTTAACTGTCAGGTGCTATTGCAGAGTAAATAACTGTTTGCAGGAGACTGCGGCCTGATTGAAGTAGCTCGTGGCACTTTTAAGGATGTACTACGTTGGTGTTCGTTTCTGCAGCATCTGGTTTGTGGTGTGAGAGTGGAGTGAATGATAGAAAACGCAGTAAAACTGTATGCAAACACACCAAGGGAACCTAAAGCAGCTAGGCTTGCAAATGTGCTGAAGAAGCCAGCTTCCGAGCCTTTGCAGACTCTCTGGAATTAATTGGATTTCCAAGAACATCTGTTTTGGCGAACTGTCCACTTTGCATTTAATTTTTGTATAATGGCAGCTGTTGGGAAATCACAAGTGTCCGCGGTGCTGCAAGTCTGGGAAAGTGCACCTGGGTGGCAGCTAGGCCACCCGAGTTAGACTCTTCTGCAAAAGGAATCATCAACCTAATCCTTACTGAAGATTTCATTAGGTGGGCCCCTGTCTGCTGCTGTCAGCTAGGGGATTTATCTAGCTGTCCGCGTGGGCGCTTGTATTTGGTGTTCTGAAATTTCAGTTACTTCCATTCTGAGGACTGGAAAGCAGTATCTGAGCAAATGGGCAAGAAGGGGATAGTTGGGAGCTGTGGGTCCACAGTTCGGGGAGCCAAAGTGGGAGGAGTGTGGATGGATGGAGGCTTCGTGCGGGCCCTGGCATGCAGGCCCCACCTCCCAACCTCACCTGCGGGACCTGCGAGGCCTGGAGGGATTCCTGATCTCCCCTCCAGCCACCTTCCTCTGCACTCACTGCCCTCCTGCTGCCCTGGCTTCTTCTTGTGTCCAGAGCACAGCAGACCCTGTCCCACCTGCTCCCTTTGCACCTGCTCCTTGCTCTGTGTGGATGGCATAGCCTGTCCTTTCCCATCCTCTCTGTCTCTCCTCGGCATCACCTCCTCAGGAAGCCCTCCCTGACCACCTCGTCTAAAATAGCCCATTCTTCTCTCCTCTTTCCCTGCCTATTTTCCCTGATTGTTTTTATCACTATCTAAAATAACATTTGTGTTTATTTGCTCACTTGTTTATCACACACTATTCCTACTAGAATATGGGCTCTGAGGGCAGCCAGGGCCTGCCTCTGAGTGAGCCTCCACCCAGTGAAGGTGGGTGGATGAGGCCATAACTGTGGGAAGGTCAGGTTAGGACTCCTGAAGCCAGGAGAAAGGAGCCCTGCTCGGTCAGAGTGTACGGGAACAGCTCTGGGGCTGGAGAGCCCCCAGGGCTGAGCGACTGTGTGGTTTGCTTCTCTGGACCTCACTTTTCTGCCTCACCCTGGCAGGAGTGGTTTGCCTCAGGCCACTGGGAGTTTTCATGTTCACCTGGCAGTCTTCTGATCTGACATGTCCCAGAGGGATATCAAGTGGAACATGAAAGAACTTTAAAAATTTTGACAGTTAAATATTTTTAATGTACTAGGATATCTATCACACAAGCCTCTAATTTTATGAGTACTGCCTAAGATGAAACTAAAGTCTTTGAGTTTTTTCTTTAAATATGCCTAATTCAAGGAAAAGCCTAAAGCAGGAGTCTGAACACTATGGCCTGCGGACCAAGTCTGGCCCAGTGCTTGTTTTTGTACATAAAGTTTTATTGGAACACAGCCATGCTCATTAATTGACAGACTATGGCTGCTTTGGTGCCACAATGGTGGTGTTTGTGATAGTGACCGTATGGCTTGCAAATACTAAAATATTTACTATCTGGCCCTTACCTTACAGGAAAAGTAAATAATTGGCAAAAATCACAGGGATTTGTGAGGCCCAGAGTTGGAAGACTTTCAAGGCAGCGCTAACCCCTTGCAGAGGGAAGAATAGAGAGACAAGGGGCGCCTGGGTGGCTCAGTCGTTAAAGCATCTGCCTTCAGCTCAGGTCATGGTCCCGGGGTCTTGGGATCGACCCCGACATCGGGCTCTCTGCTTAGCGGGAAGCTGCTTCTCCCTCTCCCACTCCCCCTGCTTGTGTTCCCTCTCTCACTGTCTCTCTCTCTCTGTGTCAAATAAATAAATAAAATCTTAAAAAAAAAAAAAAAGAGTAGAGAGACAAGAGACCTGCAGGCTCAGGGACAGTGACCATGATGCCCATGGCTGGACCAAGGGCTCATATCCAAGGAGAGGCTCAGAGAGTCTGCCCTCTCCTGTCTCTGCCTTAAGAGGAGAACTGAAGTCAACAAAACAAAAAACAAAAAGCAAAACAACTCAGCAATTAAACAAAACCACGACAACAAAACAACTCAACAGGTATCCTGAGAGACCATTTCTCACAACGAGAGCTTCTGAAGTCCAGGAAGAGCCCGAAATGTCCTCAAGTGAGACCAGGAGGAATGGGGTGGGTGGGGGTGGTGGGGGGGATGCTGTAATGAAGGCAACGTGACTGGGATGAGCTGGAGACCCACAGCCCTGCCCTTGAACGGGAACGATACTCTGAGCAAAGGGCTGTTAGAAAGAATGACATAATAAAGCTCCCACACTGGTCGGTATAATTTCCCCTGGCACCCGGAGTGCATGAATAACACACGCAGTCAAACAGAAGAGTAATCAGATTTGAAATATTCCTTTAATAATACGTTTGCCAGATCAAATATTAAAAATAGAAGATGGAGAAAAGGAGCAACCATCTCCCCAGTGGCATCGGTTCCATAAATACGGCTTCATTAAGCTGTCTGTGTCGGTTCAAAGGGATGGGTTTTAAACACGGCCAAGGTTCCCGCCAGCTTGTTGTGATGAAGCGGAAGACCTAGGCTGCCAGCGCCGCCTCGTCCCCCTGTGCTGCGCCTGCCGCCACAGCGAGGGGCCATCAGCGAATAGCCAGAGTGGACCTGACATCTGCCCAAAGGACGTGTGTTTATTTATTTGAGTCGAGCCTCCTCCATCCAGGCACCAGTGGCTTCCATCCCAGGCAGACAGCAGGGAATTAATAATGATGGCATTTGACTTTCCCGAGACCTTCCCTTGGCAAAGTTTGCATCCATTCCACTGGCATCTCTGAGTTTGGAGGTAGGATGGGGAAGGTGGAAGCTCTGTTGCCAACTCAGGTCGGCGGGAAGGTGGCTCAGTGGGGTCCCCGCAGGTCCCACACTTTGACAGGTGGTGTCTGAAGGGATCGGCGTGGTCTTGAATCCTTGGTGAGGGTTAGCAAAGCATGTAGAGGGATGCACTAAATCTGTGTCTCTGCTCCATTTAAGACCACGAATATTTACCGTTGGGCCCCATACTTCATGCTGGAGAGTAGGAAAAATAATTGCTTAAAACTCAATTTTCAGATATAATTCTTTGAATATTAGTGAGAAGCGCTGCCTTGACTCAGGCTTTCATGCCTATCAGCAACTGCAGAAGCACTGAGTTTCCTCAGACATGTTTGGGTTTTATGTCAGGGATTCAGGATTAGTCAGCCCTTTCAGACACTGATACAGAATCTAACTCTAGCTGATGAGTGATGAACCTCTATTGTCACATGTGTGAAGAACCTGATTCCTAAGTTCATAAATCTTTCTTCTCAACTTCATGTCTGCCCTTTGCCAAAACACTGACTTTCAGAAAACAGAGCTTAAAAAAAATTAAAGGATTGAATTTAGTGAAATCATTACCTTATTAATTCTCCAAAGGTCAAAGAGCCAGTTTGACTCAATGTTAAACATTTTGTAAAAGTAAAGGTTTTATAAACAACTATTAAGTGCATACTATGTGCTAGGTACTATGTTAGATGTTTTACTGACTCAATAAATTCTAAGATAAACCCGATCTAGACTTTAACCGAATAATTCCCCCTGGTGGGATGGAGGGCTCATTGCCGTGGATACCCTTCCAACTTCGAGTCTTCCGTTGTCCCTAACTCCTCCTCTCTGCTTATGTTTACGTCTTACTCGGAAGTGCTTTTCACATTCACGTTCTGCTTCCTCGGCCGCCTTCCCTCTCAGCTCCAGGATCCCAGAATTTGGAGAGGCCAGATAGGAATAGACAAGGCGATCAATGGTATTAGAAGACAAAACACCCTTTCCCTCACACTTCCCACCCAGGACCACCCAAATATCACTGCTCTCCCTGTCACGGGATTTGACATTGGCCCATTATGCTGCCATCCCTTTGCCTGTTGAAGCCTTGGAGGATGCCAGCATCGCCTGGGCTCTACATGGGGCACCGCTCACCGGGCACAAGGAACATGCTGTTTACCCTTCAGAGTGGCCCAGTGGACTAAGTCCTACCTGCACTTCATTCAGAAGAGCTTCCCTGAGTGTCCCAGCCCAGACATCTCCCCCCGCGCTAGCACGTGCCAGCCCTGTCCTGTTCTAGCCCCTTTGGTGGGCACCGTTCACATGCACACGATGGTTACCACTGCAAACACGGAGACCCTGGCTGAGCCCTTTCTCTGGCTGCAGGAACCCACTCCAATGCACCAGCTGTTGGCTTCCTTCTCTTCCCTGTCACTCCTACTCTGCTAGCTGAGGTTCCTGGGATCACATCCCTAATGAATGTCTTGCTTGCCCAGAAATATTTGTTTCGGGCTCTGCCTCTTTCAAACCCAGCTTAAGTCACTTGTCCTGTGAACTCACACGCCGATTTCTTCCAAGGATCCTCAGTGCACAGAACATGCTGTGCTTGGTGTGTATGGTGTGTCGTGACTGCCTGCGCTCGGGGATGAGCTCATTCTTCAGGGCTCACTTCTGATGGTGACTGCCCAGAGCTCTCCTGCACACAGATGGTTCCATTGCTTCCTCTGCCTGTTGGTGGCATGCAGCATGTGTCCCCAGAGTGGGGGCTAGCTCTTCTGTTCCGTGCTGGAGTTAGTTTTTCGTGACCCAGCTGTCACCCACCGACCCCAGGCCTGGGACCTGTCTGCCCGTCGGGGCTGAAGACTGTGCACTCAGAAGCCTGGAAGGCCCAGTAAGGTAACAATACTGAGTCCAGTAGGCCAGGAGTTCAGGGAGGGAAAGAAGGGTGCCTGGCATGAGCCTGAGGGCAAATCCCACGTAGGCTTCACTTGAAAAGGGAAAGACCTGAGTGCGTGGGTGGCTCAGTCGGTTAAGTGTCTGCCATCAGCTCAGGTCATGATCCTGGGGTCCTGGGATTGAGTCCCGCATTGGGCTCCCTACTCAGCGGGGAGTCTGCTTCTTCCTCTGTCCTTCTCTCCTGCTCATGCTTTTTCTCTCTTTCTCAAATAAATAAATAAAATCTTAAAAAAAAAAAAGAAAAGAAAAGAAAAAGAAAAGGGAAAGAATTGCCTGCTAACACAGAACATCTGTCTGTGAGCTGGATGCTGAAATGTATGAAGCCATGTTTCACGGCTCTGGAGGGTCAGGGTTTGGTTTCTCCTCACAGCCCAACAGCCCCAAGAGGCAGCAGCACACGCACTGCAGAGAGAGTGTGTTGTGTGAGCTTGTTCCTGAGGGGACAGGGCTGGGATTGGCCCAGGAAGGGGCCTGGGCTGGGGGAGGTGCATTGCTCAGCGCCATTGTTCAAGACCAATACCACCTTCTCATCTACGCTCTGGTCACCTCCTTCTTTCTCCTGGGTCTTCCCCAGCCAGTTTTTCAGTTCCCTTCATATTTGAGGTGCTGATATCCGGGAGATTTCTAGGTCCTCCCTCCACCTGGACCACGGCCTGTTTCTGGGCTGACCTGGGACACAAGGAAGAGTACTGGGCCCCTCTCATCATCTTACCAGAAAGGAAAACCACATCTGTCCCAAGCATGGCCATGCATCATGGCACAGGAAATGAGCCATGGGGCTGGTGCAATTTCTGCATTGGTGTCTGAGATTATTTGAAAATGGATCCAAAAAAAGAGGTCCCCTCAATTTCTTCTTCCTTAGAAACAGCTCTCTTCGGCTAATTCTATTCATGCCCTCTCCCTTCTTTCCTCTTCCCACCCTCACCAGTGCTTCCTGACTCTGGTCAGATTTCCTGAGGAAGGGTCCAGCGTCAGAGCAAATGATTGTCCCCCGACTGAGGTCTCCCAAACTCCAGCCACTGGGCACTTTTAAGATGTATCATGTCTGTGTACCACTGATGCAATTATTCACTTAATATGTTTCTTTAAGTAGACTTAGTATTTTCTCTCTCTCTCCTCCTTCCTCTCTCCATCTCTTGCTTTCCCTTTCCCTTCTCCTCTCTCTCTCCCCACCTCTCTCCCCATTCCTTTCTCCATCTCTCTTTCTCTCCCGTCCCTCCTCCCTGATCTCCCTTCTCTCTCTCCCAGATCCTCTCTCTGTCTCTTTCCTTTCTCTCCCTCTCTCCTCTCCCTCTCTGCTCCCTCCTCTCCTCTCTCTTTCTCTCTCCTCTCTCTCCCTTCTCTCCCTTCCCTCTCTCTCCCTTTCTCTCCCTCCTCTCTCCTCTCTCTCCTTTCTCTATGTCTCTCTCTCCTCTCTGTCTCTCTCTCCTCTTTCCTCTCTGTCTCTTTCATCTCTCTGTCTCTCACACCTCTCTCTCTCTCTTCCTTCTCTCCTCCCTCTCTTCCTCTCCTCTCTCTCTCTCTCCCTTCTCCCCCACCTGACCACCCTCTCCCCAAGTGCTAGAAAACTGCCAAAGTCACATTAGCGCCTAAAACTTTCTTCTTGATGCAAATACAAGGGCTGAAGGAGCTTTGAAAAGGGAACAATGTTCTCTTTCTCCCTCTGATGGTCCATGTTAGTTACAGTCCTTTTATTGCTTAAACTCATCTCCATTCAAACCTCATTTTATCTCAGACACCAATAAGGATTGTCAGCACCCTGGCTCCTCAGGAAACCTGCCTGCTGGCAAAGTGGTCAGGACCAAGGTTGGAAGCAGTAATGGACTCAGCTTAATTTGGGAGATGGGCTTAGGGTTCACAATTAAATCTAGGATGCCCCTCCTTTCCTAATCTCCTCATGATCTAGTCTGGAGGTAGGGAGAAGCCCTGACTTGCACTGAGGCCCAGCCACAAGGAACTCAGTGGGTAGAGTGTGGGGAACATCACTTAAATGTCTCAGGATTATGGTTTCTGAGGATGGAGCCCTGCAGCTGCTCAGAGTAGAATGGGCAGACAGAGAAAGGTGGTGAGGGGCCACCATGCCCAAGAAGGTTCTCTACTTCACCAGAGTTGCTGGGGCCAGTTGCTCTGGACCAGTTCCACGGGACACCCCGACCCTGCTCTGTTTGCCGATTGGGGGAGGGGTTGGCACTCTGGGGTGCTTTGCAGGTGGTCTTATCTCTGAGATCTCCCCAGGTTCCCAGTGACTCCCGTCCTGGGCTTGTCTTGCTAGGTTTGCTCAGTCCAGTGTCAGAGTCCTGTTTCCCAGCTGTAGAGTCTGCAAATTGGGAGGATGTGGACCCACAGATGGGCAATTCTGTCCATAGGTCTGGGTTAAATCAAAAAGTTGTTCCATAGCCTATATATGGGGAGGGCCTCAGGGCACGTCTCTGTTGCTTGTGCTCATAGCATCTCCCTCCCTGAGCAGGGGCACCAACCAAGGGGCGTCAATGGCTCCAAGACAGCACCTTCCCCATGCCAAACTCCAGGAGGGGAATAGGCTGCTGTCCAGGACCACTGTAATCAGAGAGGGAACTGCCCACCTCTCTAAAGGATGGGCTCCTTTCCCCTGCTGGGACCTCTGTAGGGCCATTGTGACCACAGTCCGTGAGCCAAAGCCCCCAAAGCATCGCTGGGATATGATCTACATGAGAAGACATGTCTAATTTTACAGTATGCATGGAGGATTTGTCACACTGAACTGTCCATTAAAGCTAGGCCATAACTAAAAGCACTTTGGATAATAAATCATCATCTTGCATTCAATGAAGAGGCAGCCCCTTTCTCAATATGGCTGTTCCACCGTAATAATGATAAATGGAAAATCCCAGACAGGTGAATTTTAATAGGCATACAAATGCACTCAGATTAATTAGATTACATTAAAAAAAACTTTTCTCTTTTGCTTCATAAATCTAAATGGGTGCCTCTAAAAGATAGTAACCATCCACATACTAAAATGCATTATGACATAATAAAAGATTATGGACGCACATATGCAGTTAGACATTATGGTGGATGCAGGAGAATGGCATACAAATGCAGCTACAGTGGGTTCTGGAGGGTTTATTTCCCAGTGCAGTGAGTAGAACCCTCTGGGAAAGGTTTGTGGGTGACTGAAGGACCTCGGTCCATATTTCTACGTCTGAGTGGATCTCTTTAGTTGGCAATATGTCCCTACTCAGCCTTCTTTCAGGCCATTTCAATCGGAGATACACCAGGCATGCTGTAGTCACACCTTCTGGCCCAGAGAGAGAAATGAGGGACACAGCTTGACAGCTGCCAAAATGACAGTAGTGTGGGCAAAACCAGCACCATCAGATTATCTCCAGACTGAGAGGGTAACCCACCTTCCTTTTTGACACATCACCTGAAGTTTCTTGTGCTTTCCGTGGTGAGAAAGGAAATGGTCCATCATGCGGAAAATATACATTGGCCTTTATGAAAAGTTTAACACTTAGCAATAGCTGAAAGGCAGACAAAAGTAGTGAGGGAAGAGAAAAGTCGGTGGACATCAATTTATCGTGATCATAATCCCTAACAGTCAACAGAGTAAGAATCCTGTACTTGCCTGACATAGTCTCGGTTTATGGTATGATCTTAATCAACATTTGAAACGAGCATCGCTACATGTAGAAACAAGTGGGAAAACAAGGGAGAGGAGCCATTTGCCAGATGGAATTTGCCAGTCTGGGATACCCAGACAAACTTGAATTTTAGGTAAACAAAATAATATATGGCTTAGATAAAATTTTAGTATAAGCATGTCCTGTAAATTCACTTGTTTATCTGAAACTCAAATTTAACCTAGTATTCTGTGTTTTACTTGGCAACTCTAGCCCAAGGTCAAAGCCACATAAGTACTAATTGGCAACATTAGGATGTAAATCCACGCTGATATGGTTGTTTTGGTGGTTTTGTCCTCAATTTCCTGCTTGATTCATCACCAAATGACCTCTCAGGGTGACTCTTTCCACCTGAACTGGGGCTATGGTATCAAAAGCACCAACCTGATATGCTTGTTGGCTGAGCACAGTGTGGGAATAAAGAAACAAGGTCTCAGATCTCAATATGGTGTACAGCCACCAAACCAAATACAGTACTATTGTCTGGGGTTTGGTAAAGGAGAACAGCCTGCACTTACATCACCAGCTAAGACAGTGCAACCTGCTGCTAGAGGCAGGGAGAAGAAGGACCAGCTTTGATATGGACTCGAGGCATGTGGGACAACAGTGCCTCCCATGGTCTCTGTCAATGTCGGAGTCACTGGAGTCTGGGATCAGTGGACTTCCCTGTTTCTGGTCACCCTGCTTTGAGTCACCACCCACTCACCAGCCTGTGTACCCTGCCCTTGGGTATAAACCTATTATTTCTCTGATACCTTTCTTTTCAAACCACTCCAAAGCCCAGCAAATAAACTGTATGTGTCAGTTAGGAGCACAAACAATATTTGTTTGTCTTTGTCCAAGCTTTCTCACCTATTTCAGTTTTGATAGCATCTGCTAAGGATAAAATTCATGTTAGAGGGTTCTTTAGAGTTTCTCTTGCATTCTCTCTGATCTGTGGCTCCTTGCAGCTTAAGGAATTGTACCCCACTGTTCACATTTCAACCAGTTAAGCAGGAGTCCTTTTTTAAAAGCTGGGCTCCCATGAGTGACTGTGTATATTTAAAGGCTGCAATTAAGGGGCTGTCAGTCAGAATTCCCATTATAAGCTCTAGCTTTGAAGTTTATGACTTGGACTCTTTAGCTCATAACGTATTTTGAAATCTGACATTTGGATGCATGGCTCAGATATATTCTTACTTTAAAAAGCTTCATTTCAAAGCAGTAAATAGAGGGGGATTCCAAAGTTAGTCCATACACAAGCAGAAAAGGGCATTTTAGAGGGAGGAACAACCTGACCCTATTCCATGATCAGGTATTTATCACATACTGACTGTGTCTCGAGCCTTGAGGATGGAACAAGGAACAACCCTGGCCAGAAAGAATTCACTGTCCAGTGGAGGATTAATGACCCAATGGAGGCAATGGAAGGAGTTGCTTCACCACGTGGCATAGTATGGTCAGAAGAATGGAAGGATGGCATGCTCAGCAATTGAAGAGGGGAGAATCATGTGGTGGGTTGGAGTGCAGGGTTTGTGACCAAAGAAGGCTGTGGAGGGTGATGGGGTCAAGTCTTGAAGGAGATTGTGCAGGGCTCAGGGGCTGGGACTGTATCCTAAACCCAAGGGAGGAGGGCAGTTTCAGCACTGGAGTGGGATTGAGGAGTAACAAACATGCCCAGAGCCTCGTTTTAGAAAAGTTGCCTCAAAGGTTCCAACCTGGAGTGCCGGCTGGTCGCATCCAGGTCCCCTGTCAACAACGGGCAGGAGGATTGAATAGGAGGAAGACACCAGCCAGGAGGCTATTATAACAGTCTGGGGAAGAGGTGATAGATGGCCACAGGGCTGAGTCCAGCTCATGGCATGCTTTATTCAATGTCCATCATTAGGCAATAGATAAACAAAGTGTGCTATAGCCATATGAGAGAGGATGAGTCAATAGGAACAAAATAAAGAAGGGATGAAGCATGGCCCTGTTCTACCACATAAATGCACTTTGAAAACACTGTGCTGAGTGCAGGAAGCCAGTCACCAAAGCCCATGGATTG
>CM052888.1:32831312-32856146 GCA_028534135.1 Potos flavus | reverse complement strand
ACTAATTTAGATAAATGATGGAGTTCCTAGCTCCTGGAGGCACGTGGTTCAGCACCTTGCCAGGGCCTAAGGAACTCCAGGGAGGTCGAGGGAGGGGCGCCTGGCTCTTTCCTGTGTAGCACAAATGAAGTGCATTTGTCGGTTGCCTGCTCCCCAGAGCCTGGTTAACGTCTGCATGTGGAGAGGCTATGTCTTGCAGGAGGACCCGAGGGGCTGGATGGCTCCACTGCGGGAAACGCGGCGGTCATCGTGTTCATGTCTTCCTCCCACATCCGGTCCCCTCTCCCCACTCTGCTCCTCGCCCCACGAGGCCAGCCCCACTGGCTGGCCTGACTGCCCCACAAAGTCCTGGAAGGGGCTGAAGACAAGACCGAGGTCACCAAAACCACCTGCATGTGCCCCACTCGCATGTGTCACAGAAGCACAAGGAGCCCTGGGGCATCGGCCCTAAACCCAAGTGGTGTAGAGGGGGAGACTCAGGTCCTGAGAAGTGAGAGGAGTCCCCGAATGGGCTGGAAGGAAGATTCTGGATTAGGACGAAGATCATGGAACTGTGGAAGGAAGACTGTGCCCACCTCTCTCTCTACTTCTGCCTTCAGTCCCAAAGAGGCACCACCTCCAACAGAGCCATCAGCAGTTTTGAAAGTTTTCTTTCTTTTTTTTAAAATAAAATTAATCTTTATTACTTCACCAAGATTTTTTTTCCCCAGCTTCATTGGATATAATCGACATAGAACATTGTGTAGGTGTAAGGTATACAATAAGTTGATTTGATGCATTGAGATATTGCAAAATGATGACTACCTGAGCCTTAGCTAACACTTCAATCCCATCATAAAACTACCATTTTTCTTTTGGTGGTGAGAACCTTTAAGATCTACTCTCTTAGCAGCTTTCAAGTCCACAGTATAATTGGTCCATCACTATGCTGTGCATTAGATCCCCGGAACTTATTCATCTTATAGCTGGAAGTTTGTAGCCTTCGATTAACATCTCCCCATCTCCCCCAACCCCCAGCCCCTGGTAACCACTGTTCTACTGCCTGTTTTTACAAGTTTGGCCTTTCGTTAGATTCTGCATATAAGTGATATCATACAATAGTTGTCGTTGTCTGACTTGCCTTACTTAGTGTAATGCTGTCAAGGCCCATCCATATTGTCACAAATGGCAGGCTCGCCTTCTTTCTCCTGGTTGAACAGTATCCCACTGTGTGTGTATGTACCACATCTTTATCTGTTCATCCTCTAACCGACACTTGGGTTGTTTCCATATCCTGGTGATTGTGAATAAGGCTACCACGTGGCTTTCCTCTCAATTTCTCTCCTTGTCAGCTATGACTTCCTTCCTATCTGGGGAAAGGGAGGCCCAAGCCCAGTCCCTCATGAGAAGCAGTGTTGGAAGATGCCCACTGCCTTCCCCAGGTTAGAAATTACACATGAAGGAGGCCTTTGCCCCATTCTAAGGAAACAGAAAGTGTCAAGGGGAGAGGCAGGAGACATTTTTAACAGAAAATTTAAATGTATTTATCTGCTACACATTCCCCAGAGTCTGATAAACTTCTAGATGCTTAGAAGATCAGTTAGAATTTACCCAGCAACTCTTTTAACTTTGTCATTAGTCTAAAAACAGAGACAAGACCCTCCAAGTTGCCACATAAGAGGCCCTTGTACGAACCATTCTTTGTGGGGTCACTCTAAATTCCAGCATGGGTGCAGATGCCAAGAGTTGCCTCCAGCCTGAAGTGATAGGATGGAAGCCATGAATCCAGCCACAGGTATCCTGGGGAGCCTGGGCCAGAGTAGGGCCTCCAGAGTATGGCTGCCAGGTCAGGAAAGAGTGTGACACACAGCAGTTTGTATTTCTGGTACCTACAGGAAACAGCTAAGGAGAGCGTGTGAGGCCTGATTCAGCAGCCTGCACCCAGGGCCTCATTAAGCCTGGAGAACAAGGCTCCCGGGAGGCAAATGCTGGAGGCACAGTGACTTCCAAGAATGGGCTACGAGACACCTCGGCCTTCCTGGGAGGCTGGTGAGGGGGCAGGAAGGGCTTGGCTCCACGAAGGGGAAACCACTCTTGCACCGAGGATCTGGATAGAGATCCTCCAAAAGGCCAACTGGGTTCACGGGGCCAGGTTAAGATCCTAGTTCTGCTGCTAACCTGATGCGTGACCCTGCTAAGAACCTCAGTCTATTCACCCACGAGGGCAGTGTAACAGCACTCGACCTTCTTTTCAGGGAGATACATGGGCTTTTCCCTACTCTTAGACCCCCTCTGCACCCTGATATCCCAAAATCAAGAGTTTTGCCATGTAACTGTTACAACCTTGAACGTCTAGTCAGAGCATCTGGCTTCTAGTCCACAGGCCGCGTGTCTGCATAGAGAGCTTGGGGGTCAGAGGTGGGGGGCCCAGGCAGATTTCCCCAGTCTGCAGCTGTGCCCTGGCTTGACCTCCCCTGTGGGCTAGGACGGGTGTGGGCCTTTCCATGAATAGTTATAACCATTACAGAGTTCCTTTGCTGAGGACTTACATGAACCAGACACGGTTCTAAAGTGCTCTACACCTGGAAGTTCACAGCCCTCTGAGGGTCTCTGGTGGTACGGGAAAGCTAAAGCAGAGGCCGGAGAATCTGTCCAGGGCACACAGCCAGCTCCCGAAGACCTCCTTCCAGTGGTTTATCATCTGACAAGGGCCTGTGAGGTGGTGGTTTTACTCCCATGTCCAGATGAGGAAGCTGAGCCCTGGAAAGGGCAGGTCACTTGCCTGAAGAGGCACATCGCCCAGAGCCAGAGGCAGAGGCAGGCTCGCCCGCCACCTGAGGCGTCACATGATCCCAGCCACTCCACAACACGGCCCTGGAGGTTAAGACCTGGAGCAGATGCCAGGCCACTCACTCCTCCAATCCTTCCCATGGCCCTGGAGGTTAAGACCTGGAGCAGATGCCGGGCCACTCACTCCTCCAATCCTTCCCATGGCCCTGGAGGTTAAGACCTGGAGCAGATGCCGGGCCACTCACTCCTCCAATCCCTCCGGTCACACCAAGCTGCTACTTAGTTCCCATCCTTTACCTGACATACCCAACAGAAGCCAAGTGTCTAAATTATTGATTCTGTTACAATTGGCTGGATAGTTACCTCTTTTCTGCTGTTCCCTGAGGGCAAGTGGACTAAGCTAGAGCTGTCTCTCACTGTTTGACCAAGACCGACCCCTTGACTTTTGGTGGCACTCGTTCTGCTTCTGACCAATGCCTCTTCGACCATCACAAAGAGAGTGTTTTCTCTCCAGACAGCCATCATTCCAGAATACACAACAGAGTCAGCCGAACGGCAACCCCCACCTCCAGTCAGTTTCCCCAGAAAGAATCTTTCTTCTATCCTGGACCTTGGGGCAGACTTGGGTAACCTAGTAACATGATTGCTAAGATACATCAGGTGCTTGCCGGGTGGCCAGCCCTGTGCCCTGCTTTAGCGAGCTACAGACCCCGGAAGAAAGGAACGCATGATTGTTTTCAGCTTATGGATAAAAAACTGAAGGACAGAGAAGTTCGGTTATTTGCCCTGGGCTCTGCTAAGCAAGAAGAGATATACCTGGGACCTCCAGGCTCCAAGCCACACACATCCAACAAGTCACCAGGCATGTTTTAAACACTGATTACATGCAGATGGGGGATGAGCAAATGTTAGAGAAAGCCCACATCTCTAAGGATCCAACAGCCTAAGGGAGGACACAACACATACACAAAACCATAATACAAGGCAGGTGCTTGATCATTTCCTTGATTTCCCCCACGGATGATCCAAAGAAGTCCCTGCTGTCACTTCTTTGGTACCCATCACGGTGCTCACCCACCAGCAAACTAGGCCTTGTCCTTCAGTTCAGACCAACATCTGTATCTTGAGCTCTAGTCCCAACATTTACACAGGAGAGAGAGCTGGACTCCCACATGACATGAGTCTCATTCCCAAAGAAAGCTGCAGTCAATTGAAGCTGTCTATTTATAGACACACACAATCTACGGCACTTTACATGTGCTGTGAACTTGCTTCAGCACACAAAGAAAGTGACCCTTCTTTCACTCAATGCAGACCCATTTCCCTCTGATGCATTTCAAGATTTAGCCTTATGAAAAAGTGCTTGGTTTGGTTTGGGGAGCAGGGGACACAAATAGGCAGCTCTCATCTGAACTCACCCACAAGGCCAGAAGCACATTATTTTGATTCTGGCTCCTTGAAATCATGTCCACACACAATGAGACAGTGAGACAAACAAGAATGGAATGAAATAGCTCCCCTGTGGTTGACCATGGCCAACACCCATTACCTTCTGTTATAGACTGAATGTTTGTGGCCCCCCAAATCCATGTTATGATCCTAATCCCTAAGGGGATGGTATTAAGAAGTAGGGCCTTGGGCAGGCCCTGCCTTCATGAATGGGGTTAGTGGCCTTATAAAAACACCCCAGAGAGCTCTCTTGCCCCTTCCGACATGTGAGGACACAGGGAAGACAGCCATCTATGAACCAGGGAGCAGGTCTTCACCAGAACCTGACCCTGCTGGCACCGGATCTTGAACTTCCAGCCTCCAGAACATGAGAGTAAATTTCTCTTGTTTATGAGCCACATTTTCATAACAACCTGAATGGACTAAGAAGCTTTCCATTAGAAATTTCCGGGCACCTGGGTGGCTTAGTCCATTAAGCATCTGCCTTCAGCTCAGGTCATGATCCCAGGGTCCTGGGATTGAGTCCCACATGAGGCTCCCTGCTCAGCGGGGAGAATGCTTCTCCCTTTGCCTGCTGCTCCCCCTGCTTGTGCTCTCTTTCTTTCTCTGTCTTGCTCTTGCTCTCTGTCTGGCAAATCAATCAATCAATCTTAAAAAAAAAAAAAAAAAGAAAAGAAATTTCCAAGTCATGAAAACCCAACTTTGTGATAAAGACTTTTTTCCCACTTGGGTCCAAATACAACAACTCTGACTCCCCTCCCTGCCCAATTCACATAATTAGATACCACAGGGACTTCCCGGGTTCCCGGGATTAGATGTTGCATCGGCCACCCCAAACCATGCTCATTTCACCTCCACCTTACAGCTGTGTCACTTGGACCGTTGCACTGAAAATCAAGCAGTCATTTTGGGGTCTTCTTGGAAAGCAGTCACAACCACACCTCAGTGCTGCAAGAGAGAGCTCGGGAATCATGACAATGTCTGTGTGAGGTCGTCAGCACCCTCCAACATATCCATACACACACATAACCGCAGACTCGCTGTGCTCCTTTTATTGTAAAGATGATTTCCCTGAAATGTTTTTAAGCTGGAGAGATTTCCTACAAGCTGGTGAAACATTGCTCACTACAGGAGATCCAATTTATTGGCAGAAATCCAGCAACCCAACGTATTGGTAACTAGCTTGGTAATGAGTCTCTTCCATGTAAATGGGCTCATTATTATCAATTTTTGTCAGCTCTTGAGTGAGTCTTGATCTGCTTCCCCACTCAGGCTCCGGGGCCAGCGCGAGGTGAACAAGAGCATCCAGCCCCATTCCTCCCCATGCCAGGTGCTGCCGACTTCATGCCTTGCAGGAGGGGGGCGGGGAGGGGAGATCGGGGGTGACAGACTGTATCGTTAGAGCTTTGAATTTAACATTCAGAACAGAGATGTGAAGGAGACTTGCAATGAGGTATTGTAAAAACAGAGTTTGATTGAAAGAGCTGGCACATAATGCAAATGAATACTTTGTCCCATGATTCATTGCTATCAGGAGAACTAAATTTGTACCGCCCAGAGGAGAGATGACTAATGGGAGGCATAATAATTGTCGATTTATACCTGCAAAGAATTAATCAGGAGGCCCGGAGGAGACAGTGCTCTGCGGCCACTACAGGTGTGAGTGCTGGGGAGCAGGCAGTGCAGGGAGGAGCCTGGAAATTAGGCTAAATAGCAGGAATGGCTGTAATAACACTAAGGTCCATTAGGCAGAGACATCACCTCCACCACAGGATGCCATGGAATTATCACCCCCAGAAACCTGCATAAAGCAACTTGGGGAATGGATGACAATTTTTGCAAAGATTAGTGGATTTGATGGTGCATCTGGAATGCTCTGGGGCTCAATTTCCCTACCCTGGGGGCTCCTTCTCAGGCAGCCCTTTGAGAAACCTCCTTTGCTTTATTTAGATAAAACTTCAAGCCTCCACTAACCCAAAATCACCTATCTTAGAGCACTGACTCCAGAAAAATCCCTGTGTCCAACACAATGTGGGTGCAGAGAGAGAATTTCATCCTTACATTAAGCAAGTATTTATTGAGCACCTACTGTGTGCCAGATGGTGAATAGGGCAATGTTCCCGCTATCATGAGCTTGCATTCTAAGCTAGGAGACGAAAGGGTGACACAAGGGGCAGGCAAACCCTTGTAAGAGATGCTGGCATGGTCAGGCTTTACATGATGCCCAAGGAGAACAAAAATGCAGTGACCAGCTCTAGTCCAGGTTTTGCAGAGTGGGCCCTGAGTACGTCAATTGCCTTTCCTATAAGGGACCACAACTGCTCAGAGGTCATTTGAGAATTCTGATTCCCTGAGTGAAGGCTGAAGAGACCAGTCAACTCCCTTCTATGCACTACACACAGGTGACCCACAAGCCAATGGTTTGACTCACTCAGTAATGTTTTCAATTAATTGCCAATATTTAAAAATTGGAAAATGTCACACGAATTCAGATTTCCAGTGTCTTTCCAAAAGTCTGACCCTCTACACTGAACCTACATCTCTACATGCCAGCAGTCAGCTGTGGCTGAGCAGTGACTGCCCCTTTTAGGTCTCCAGTTTGCCACAGTCCCCACTGCTCCCTTCGGTATAACAGACACTCTGTTTCAATCCTCATTTTCCCAACCCGGCCTCAGTGGGAATTTAATTTTTCTCCTCCTGGGCTAAATGACCAGAAATATGAGGTAGCTGGCCTGCATTAGCTTAGGTTCTAGCAGAATTGCTTCCAACCAGTTATAATTCAGTGTCTTAATTTGATCAATATCTTTGCAATAATCGGTCACCTAAAATATATTTCTCTCTTCTGCACAGCAGCAATCAAATACGCAATTGCCAGGTATCCCTTCCTCTCCACTGCAGCCTCTGAGCACCCTCTCCCACTCACTGACAGCCCAAAGTCAGCAATCTAGATGAGCTCTTCTGTTCTCTCCTGTCTCCAGGAGAAGCACGTCACTCACCCCATTTCTTCCTTTGCTTTGGCCACCAGGAGGCTGAGACTTCGCGCAGGAGTGCTACATAGCAGTTAATAATTCAGCTCAAGGCTTGGTTGTCTCTCTACTGCTCCATCCCCTGATTGATTTTTGACCTGTATTTCTAACAAGTGAGTTTTACTATAGCAACAACGGAATGCAGGAACATGCCAGAATAAGAGAAGCTGGGGGTGGTCCCTGCCCCAGAGCTGGGAAGCAGTTAGAAGCAGACACAGGCAAAATGTATGCAATTGGCAAATGTGTGGCAAGGCAGCTGGGAAGCAAAGCACAGTAGGTAGAGGGGACAAAAGCACGTGGGATATTATTTATCCAATGCACAGGCATGGTGAGGTCCATGGGGCCTGTGCTGCAGTGGGTGCCAGAAGACACAGGGAGGGATCAGGCCAGGTTTCCATCTCTAGGAGTCCAGCGGTGGAAACACAGACTTGACAAAGAAAGTCTGTTCCCGCTGCTGGGCTGCGCCAGGGCCATCAGATTTCAGCACAGTTACTGCGGATGATGCTCTGTGCTTGCCAGCGTCCCAGCCCCAGAATGGACCGTGGGTTCTCAAAGCCACGAAGGGCCACACAGCTGCACCTGCTCCCCCCTGGAGGTGCAGCGCAGCCCCCTCCCTGAGGGCAGCCTCAGTCACTGAGGGGCAGAGCCTCACCCTCCCAGTCTTCCCATGGGATGATCCCGCGTGTCTTCTCAGATGGGCCCAGAAAGTTGAGCCCTAGGTGCCCACAGTGGCAAGCTGCTCCTTAACACATGCTTCACTGGCTCTTCTCCTTTTCCCCGGCTCTCTTTTCCCTCTTCCTGGGATTGCATCCAAAACAAACTACTTGAACTCAAGTCATTATTCCAGGATCCGCTTTTTAGGGAGCCCAAGCCCAGACAGTGCCTCGGAGTGTACCTGAGACTGGATTCTGAGCTAAAGGGTGAGGAGAATCTTCAGGGACCTGAAGACATTGGAACTGGGCCAGGCTTCGGTGCACGGAGAGGGCGGCACAGGAGAGACACCTTCTGAGAGGACAACACAGCATGAGCCGTAGAGAGAAGTTACGTGGCTGCTGGAGGGAACAGCACGCAAAGAATTCGTGGGCTACACGATGAACAGTGCGAAATGGGATTGGGAGAACTGAATGGGGCTGCATCACCAGTGGGTTTGAACACCTCACTGGGGAGTGCAAACTTCATTTTGTACATGTCGATGTGACATGGTTTGGGGAGGCAGCTGTGGAGGCAAGCAGGGGTCCGATGAGGGTGAGGACAGAGATTGCCTGGGGAAGGTGGGCTGAGCTGGGCTGTCGCCAGTGAAATATGCCTTCTCCCTCTGTGATCAGAGGACGCCATGGAGGACTTGGTCCTGTGTGTGGCAAGTTCCAAAAGAGGCCTCCCTGGAAGGCAGGCATGGCTCTGGCTCACGGCTGAAGAACAGGACTAGAAGTGGATAAAGAGCCACTGTCCCCAGGCAGGGCAGGGGAGCCAGCTGAAATTCCCAGTGGGCGGGGAATAGCTGAACAGGCCCCAGAGGGCATGTCCTTCCACCCTCTAGCCAGATAGGTGTCCAATGGCACCTTAGTGGAGTCCCACATGCTTGTGGTGGGAGTAGAGCTGTCCTCCTTGTCTGAAGGGTGGTTGAAGGTCCAGGAGGTCAGACGACACAACCCAATAGATGGTTTAAGAGTTAAACAAGTAGCAGAACCAGAGGAGTAAGTCAAGGTGCAGATCCTCATTTACCCACATGACATCAGATAACTATTTGACTCTTTTTCTCTCCAGTTACAGCAGCCACATTCTGGAGCAGCCTGAGTGAGTATGTGGCCACGGTGGGGAGCAAGGATGGAAACATAGCCTTGGATCTGGTCCAAGCTCAGCTTTTCTGACTCTACTCAGGGCCCCCGACCCCCACCTTCCCTCCCAGGGAAGCCCTAGGGTCCAAGGATTGGTGTTTCTGGAAGAACTGGAGATTAGGAACTTCAGGTTCCATCTTCCCATCAGCCCATTTCTGAGCTGCTTTCTCGGCAGTAATATATTTCTCACTTATTGTGGCCTTTTGTAAAGTGTCTTCTACAGGACACAGATTTCACAGGTCATTAATAGATGGTCTTTTAAAATAATGTTTCAAATTCAGACGACTTTGGGAAATGATGTGTTGAGCAAAATTAGATGGACTTCTTTTACTACAGGTCATCACAGCTTTCAATGTGCTCAGAATCAGCTACATAATTTGTGGGGCTCAGCGCAAAATGAAAACACAGGGCTTCTAGTTCAAAAATTCATAAGAATTGCAAGGCAACCACAGAGATTCACAGCAAGCACAGGACCCTTCCGAGTGGGAGCTGGGTGCAGACTCTGCATAATTGTACTCAAGTCAGTGTGGCTCTCCAAGAGCAGGAAAGAGGCTCAGACAAAGGGCACGATGTGTCCTGAGGAATTCAACCTACAATTCCGGCCCAGGAGCACACTTAGAGAAACCCTGCATCAAGCTGAATTCTTACCTTCTTCTTGTCTCTAAGCTCCGATATGGGGGGACATTAGTAGTTTATGAGGAATCTCATGGACAACTGTACACAGAAGGAGAAGATGGCCCTACATCTGCTAGATTGTTATTTTTTTTTAACTGTCAGCTCAGTCCAGTTTTTGTATTTTTTTTTAAGTTGGGTCCACTAGTAATTTCTGCTTATTTCTTATTTTATTCCATCCTTTTAAATAAAACCCAACATCCTGAAGTACCAAAACAAATTTCCAGCAATAATAGCAGGCAATTTGCAATGAAAGATGAATATAACAAAAATAGTCCACCTCGACCAGGGATGGTGCATAATTTTACACTTAGAATGCCAGCACTGTTGAAGCGCTGTCAGCCCCCTGCTTTATTCTGTTTCCCCAGAGGCCCCCCTGACACTGCTTGGGGCCTGGCTTCTTCGATCTCCTCTCCTGGGTTATTTATGACTGAGGAGGGTGGGAGTAGGGAATCAGGAGCCCAACACTCAGCTCTGTGAATGGCTTAGAAGTGAGCTGAGAAGTGACGAGAGTGATTGTCCCGTTAACCCCCACTTTCCTCCAGGGCCAGTCATCTCTGCTGCTCTGACTCTCCATCATCTCTGGGCTCCAACTCTGGCAGCCTTCTGGCCTCAGAGGCAGTTTGTTCACTCCGCCCCTCTATCTCTCCTGCCTCCCCCCCTCCCTTGTGAGGATGTACTGGCTGAAGGCAGCTGCCTCCTCCTGCAGGCAGTTATCAGCCAGCTCTGAGCAGGCTGAGTGTGGCTCTCGGCTAGCCAGCTCCTGTGTCTGAGCCCACATATCCCTGTACCCCCAGACACACACCGTCTCTAACTGAATGCATATGGCTGTGCTTTCATTGAGGGCCATCCACATGCCAGGGTTTCCTGGACAATTTTCTCATGAGGTTCACAGCTCTGGTCCTTGAGAAGCTCAACTTTGGTTGGGGAACAGGGACTGGTTCCCAAAGAGCCCGACAACAAAGCAACTGCCATGCAAATCTGCCCACATTACACCCCTTCTGAAGACCCTCCAGTGGACCCCTGTCATCCATTGTTGGAGTAATCCTCTCCTCAGAGGGTCCTTTCTAGACCCTTCAGGATCTGGCCTGTCTTATAGGCTTATAGACCTTCTCCTTAATGCCAGTCTCACACATTCTGCTATGCCTGTCCACACTCCATAGCTATTCCACACACCCAGGCTTTTGTTCAGGCTGCTCTGCCGCGGTGATGCTCTTTACCTCACCGCCTGCCTGGAGGATGCCCTCTCATCCCTCCAGGCTCACCTCAAGCATTAGCTCCTCTAGGAAGCTTTCCACAATCCACACCTCCCAGCCAGGTGAGACTAGCCACCTTTGTACCTGCCACCTTTGTACCTTCCCTGGCCCAGCAGAGGTTTCTAACACAGACTCAGCCAGCACCTCCTTGTCAGGAATCTGTCTCCCACCAGGCTGCAGGCAACCTGAGGGCAGGGTCCAGCACACAGTAGCTACTCAGTAAATAACCATTCAGTGAGTCTCTGATTCAATAGCACAGATCCAAGCACTTGAAGAGCTATGAGCCCTGTTCCCTAGGGGCTGGAGCCCACTCCTCAGGACGGGAGCAGTGGGTCAGCCCTCTCCTTCTGCATGTCCTCTCAGTACTGTCCCCTTCCTCTCCTTTCCTTGCTTTGCTTTCTCAATGGGAATCACAGAGTCAACATTAGTGTATGAGAAGGCAGAGAAGAGAAAAAGGAAATTGCAATCTTAAGGGTGACAGCCCTGAAATGTCGAGTTTGAAAACTGCCTGGGGATTCAACTTCACATCCTTGGCAAAGTAAATGCAAATACATATTCAAATTCAATGTAAATTCACTGGCGAATTTCCTCCCTCATTACTGGTGCCTGGTGAGACTGGCAGTCCTCAGGTGCCGGGGCCCGTCCTGCTCTTCTCAGCTCCCTCCATGGTGCCCATCCCAGAGCTGAGCTCCAGACAGTAAGAGTTCCAGAAGAACAGCTCCCCGAGGAAATGTCCTAAGGGAAATCCTTCTGGAGACACTGCCTGGTGTGAAATCTCCTGGGGATGATCCCCATGGGCGTAAGGCTTCCTAGAGGAAGGAGATGGGCCCAGTGTGATCTCCAGGAGGGGAGCGGGGATCTGGGAGAGCGGAGAGGGGGAACTCTCATCACAGTGAGGGCTCAGTGTTCATTGCATGGAGAAGACCCTGCGGGGCTCCTCATTTCAGAGGCAAAAGCTCAAAAGGATGAGAAAGCCAGGCTGTCTCTGTTGGAGGGGAGGGACTGGAGGCTGAAAGTTCAGTTTTACTTAGAGGACTGATCCTGAGATCTCTGGGGACCTCGAAGGGAGCGGAACACCTCTGAGGCTAGGAGAAGTAAATCGTCACCTTGGCCATAGTCACAGGAGGCCACATGTTCCAGAGCCATAGACCTCGTGTTTGGGCAGAGAGCCAAAGCTGAGAAGGAGACCATGAATGCCAGCAGCCTGGCAGACATATTGTTTTTTCTGCTGACTCAGCATAGCAAGGCCACTCAGCTGGACTCAAAGTAGAGTCCAACTACTAGCAAAATGGCTCAGTTAGAAAGTGAATGCATGGCTCATTTCTGTGGCCTCCACTCCAGTGGGTGGCTCAAGGCTGGCTTGTATTAGCACCTGAGGCAGCTACTTCCTTGGGTTGAAGGAGAAGAAAGAATGAGAAGAAACTAATTGCAAGATGTCCGGACACCAGAGCCAGAGCCTGCAAGCTGGACCACAGTGGCCTTCCCTGATTAAGAGGGAAAAAAGAACCCTAAGCTCTAGCCAAAGCACTACAGCTGGAACATCCGTCACCCAATGTTCTTAACAGTGTAGGCTAAACATGGTGGTCACCTACTTAACACCAACTACACACCAGGTATTCTGTATAAAATACATTAACCATTGACACAGATTTACAAGTTAGGCATCATGGTTATTCTCGTTCTACAAACGAGGAAACTAAAGTTCAGAATGGTTAAGGGTCCTGCCTCTGGTCACACAGCAAAGGAAAGAGGCAACACAGACCTGCCCAAAGATTGTTCTTAAAGGAATGTGGGGAACCTCCCTGTCCTCCTCTCTCAGGGTAGTAGACTGACCTGCCTCAAGTGCTGTTTTAATGTCCTCTTTAGAAAGCCATAGGAAACAAAAGTTTCCCATACCTGTAGTTGGAGGAAGGTTTCACTGCAACCAGGCATGGTGGCCATGGCCTTAAGAGGCGATTGTAAGGACTCATTAAAGGTCAACATTCCTGGCAAGTTACACTTACAGATCTGGACATTTCCATGTTCATGGAGTGAAGGGAAGGGAATACTGGCACCTAACAAATTTGGTGCATTGTCAGAGCACATTATCAAGCTTATCCTGGCCCTCAAGTCCTTCCAGAGAACACACCCACCTCCAAGTACCTGCCTACTTCATGGTTTACCCTTCTTTACCATGTATGGATCCTCCCTTCACACCCCCTTCCTTGAGGCTACAAAATATTGCTCAGGGGTCTATAGTGGCCCAGAAAATCCAACCCGTCTGGTAACAGATGCTCTGCTGGCAACTTACCCTCCCTATGCTCATCCCACATGACTTGAGAAGTCTCGCTCCAGTTTGGACTCGAGAGCAGGCTGATGGCCAAGCCTGGTCAGTCCAGGCACTGCATTTCCCTGCCCAGATCACTGGTTCAGGATGGACAGATGGCCTGAGTGAGCCATCAGAGCTAATGGACTTCAGCCCACAGATGTCTGGAACCATTAGAAAAGAAAGTGCATTTCCCCTGAGTGGTATAGAAGGGTGCCACATTACCTACCTGGAAATGAAGAAGGAAAGCAGAACAGGAGAGAATCCTAGTGATATTCTCTGAGAGCCATGATCTAGCTGTTCCCAAACCACATACTCTGGGCTTCCCGGTTAACATGAACCAATACAATCTCCTTGCTTGAGCCAGTTCAAGTTCTCAAGCTGGCAAATGAAAGTAAAGCATTTTGACTGATTCCCCCTCCAGGTTTTTGCTTCTTCTGTCTTGGTCACTCTAAATTTAACTTTCTAGGCTACATAAATTCTATTATTCCATGGCATATCTCCTAACCCCTCTCTTCTCTGACCTGACCTGCTACAGCTCTGGATACCACAAGTCTGGGAATTCTGTTCCACAAACCTGAGACCCAGAACTTGCCTTTTACCACACTGGCCACAGCACACAGCCCAATGCTAGTCACAGCAGGTGCTCAAAGTGGCTCGAATGTGTTCCCCCAACCTCTACTGATCTCTCTCTTTCACTCTCTCTCAACTAAAGTAGCATATGAAGGTCAGGAAATATGCACTCAGCTTTCAGGAAATGGCACTCCCTCCAGGCTCACCTGATCTTGCCTTCACATCACGTGTCTTCAGAAGATCTGCTGGCAGCCAGACATATTACATAGGGCACCTAGCTTCACCCTCTTTGCCAGCAGAATGAAATGGCAATGTCTGAAGACCCATGGAGGAAGTCTCCATTCCACCACCCAAAACATATGTAGTGAAAATAACTTATCTTCATCCGTAATGAACAACGATTACACGGGGGTTTTGCCAGATATTGGCATTGTCATTCTCTCTCTGTAGGAAGTACAGAGATAGTTGGGGAGGGGGAAAGGAGGGAAGGGAGAATGAGAGAAAATTAAAGAATGTATATGCCTGAAGATCCACCCACATTACATTCAGAGTTGCCAATCCATGGCAAATTATACCAGTTTCCGTTACAAAAGAATAGAATTGATTCTATTATAATAAAATAAGATACATTCCTTTTTGCATACATTCGAGTTAAAGAAAAATTTTAGGTAAATAACAGCAGAGGTGGTGGGCTGGTCATGATTAAGAGAGGAGCTTGGATCCTCAGAATACACAAACAATTGTGATTACCTTACTGGGTGACCTGGATTGAGTAACTTAACTTCTCTGAGCCTCAGTTTCTTCATCTGTAAAGCAAGGATAGCAAAGTGTATCTGCTCCACTTACTTCTGAACCAACACAATGACCTAGGCTCTGAGCAGATAGAGGTGCTAGGAGATGATTTCTGAGCCTTGGCCTTGGGCCACTACTAGAAAAATTAGTCTCTCACTGCATAGAACTCTTATTGATGAGGCTTGTTGGCCTGTTTTGGATCTGTCCCAAAGGGCTGAAATTAATTAACTTCATCCAGTTTCTATTGCTTCTGAAATACCTTTAATCTATAGTACTGTTTATGACAGAGGACAAAAGTTCAAATGCCTACAGGGCTAGGTGGTACCACAAAAGAGTGAGGATACCAGGGAGTAAACAATAGGGAGGAATGAAGACTGTGGCAAATTGCAGAGTGCATGTCCATGTCCCATAAGAAGGAGAAGTGGCCACTGGGCCCCAGTAGCAGGTGCCATGTGGGACCAAGTCTCAACATTGACAGAAATTCTTATTTTTTTTGTAGAAACCAGAAATGTTGATTTTTATGTATGATTTTTTTATCTACTATATTTTTTAAGTTGAAAACCAATTTCTAAAACTTGTGACATACTTTGTGAGAATCTTCAAACTGGGTTTCACCCACAGCCCACCAACCTCTTTCTGTAATACTGCCTTCTTGCTTTGATTCTTTTTTAAAATGTATATATAGGTCATACCGATTTCAAGCCCAAAATAGAAACAAATAACCCAACAAGTGGCCCCGATTTGAGCAGGGAAGAATGCTTTCCAGTCACCCTGCACTTACACTGCTGCTAACCCACATGGGGAAGGCAGTGGCATTCACCAATTTTCAGTGCAGCGACTGCGGCCGTGAGGCTCCTCCCACCGCCCCTCCTCAGGCAGCTCTGCTGGACCATCCAGCCCTTCCAGCAAAGGTCTTTAGAAAGGAAGAGGAATACTGGAATATAATTTACATGTTGTCCCGAGATAAAATTGGATGTTTCTGTCATTTCTTGTTTTCCTGAATCTTACAAGTTCTGCAAATTAAGTGTAGCATACATCATTCCTGCTGCCTGCCTTGTTCTGTGTCAAGAAAGCCGGAACTGATGGGCCTCAATATGTCCCTGGGAACAAAAATTATTCCTCTCCAGGCCCGTGCACTGCTCGCCTCCAAACCCCCCATGCACACACACACAGTCAGTATACCTAGCCATCGCTTTTGCTGCCACCACCAAATACCCCTTCCTGTTTATGTTGTATACTTAAAATTTTGCCAAGAAGATAGATCTTAAGTGTCCTTATCACATAATAGTAAATAAGAAGGTAGGAGGAAAGTTTTGGAGGTGATGGATATGTTTATGGCATATGTTGTGGTGATGGTTTCACAGATATACACCTAGCTCCAAACCCATTATTTGTATATATTAAAATGCATAGTTTTTTGTCAGTCATACCTCAAAGTGGCTTAAAAAAAAAAAAAAGCAACTTCATGTGAATGGGGCCCTTTAGTTTCAAAGGTATTGAAACTAAACCTTTTTCTCTTTTTCCAGGATCTGTATGGACCTGTGGTCACTAGAACTACCTCTGGAGAGGAGGAACACCCCTTTAGAACCTATCTGGGTGAGTGTTCAGATCCAAGGGTATGTTTGTCACCATGATAACAAGAGGGTTACATGTTACATTTCTGGACCTTTACTCTCTTTTCTAACTGTTAGTAAGAACAAGAAGTCATCTTGTGGGACAAAAGGAAAAGCAAACCCTTGACACAAAGGAAACCACCTGGGCACAGAGCTACTAGAAGCTGATGGCTCTGGGGGCAGATTCCTGGAGACAGCATCACACCTGTGCTTCCATGGTGCCTGTGTCCTTGGCACCTGGTGCAGCCTAAAGCCCTAGTGCAGAGACCTACCCGACATAGGAGAAATGACTAATTCATGGAGTTACCGCTGACAACACCATGCTCAGCTTACCTGTCTCTCTACAGGTCATGATTTTAAGGTTGTGTTTGAACAAAAGAAGGAATAAATTAGATAAACTTCTATGAAATTAAATTTCATGAGATAAGATCTTTCAGCTATCAGATAGGGCAAAATCAGGACATTTGCTGAGACCCTGTGTTGGCGAGGTGAGGGACCCAGGTGTCCTCACTCACTGTCAGGGCCTGGTAAGGTGGGGAGGTCTCTGCAGAGTGCCGCAGTCCCCGGGCAACCAGCTCTTCCAGGCACTGCACTGATCCATTCTGTGTGACTTGCTTTGACCGATAAAATATAAAGGTGTCATTTCTGGACAGAAACTTTAAAACCAGTGTGATTCAGCACATTTCCTTTTAAGGCCCCTCTGCTCTGACCATGGTTGTTCCTGATTGTGGCTGTGCTCTCCCCCTGTGCCTCAGCAAGAGGAACAGAGTCCCCAGAGTCCATGAGGGACATGAAGCAGTAATGAGAAATGAACCTTTGTGATTTTAAACCATGGAGATTTGAGTTGTTTTTACACAGCATGATCTAGCTTATCTGGACTCACAAGAAGATCTATTTGGCAGTATGTATCAGAATTTAAAATATAAATGACTTTGACTTTTCCATTTCACTTGTATGACTTTTATTCAATTTCTTTCACACAACTCCAGTTTTACACGTGTGCAAAGTGATGTATGTGCAAGGATATTTAGGGCTATTTATACAGGTTTATTCATGTTTATATAGCAAACAATGGAAACAACCTAAGAATGTGTCAATAGGATTCTTAATATTCTTTAATGTTTAATAAATCATGGACTACCCATATTGAAGAAGAGTTGACAGCCATAAAAGGAAATAAGCCAGATTTTTATAAACTGATAAGAAACACTCCCCAAAATGTATTGCAAAGTAGAAAAAGGGAAGACACAGAAGAGTGTGTGTAGTCTGCTGCTATTTGTGGAAAGAATGCTCAAATGTCACAAACAACATAGGATTTCATTTACATGTGAAATCTTAAAAAAAAGAAAGAAAGAAAGAAAAAAGGAATGAACAAACAAACAAACAAAAAAGCCTGAGCAGACTCATAAATACAAGAACAAACTGATGGTGGCCAGAGGAGAGGGGAGTAGAGGGATAGGTAAATAGGTGAAGGGGAGTGAGAGGTACAAGCTTCCATTTCTGGGATGAATAAGTCACAGGGATAAAAGGCGCAGCATAGGGAATATAGTCAAAGGTATTGTGATGGTGACAGATGGTAGCCACACTTGTGGCGAGCACAGAGGAAGGTATAAATTTGTTGAATCACTATGTTGTACACCTGATCCTAATGTAACACTGTGTGTCAACTATACTTCAATAGAAGGGTATACAAATGTGGTCCCAAGCATATCTATGCCTATATGCTTGTTTATGCCTAGAATATCTTCAGAAGCAGACACAAGAGAAAAGCTCAGGTGGTGGGGTCTCTCTGAGGAGGGGTAACAACAAGGGAGTGGGCATGAGAAGGAGACCTCTGCGCATAGCACACCATAAACTCATGACTGAATTTTTTGTTAGGCACATGTATTACTTCCTCTTTAAATATATAGAACATATATTTAAATATATAGAACATTGGACACAGTCTCCAAAAACTAACAAAAATAACCTATAGAGGCAGAGGCTTCAGAGGGTACTAGAGATGGGAATAAAAGTAGGAGTTCTTATGTGTACCTTTGATGGAGTTTTACATTTTGAACCATAAGAATATATTATCTTTTTAAAATTTGTTTAACTAAAAAAAATTTTTTTAAAGAAACCCATCCTTCTGTGTGAAAGTGGATTCATGTAGAAATCCTTGAGGGCCCAGCGCCATAGGCAGCCCTTCAGGAAATTCCCTGAGGCATTTCCCATCTTTAAGCCAATGTTGAAGTGCACCTCTTCCATGAAGCATGCCTCATTTTCTCTAAAACATGAAGGATGAAGGGCTTCAGTGTGCGAGACCTCCTGGCTGCTAGGCCCTGTGCTATGGCACTTTTCCACTAATCTCTAATCCTCATACCTGGTTGTGTAGGGGGGGGAGCTGGAGGGGCTGGTGTAAAAGGTGTTTTAGCAGAGAAAGAGGGAAAGCAGCTGGTAGACTGAGTCTGAGGGAAAAGATCTTTGCTCCCCAGGGAGTGGTGCCTGCTGAAAGGGCCTGGGGCATGTCCAGCATATCAAGGAGTCCTCCACAGAGCCAGAGGCAATGCTGGTTGAGGGGACAGGAGAGGACTATGTGGTGAGGTGGAACGAGAGCTTTTAAAGTAGAAGAGATTGGAAATATCCACGGTTCCAAAAAAGCAGGAGAGAGGGAGTTTTTTGAGAGCTGGATGGAAATGTAATTGGAGCCTTTAAAATTTTTGGAAAGATGGGAACAAAATTTCAGGTCCTCTTTGGGCTATGGCTTCTTCAAAATGAGATCTTGTCTCAGTCCTGAGCTATCTGGGTCCTTGCATTACACTGGAACTTTGAGTTCATCATTTTATAGTCCATCATTTTATAGATGAGGAATTAGAGGCTCAGAATGGTTCAGAAACCTGCCCAAGGTCCCAAGCTTCTTTATAAAAGAAACGTAACCGTGTAACAGCTCTGGGTGACTCCAAGCACATACACTTGTACTCCCCACGCTAGGTATGTCTCAGTCTTTAGGTGAAATCCCTCAACCAAACTTCACAGTCAACCAGCACAGAATGGAGCTCCCTTTTCCTTGCTGATGTACTCAACTTCTATCTTAGTATGCTTAATGATTGAATGGAGAGATGACTGAAAAGAAGGAAGGAGGGACGGATGGATAAATGGATTCATGAGTAGATGAAGTGACTTAAGTCTCCTTGTGATTTGAAAACAGTCTATGAACTTAAAGAGCTTCAGGTTACATTCTTTATCAGATGTATGCACAAAATTTTTATTGAGTACTGACTACAAACAAAGAGTAAGGAGAGATAGGCAAAATGTAATCCATCTCAGAGAACCAGGTTTAGCAGTGCAGAAAAGGCAAGAATTTGAGTACCATAATCCAAGGTGGAAAGTGAGAGATTGGTAAAGTTCCAGACCCTTCCATGTGGACATTCAGAGAAATTAGGTGCAGGGAAGGATACGTTCTGGGGCAGGGAAGGATAGGTTCCGGGTGGAAGCAGCGATTTTCACTTGAATCTTAAAGAATGGGTAGGATTGTGATCCAAGGGACGGTCAGATGGTTGGAGGGAGGGGTGAAAATTTCAAACAGGTAGAACGGCATGAACAAACACATGGAGGTAGGGATATTTAGGATAGACTTGGCCTTGCTGAGGTGAAGTCATCTTTGTGGGTAGAGATATTAGAAGGTAGAACTAGAAGGATAGATAATTAGGGGTGTGGAATCTGAGACTCAGGATTTAAGATCCTGGTTAATGAGAAGGCATCAAAGATTTCAAAGTAAAGTAACTGACCTGGTGCGCACATGCAAAACAGTCTGAAAGCGAGGCAGCATGAGCAGTGGTGAACTTTTGGACCCTGGAATCAGACATTTAGGCTGGAATAGCTCCTGCCCATCCCAGATGTGTGACCATTAGCTAGTCATTTGATCTTTTTGACCCTCCATCTCCTTAATTCTAAGGTGGGAAAAGTAATAATGCTTATCTCATAGTGTCATGAGGATTAAATGAAATGAAGTGTATAGTGTTTAGCTCAGCCCCAGGCATATAGTAAATATTAAATAAATGTCAGCAATCTGTTTTCATCATCCCACCACCAACACCAGCACCACCTCCACCACCAACACCAGGACCAGCACCACCTCCACCATCAGCACTAGCACCATCTCTGCTACCAACACCAGCACCACCTCCACCACCAACACCAGGACCAGCACCACCTCCACCATCAGCACCAGCACCACCTCCACCACCAACACCAGGACCAGCACCACAACCACCAGCACCAGCACCACCTCCACTACCAGCAACAGCAGCACAAGCAGCAGCACCACCACCACCAGCAACAGCACCAACACCAGCACCATCTCCACCACCAACACCAGGACTAGCACCACCACCACAAGCAACAGCAACACCCCCACCACCAACACCAGCACAACCTCCACCACCAACACCAGGACCAGCACCACCTCCACACTTGATCTTAGCCAAAAGGCCGAGAAGCAATCAGCACCACCTCCACCATCAGCACCAGCACCATCTCCACCACCAACACCAGCACCACCTCCACCACCAACACCAGGACAAGCACTACCTTCACCATCAGCACCAGCACCACCTCCACCACCAACACCAGCATAACCTCCACCAGCAACACCAGGACCAGCACCAGCACCACCAGCACCAGCACCATCTCCACTACCAACACCAGCATAACCTCCACCAGCAACACCAGGACTAGCACCACCAGCACCAGCACCACCTCCACTACCAGCAATAGCAGCACCAGCAGCAGCAGCAGCACCACCAGCACCAGCACCAGCACCACCTCCACCAACACCATGACCAGCAACACCTCCACTACCAGCAACAGCAGCACCACCAGCAGCAGAAGCAGCACCAGTACCTCCACCATCAGCACAACACCACCTCCACATAAGTACCAGGACCACCAGCAGCAACACCAGTACCACCTCAACCACTAGCATCAGCACTAGCACCAACATCACCACCAGTACCACCAGCAAAACCCAGCATCACCACCACCAGCAGCAGCAACATCACTGCTACCACTGTTTTCTGAAAATCACCATTAACATCACCACACCATTTCCACTATCATTGTCGTCATCATCATCAACACTGTCACCTTACTCTAAGTGTAAAGGTTTACTGACCGGCTTGGAAACACAGCCACTTATTCCAAACACATTTGTCAAGCACTACTATGCTGAATGTCTTCTATTTGCCTCTCAGGCTCACTCCTCACCCTTTCCTTCTTGCTCTGGCAAAACCAACCTGCAGGGACAACATTAATAAACTGCCTTGCCCCTGTCCTCTGGCTGGGTTCCACTGAATGGCAGTCCCTGCAGGAGAGTGGAGGGAGGAGGGAAAGATCAGGTATCGTTCTTTAGCTTTCTCCCTGCCTGTCACCATAGCCTGGTTGTATTCTTGGATGTGTCTCAGCAACTTCCAGATGCCCTCTCCACACCATCCTCCCTGCCTCATTTCCAGATATGGTGACCTTCCCGGACACAGGCTCCTGCACTATCCCTTGTGGTATCTTTATACCCTGCTGACACTTTGTGAACAGTCCCTACCGCAGTATCTTCTGATTGCTCTGATTTGAATGTTCTGTGTTCTGCTGAGCTCTGGTTGATAGAACCCTTATGTTTCAGTCCCAGTGGTAGACCTAAGGCTATAAAGGTAAGAAATAAATAAACTGCCACCTCAACCCCTTCAAGCTGTCCTTATCTCATGGGGGAAACAGAAATGCAACAAAAAACTACAAGTTCTCAAATGCCACAATAGAAGTAGGTGCTCTGAGTTGCAACAACATGGAAGGAACAGCAAGGGTGAGTTTGAATGAGAGTCATCAAGGTAGGAAGTGACACTCTGAGTTTTGGAGAGTGAATACAAATTCCCTGGGAGGACAAAGTGGGAAAAAAATGTCCCCCAGAAAACATCATTTTTAAATGCATGAAAACACTAAAGTTTACAAAAGAAAGGTAAGTTGCTCAGAGCCTGGACCTATGTTGGATATGAGAGTTGCAGGAAACAAGACTAAAGCAACTTAGGAATTTACCAGTATCGAGTTGCTCACTTCTTTTATTTTTTTAATCAAAAACATTTTTTTAAGTTGCCATCTACTATCACTCACCACCAGAATAAAGGAAATAAAAGAATAAAGGAAAGTCTTTTGCATCAAATAAATTTAGCTTTATATATGTAAGCACTACCTGTCCTCATTTTTCTGATTTTGCTGTAGTCATCTTCTTATTCTACCCATGAAGAAGCCATGTCTTAAAAAGATAAATAAAATTTTAAAATATGGTCAGTTCTCTTAGGTATTTATTGTCGGTCATGTAACTGTTCCCCACAACCAGACCCCTGACCAGCCCCAGGTCCTGTCAGGCACTGCAGCTCAGCCAACACTTGATCCTAATACCGTGGGGAAAAAGCACCAAAGTTCCAGATTATTTTCTCTGTAAGTTATTTGATAATATTTTCTGCTTCTAATGACTGTTATGGCAAGCAGCAAATTGCTAATTGCAGCCATCTAAGAATAGACATATTTGCAGGATTAATGACCAAAAAAAGAAAAAGTTAGATTTAAGTAATAATACCAGTTGGCAGTCATTCATGCATTTATATTTGGTTGTATTTGTCTCTAGGGAGGGAAGAAGAGGCAAAGGATTGCTGAGGTGGAGAAGGTCTGAGTAAATCAGTTTCTCTTTCTCATTTGTTATGTTAGATTGATATGAGTCCTTTCATCTACCTAGATAATACAAGGGTGTGCAGGGACCAAGCCTGAATCAAATAACCTCCATTGAGTTATATCTTACATGGCAGGCAGGTGCTGAAGTCATCACGGAAGGTGAAAATTGCTGTAAAAATGACTTCTGAAAACTTCCAGTAGATGTTGGAATAAATTCTGTTCTTTGGTAAAGCACCAGAATTGTTAGTTTGTGTTTAGAGGTCACTTTGTATAAAAAATACAAAGATTCAAATGCATTGGTCACTCAGCTCAGTGAAGAGCTCACGCTGAGAGAGGCACAAGCAGAACTTCACTGATGGAAGGAGAGGAGAGTTTGATACTATCTGTGCTTACACTGAGGCCTGCCCACACCAAGTGGGGTCGCAGGCAGAATTGCTCACTCTGTTTATGCTGCTGTCCTTCTCCATCTCTCTCCCTTCCCCAAGTGACTTATGTGCCCATCTGCAGCAACGCTATTTGTTTACCCACTGCCAAAGAAGAGGGGATTTTCTTTCCTCTTCTCCAGAGAGAACTGCTTTGATGGAGAGGCAAAGTAATGTGATTTGGGGCCAGAAAGACTCTTTATCTTCTTGCTTTCCCAAGGACGAAGCTTCAACCAAGAGTGGCCTCAGGTCAGGAGCAGCCCAGTTGTTGGGCCCGCAGGGCAATAGACTGCCTCACCACCCACCCAGACCAATCTTAGGTGCAGCACCTGGGAGAAAAAATCTAACCCATGTTGTTCTTGAAAACTGAAACCTGTGATGTGGTGGCGTGTTTGAAAGTCATCATAAAGCTTGCATTTTATTTTTTCTTGAAATAAATTCATCTTTGAAGATTTGCCTGGTGGGGCAGGAGGACACTTCTGTAAGAGCAGAAGACTCAGGTTCAAGCCCCGATCTGCTCACTGTCCATACTATAACCTTGGATAAGCCTGCCTTGCTTGGGGCCACAGTATTTTACTGACTTATAGCCTTATGCAGGGAGCTTTCTCTTATCTTACCCACCTCCAACCATTGTGAACTTTCTGGAAGGTTCTCATTAATCAGTAGAAGCTTAATTCCAGGCCCTGACTTTTACCTAGAGTATGGTGTGAGCATCAAGAATGCTTACAATGAAAACACATAAAGATAAGAGAATAAACAACATGACCACATGGGGGAGACTTTGGAACCCCAAAGTCTCAGCAAAGGAACCAGAGATTAAATCATTATAGAGTTTTCCAGAAGTAAGGCTTGTAAGTAGTGGTTTTACCTGTCTACCTCACAAATAAGACCATGTGGAAAATTACACACTCATTCTCCCTTTCTGTAGCCACCACATGGACAAATCCCATGATTTGGAGAACAACCCTTGGGACACTGTCCCTTCTCCAAGAAGCCTTTCTTCCTTGTTTCAGCCTGGTCTCAGTTTCTGGAAAAAATTTCTGGACTATTCATATCCAAGTATGAATGAACCAGTTCTCATGACTGAGTCTCACTTCTCATTGCGGACTAGTTTCACAGGTGCCCACAAAGTCCCAGGCCCTGAGTTAAGGGCTAAAAAGATGAAAACAAAAAGGTGCATCCTGCTCATCCCAGACTCACTGGCTTATTCACTGTGCCTCTGATATCCCAGGCAGGCCCCTGCCTTGAAGTCTTGACAAATCTGTCCAAAACACTCTCCTAGAAATATCTGACTGGCTCCTACCTCACCACTTTCACGTCCTTTTTCTCTAGTAAGATCAGCAAGTCTTATGAAATTTTAACTTGCCCTAGTCACATATCTTGCTCTCCAGCTCAGTGCTAACCTTGAAAAAAATCACAGCACACACTC
>CM052888.1:32735391-32830812 GCA_028534135.1 Potos flavus | reverse complement strand
GTGTAATTCCAAGAGAATGAATTTCCATTTGCTTCTTCCATTGCATGGAGCTGCTACCCATCTGAGTTCTCTCTAAAGGAAGCTCTCCGCTTCAGACCTTCTGGACTACACTGGGGCATGGGAATTCAGATTTCAACCTGTCTGAATGCAAGATTGTGGCCCAAGTTCTCAGGAGAGAATTTTTTCCTCCTTTTATCTGGTGCCAAGGTTGAGACAAGCTAAGTTTCCTTGCCACTTTTTCAACGGGGTGGGTTTATTTTTCACACATGGAGAGTATGAGTGTTAATTCTGTGTCAACTTGACCAGGTTAAGAGGTGCCCAGATAGCTGCTGGAACATTGTTTCTGGGTGTGTCTGTGAGGATGTCTCAGGAAGAGATTAGCATTTGAACAGTAGACTAAGCAAAGGACCAGCACCATGGGCATGACCCAGTCCATTAATGGCTTGCATACAACAGAAAGGCAGAAGAGGGGCAAATTCACTTTCTCTGCTGAAGCTGGGACATCCGTCTGCCCTCAGATATTGGTTCTCCTAGTTCTTGGGTGTTCAGGCTTTACACTGGGACTTATAGCACTGGGTCCCCATTCTTTTTTTTTTTTTTTTTTTTAAAGATTTTTATTTATTTATTTGACAGTGAGGAGAGAGATCACAAGTAGGCAGAGAGGCAGGCAGAGAGAGAGGGGGAAGCAGGCTCCCCGCTGAGCAGAGAGCCCGACGCGGGGCTCGATCCCAGGACCCTGAGATTATGACCTGAGCCGAAGGCAGAGGCTTTAACCCACTGAGCCACCCAGGCGCCCCTGGGTCCCCATTCTTAAGCCTTTGGGCTCAGACTGAATTACATCACTAGCTTTCCTGGGTCTCCAGCTTGCAGATAGCAGGTCCTGGGACTTCTCAGCCTCCATAAGCATGTGACCAATTCAATAAACAAACAAACAAATAAATCTCTATATACAGAAGACGTTCTGGTTTTATGTGGTGGACTCCCATCAGATACCCTAGGTTGGACACTTTTTCTTTGTTAGTGGTGTATAAACAATATTGCATCTTACAACCGAAAGTGTCTTAAATTCAATGAAATATGGTATTACTATCTCCAGTTTATAGATGGACAATGAAAACATCTGAGGTGCAAAGAGATTAAGGAACTTACTAGTAAGTGTCAGAGCTTAGATGTGGACCTAGAAATATGGCCCAAGGCTCTTAACTACCAACCACTGCCGGGCTGGCCCTGCAGTTACCCTGGGCCACAAATAGAGGTAGGGTGCTGGCTCAGGGTCGGAACCGGCTCTGCCATCACTGGGAGTTTGAATTTGGGCATGACCCTCAGCCCTAGGTCCCACATTGCTGTGCTGGAGATAATAAGGAATGGATTACTTTATAAGGTTGCAGTAAGGATTAAGTGGAGTTACAGAATACAACATTTAACACCCTGCCAGGTACGTGGAAGGGACTCAGTGACGGTTAGGTGCTGTCGTTATTCTTAACAACTATGCTATACTGTCTCCCAACATTTATCCAGCATCGACCATGTTCAAGCCATGCTATCTCATTTCAGCCTATGGTAAAGTCGCTATTATCCTCATTTCACAGGTGAGAAACTGGGCTCGGAGATGTCATGCGACCCTACTAACGTCACATAGGTAGCTCGCGGCAGAGCCAGGACTCAAACTCAGGCCTTCCTGGCTGCAGAGGGCATGTTCTTTCCTCTCTGCCCTGCCCCCCTCAGTGCAACCTGCCACCAGGACGTGACATGAAGTATGAAAGGACCCAGGAGTGATTCTAGGCTACCTAAACTCTTCTCCCAGAACTGTCAGAACATCTTCCCTTTATACATGAAATTCTCTGTTCCTGGGGCGCCTGGGTGGCTCAGTGGGTTAAAGCCTCTGCCTTCAGCTCAGGTCATGATCTCAGGATCCTGGGATCAAGCCCCGCATCGGGCTCTCTGCTCGGCAGGGAGCCTGCTTCCCCCTCTCTCTCTGCCTGCCTCTCTGCCTACTTGTGATCTCTCTCTGTCAAATAAATAAATAAAATCTTAAAAAAGAAAAAAAAGAAAGAAAGAAATTCTCTGTTCCTGACTGGCTAGCCAAGATCACTTGCTCTGGGGAGAGGGCAGCTAGCCAAAACCAGCTTAGGACAGAATCTAATTCCAATGTGGACTGTGTCCTTTCAGGTGATCATTTCAGTGATCCAATGGCTCAGATCATAAGGACTCACTACAGGCTGTGCTAGTCAGGGAAGGCTTCCTAGAGGAGGGGATGCTCCAGCCTTGAAGGATGGGGGCCCTGTGCATAGGTGGAAAGAGAATGTAGGGCATTTTAGGACAGGGGCCTGTGAGAAGAGGGATAAAAGGCAGAACGTGAGTGTGGGGTTCAGAGAGGATGTGGGAGATTATCTTGGAGGATAGAGGACAGTTCTGCCTGTGTCACTTCCTGGGGGTGCTCAGGAACCTGAAGACTTGTTGCCCCAGACAGTTCTTGCACTCAGAGGCCAGAGGATGGGGATGGGGATGGCCGGAGCAACCTTAGTGCCATTCAACATGAGGCCATCGCAGCCTCAGCAAGGGTGGCAAGGCTCTGGGCCCACACCTGTGGCCCCAGCCAGGGATTCAGCAGTTGCTCCTGCCTCAAGCTCCTGCTCATTCTGCTTAGGCCTCACTCTCATGGGTCTTTCTTGGTGCCAGATTCAATGCCTTACACCTGGATTCCCCATCAGCCAAGCTCATGGTGCCCCATCTGGCTCCATGTGAGGCTGGCTTCACCTTGCATAAGGGGTTAGCCCAGCAGCAGAGAGCAATGTATTGGTAACATGTCACTAGCATACTGCCAGACATGGCTGGCACCAGGGACTCTAATCCTGGGGTTAGGACATGGTTCTTTCCATCTTGGCTCTTAACTCCTCTCTGTTGGCTTCCCATGCAGGTGGGGTCTTTCCATGTGCTGAATGCTGGCAGTTCCAGCCTTAACAGGCACTTGCCAAGGATTTCAATTCAGAGAAAATTTCTGTTCTGCCTGAATACATGTACCTACCCTCTGAGAATGGTGGCCAAGGAATGAATAGCTTTGATGGTCTGTCCTGGAACATGTGCCCACCCCGGGGGAGGGATTGAGGATAGGGTGATGGGACAAGGCACCTAAACCAGAGGACCCAAGGTAGAGAGGGGAGGCTCCCAAAGGAAAACTAGTGCTGTTTCCAGAGGGGAGGAAGGTGGCAAGCTGGCAGGTATCACCCTTTCAAGGGCTAGACCCGCAGCTGCTTGTCCCCTTGTGCTCCAGACTCAGGCTGGCCATCTGCCTGCACTCTCTGCTTGCCCCTGTGTAGGAAGGAAGAGAGAGGTGGTCCAGGTTCAGCTCTGAGATCACTTGCCCTGCCAGTGGGGCCCCCATTGGCCTTTGGAGATGCATTGTCCCTGAGGGGCTGAGTCCTAGAAATGCTTGTTGGCCTGAGGCTGTCTGGAGTGGGGGCTGTAGCCCGTGGCTGACCCCATCTCAGGAGGCAAGTCTGAGCTCCTGGGAAATCATCAGCTTCTTCTTTTTAAATTGAAGTATAATGTACTTTTTTAAATTGAAGTATAATGCAGCATTATATTAATTCCCGGTGCACAATATACTGATCCAACAGTTCTGTACACTTCTCAGAGCTCGTCATATGTGTACTCTCCATCCCCGTGACCTGTTTCACTCATCCTCCTCCCCACCTCCCCTCTGGTAACCACCAGGTACCAGAGGTGGTAATTAATCTGTAATTAAGAGTCTGTTTTTTATTTGTGTCTCTTTTTCTTTGTTTGTTCCTTTGTTTCTTAAATGCCACATATGACTGAAATCATACCGTATTTGTTTTTCTGACTTAGTTCACTTAGCATTACATCCTCTAGGTACATCCACGTAGCTGCAGGTGGAAGGATCTCACTCTCTCCTACAGCTCCCGGGGCGCTGCGTGGAGTGTGGGCGGGGCTGGCCGCAGGCAGGCAGTGCTCCTGGGGCCTCGTGGCAGCTGCCCCCTGTCCACAGGTGTGGGTGAGGAACCTGGGACGTCCCGGGAATGGCTACGGGTGTCTGTCTGAGTGAACACTTAATTTATACACTGAAGATGCCCTAAATGCCAAAGGTTGACACAGTATTACAAACAAGATGTTTCTCCCAACACAGCCTTTCTCCTCAGGTCACCACAGTGAGTGTGGAGTAAAAGGTGAAATTGATTTTTCACCTCGATTTCCAAATCCAGGCCTTTCCAGTCAGTGGCAACCAGGTCTTGCTGTCCTGAGACAGAAATAATTCGTAGCACAAGGGCAATATTCAGGTTCAAACACAGGCCAGCCGTGTTCCGGGAGGAATCAGGGCACAAAGAGATTAGGTGGCTTGGCGGGTGGGTTATCCGAGGGCAGTCAGAGAGTCTCTTTTCATGTCAGAGAGGCCTCCAGGGGCTGCCAGCCCACCGCGCTGCTCGGGAGAGGAGGTGGGTGGCTGTGAGGACACCACGTGACATGAGAACGCATCTCTGGGCAGAGCGTGAATGCCGCTGGGGCAGTGCGTTCTACAGGCTGTGGGAAGACACCGTGATTCTCCCCGATGCCTTGGTGTGTCATCGAGGAGGTGACAGCTGAGATTCACATGACAGAAAGGAGTCAGCCATGCCCAAAGGTAGACCACTGAGTGTGATGAAGGCCCCAGATGGAAAGGGGACTGGTGTGTCCCAAGACAAGTTGGGGCCCCGTGTGCAGGTGGGGGGAGTGGAAGGGCCCGGGTCACACGTGCCGCGCAGGCTGTAGCGAGGGGCTTGGGATTCACTCTTGCAAAGGGCGAAGCAGTGAGAAGCTGACGTGGGGATTTAAGGAGGGAGTGATGTGCTCTGGTCTGTATTTTAAAGAGAAACCTGGGAGCTTCTGGGAACAGACTGGGCAAGGGGAAAGTGTAGATGCCGACAGGCCTCTGGGAGGCCATGTATGCAGGTCAGGTGGTGGCCCTGAGAGAGCAACAGTAGGGACAGGACAAGGTTTGTGGATTCAGAATCTGTTTTGATCTATTTCAGAGGTTGAATTGACAGGACATATGGATGATTTCTATTTGGGGCTGAGCAAAAGGGAGCTATCAAGGATGCGTCACTCCTAAATTTCTGCTTCAAATCATGAGGCACCCTTGACTCAGATGTGGGAGATTCGAGTCCCTTATGCAAAGTCCCTATGTGGTATCGAGTTAGCAGCTGAGCAGAAACGTGTAGATGGGTCTCAGGAAAGACATCTGTACCAGGGTCCTTGTCTAAGCCATGGGAGCATATGGATGCATTTAAAGCTATAAGACTGATAAGATCACTTAGGGAGAGAACCAGCAGAAAAAACACCACGGGGTCTGCCCTGCCCTGAGAAAACACCAGCCCTGAGTGGGGGCTGGGTGCAGAGGAGCTCACAGAGCAGCAGGAGAACACAATTTAACATCTGGAAGTGAGAGCAGCCGAGGTTAAGGGGGTGGCTGTCTGGGACTAACTCGGAGGTTGGATAACACACCAGTTACCACGGCTTTGGGAATAAGGGGGGTGTGGTGCTGTGGGTGGTGGGGATCAGCCCAGACTGGAGCAATGGAGGACGGGATAGGAGGTGAGGAAGCAGGCAACGTTCTGAGAATATCACTCCCCAGTTCCCTCACAGTTGGATGAGGCCATGTGACTACTTTTGGCTAAGGAAAGACGAGCTAAGTGCCACATGTCACTGAGGCACTGAAAACCCCCTGCCTGCCCTTTCCGCTCCAGCAGCCCCTGGAGCCGCTTCAAGATGGTGGACATTGACACCTGGACATTGAGTCTCCTTTCCCACAACCCACCGAAACGTGGATCCTGCTTGAATGAATCCATGTTTTCTGCCTTCATGTCTGTGGCTTCAGTGACCAGAAGGGGCGGGCACCAGCACACAGGTGGAATGGCCTCCTCGGCTCTTCCCTGCTTGCCCCTCTCTGGCTCTCCCAGGAGCGGCAGAGGAAGGGGAAGCACAAGATAATTGCACTCTTCTTCTCTTTTATGGTCCTGGTGTGCACGCTGCTGTGTTTCTTCCAGGCCCTCCTCATCGATCAGCAGCCAGACACCTCTCAAATCAAATATCTTGCAAGTCCTCCCCGTCACAGACCCACAGCAGAGCGTGTGCTGCTGGCTCTCCATCGTGGGGAAGGCCATCCGTCAGTCTGCCAAGGGACTGTTATTAATAACGGGTGGGAAAATATCTGCTTGGCTGCTCCGTCATTGTGATTGCCCTTAACTATTACTTAAAGACGAAACATAGTCAATATGCTTAATCTATGGTTTACTCCGAACGTTTTGGTAACAATTCATTTTAAGTAGTAGATGATATCCAACGGCTGGCTACAGTAAGTCTGCAGGTTAGTGTAGCCAGGTCTCCAAGCTGACGAGCTAAATACAAATGCACGTATTCCCTTTTATCTCATTGCCAACATACAGGAGCATGGCAGCAGGGGACCTTCTTGCCCACCTCACTATACTACCCAGCTGAGGTCGCACCAGATCTAGGATCAAGTAAAACCCAGAGTAGGTCCCAGCAGTTAAGACAGTGGATGTCTGCCCTTCTGATCACTGTCACTAGTGGGCTGTTGGCAGCCAGAGCCTAAATAGCTCGGTTCCTGCTGCTGCAAACCTCCCTCTTTATTCGGTTTTGAGCGCCCCACTTTGGTCAGAGTTGCCTTTATGCCCCAGCCATTCTGGGCAGCCTAGAGTTCCGTGATGTCTGTGCAGGGCTCCCAAAGCTCACTGACCCCCTGGCCCTGAGGCCCTGTCCTGGATAGGAGAATGGTCTGATGAATGAAATCAGCATGAGGGGACTGCAGGACCAGGGTCTGAGCTTGCCTTATAAGTGGGCAGTCATCCTGCTGACTTTGTTAAACCTTAACTTGTTCTTAGCAAATCCTTTTTTAACGCAAAAGTGCTGAAGCAAACTGCAGCCTGGTTTTGGTAGAATTCTCACACATTTTGGCCTTTGTGGACATCATCAGTCTTCAGATACTCAAGAAGCGACGGTAATGCCCTGCTAAGTCATTCTATTCTCTTTTTTCTCTTTTCTTTTTTCTTTCTTTCTTTTTCTTTCTTTCTTTTTCTTTCTTTCTTTCTTTCTTTCTTTCTTTCTTTCTTTCTTTCTTTCTTCTTTCTTTTTTTTCTTTCTTCTTTCTTTCTTCTTTCTTTCTGTCTTCTTTCTTTTATTCAACAAATACTTGTTGTTATGTGTATTTTTGAGTGAATACTTGAGTAACCTGGCTTTGTAACAAAATATTTCCGGTAACCTCTCCTGAGTGATGGTGGTGGTGGTGGTGATGGTGGTGGAGTGGGGGTGAGGTAACTTTTGAGGACACCCTCCTGACTCACTTATCCTCAGAGAGGGCAGGGGATCCTGGCAGGTCACACACCCGTACCCTCCTTCCTTCAAGGTACTTTTACGTTGATATCTGCTATCATTCCATGAGTTAGGTAAAGCAGAGACTGTAGGGCCCCATTTAACAGAGGAGGAAAGTGAGGCCCGGAGTTATTAAGTCCTTGCCCAAGTCCCAGACCTGGTAAGTGACATGCGGGTCTAGAAGTGGGGCCACTTGATGAGGGGCCCTTCCTCATCCTTACACAGATAGACGAAGCAGAGCGAGCCCGACTGCAGGGTCACCAGGGGTGATGGGCCTTGTAACAGACCCTCAGGGCCTCCTCCCCGCAGATCCCTTGGATCACTCTTATAGTTCTGTGCACCCTCCGCCAGCCTCTGGGGACTTTGTTCAAATGTCCAGCCCCCACAGCCTGCTTGTGAGGATTTTCCTCGAGCAACTGAAGGCACTGGGACTGTACTCACACCAGAGCTGGAAACGGGGGCAGCTGCTGTGCCTTCCTTCCCAGGCCCGTAGCCGATGACCCACAGCTGCGGGGCTGTGAAGCCCGGCTCCTTTGCCTGAAGGCGGGCAAACTGTGAGGTGCTGCTTATACTCCAGAGCTCCCCAGCGGTTCAGGGTGCAGCTGGGACCTCACCTGGAATCGCACCTGTGCTTGCCTTCCTCCCCCTTCCCTGCCCGCCTTTCCCTCATCCTAACTGGCTTCTCCTTCCTTGATAAATCCAGCTGCCACAAATCACCTCAGAGTCTGCTTCTGAGAGAAGCTGACAGTTCTCAGGTCGCTCATAAGCTCAGGTCCTTGGGTGTAGCCTCCCAGTTGGAAGGCTGCTGTGCTGGCTTCTAGAACGTCCAACTGATTAAAAAACACTGCCACTGACTTCTAAAATGCTAGGTCACATGCGATCTGTGCATGTCACGGACTTCCTTTCCTGCCATAATCCCAGTTCTGTGTATAAGCACAATCTATAGATTCCTCTCTGAGACCTTCTGAGTAATCTGGACTCTTTCAGGAGTCAGGCAAAGGGCATTGCAGCATGAGGCAGCCAACACAACTTCTCCTGAATCTACAAGTCTGCTGATCACCTCTTGGAAACCTCTGTGCATGAGGCCAGCCCACTGTAGACAATTGGAGAGGACAAGTAACCAGTTTTTAGCAAGCCCTCCAGCCCCACTCTCCAACCACAGTCTAGGTCTGTAGAACAGCACCCACCAAGTTCTCTTGACCTCTGGCTCTCAGCTAGGTTTGGTCAATGGCAGCCCTGGAGGGGCTAAAGGGTGGTTGAGTGTTTGTTCCCTGTGCTTCCTTGCTTCCAGGCTGAGCTCCTTTATGGAAAACCACAGCTTTTTCCCGAGGCCCCTTCCACAGCAGTGCAAGCAGGGATACATGTGATTGCTGGCCTTTTGTGTGATCCCACATGCCTCGTGGTTCCCTTTAACACACCCCTCCCACCTCATGAGCAGTCCCTTCCTTAACCTCTTCTTGAGGACCCCAGGTCTCTGGCTGATTCAGAAGGGCCCACCTTGGGAAACACCTGGGTGTCATTTGTGACCTAGGGAACCCTCCATAAGGGAGTTTCTGCCCCAGAGGGCATTCTCTTTCTTTCACTCATTTGCTTCCTTTAATCTTTGCTTTTTCCCCCTTATTCAAATTAGGGTCCTAATGCCCTCCTCTGTGCTGGGGATCCTTCATGACCTCCATATTGGAGTTCATTGAACCTTCCTCCTGCCTCCCAGATCGTTACTTGGCCAGGTCGTGCTGACAACTGGAACACCCTAGGACATTGGAGCAACCTGAGGACAAGGGCCATACCTTACCACCTCTAATACTCACTGTCCAGCTTGGGGTCTAGCACAGCTAGGAGGTCTGGCAATGGTAACAGAATGCTGAACTTATTCGTGCCATAACCCAGAGAGAGTCCCATGTTCTCTGGGTTTGCGGGGTCACAGTTCTTTTTAATTTCAAACCATTCACATTCTGTGAAATGTTGGTTGCCTTCCTAACTTCTCCAAGAAGTCTTAGGGGACAATTCCTGGGTACTCATCCTTGTTGAGTTTTGCTTCCCCTTCGGTCTCTTTCCCATGGCTGTTGTCTTCTCTCTACCTTAGATCATCCTACATGATCTGTCTTAGTTCCCCAAAGTACTAGTAACGAGAGACTGAGATGTTTCCCACTGAAGGTTTAGAGACACCAGAACGGAAGTCAGCACCCACAGATTGTGCACCTGCTTAAAGTGGCCACTTCATTAGCTGTCACTGTCCTGTGGTTCCCTGACAGCTAGGCTGCAGGACATGTCTCCCTGGCTGTCTTCCTTCCTGGGCCCCCCTCCCCTCACCATTTCACTTCTTTCCTTTATCTCCCCAGCTCTGTTTCTTCTCTTCCTGTGGCCCCAAGACATCTCCAAACAAATAAGACAAAAACATCCAGTTATAACAGAGCTTAGTTCTCTCTCTTCCTCCTTCCCACTGTGCCCTCAGGCCTATATTTTCACACGCACAAAAAGATGCTCTGAAGCATTTTTCTAAACTAAAAGGCCATCTACCCCTAGGAAGAGCTTGGCCTCTTTCTTAGAATGCTGTAGCCACTGCAGTCAATTTTTGTTTTCAGGACCAGCATTCTCTTCTTGTTACTCAATTATAACTTGAGCTGCTGAACTAGGTTCCTGTGGGTCACTGTCTGTTCTAAATTCTCCTAGAAGTTGGTGCAGCCATGCAATGGTTTTCTCTGTGTCTCCTGCCCTCCTGTCGTGCTTAGCATGGTGATGCGTGCAGGTACCACTGCAAATGACTTTTGTGCCCAGGCCACATCCCTGGCCTCCTCTGACATCAGCGCAGCTGTGGTGGGCAGTGCCAGGCACATCACTGGAGTCCCACCCCCAGGTCCCACCCCCAGCAGGCTCCGTGCGGCCTCTGCTTTTCTGACTTGGAGCTCTCTCTGGAGCTATGGGAGTGGTCAGCCTATGCACAGGCATAGGCTGCAAGTGCAGGAAGGTCAACATGCTCAGGGATAAGCCTCTACCCCCAGGGACAGGTGTAGAGAATCAATGTCCCACCTCCCACCCTTCAAAGGAGCAATTCCAAAATCTGTTCTCACTAGTTTTGCAGAATATCTCAGCAGGCCTGGACCCTCACTGCCCACAGTGGTGACCGGCTCCCTAGTGCCCCTCTCTACTGGCTCTCCTCCTACTCCCTCACTCCTATTCCCTGGGATCACCTCCCAAATCAACTACCTGCAACCATGTCTTTGTCTAGGGTCTGCCTTCAGGGAGACCCAAATGAGGGCAGATACTTAATGACCGTGTATACAGTTGCCTTTAGTAATTACTTGTGGTGCTGAGCTGGAATCTTCTGGCTGCCTGTTGGTTCAGAGCCATTCTGCAGAGCATTGCTAACAAATCTTTGGCTTTCCTACTCCTGTTTCTTCAGGGACAAGTGGCTAGTGTGATGGATCTGCCCATATATTTCCTCTCTCATCTAGAGTGTGATGTCAGACAACTCTGGAAGCTTGATTCATCTGGGGAAAGCCTTTTGCCAGCCTGAAGAGCCATAAAGTTCTCCTGGTGTGACACGGAGCAAATGATTTCAGCGTCATATTACTGCCCCCAAACTCCGGTAGAAACAGGGTCTGAGGTGTCTCATCTTTTCAAGCAGAGGTGTTAAGAGATGCATTACTCATTGGTACTGCCCAGTTCTTGCCTTGTTAGGAGCTGCAGAGGAAAGTCAATGTTTTGACAAGGAAACTAAGGCCCAGAGCCAGAATGACCGTAAAACTCTGTCAATGGGTGCCCAAAGAATTCCACAACACTGCGTTTGACACTTAATTTCCCCCAGAATGAGTTGCCTGTCTCAGCCAGGGGCCTGCTGGGCTCATAAATTCTACCAGAGAAGCAGCTCTGTGTCCACTCATCCTGTTTCCTTTTGAAACAGTGAAACTTCCCTTTGCCCAGTCTCCAGAAATCCTTGTGGCAGCTGGATTCCTTGCTGGAGCCCTCACATCAGAGAGACTTCCTCTACTTGGCCTTGGTTTTCTCTGCAGCACTCCAGAGCAACTGTGGCTGGAGGGTCTCAGGGCTCTCCAACCTGGGCACCAAACTGAAGCAGGATGTTTCAGTTACTGAGTTATTCTTTGTGGAACAAGACACTGCATTTTGTGCTGTGCATATGTTCAATCAAATCCTTATACTCGGGCCTTTGAGGGGGTATTGCTAGACCCAATCTGTAGTTGAGGAAAATGTGGCTCAGAGAGGGTGAGTGGTTTATCTGAGATCTCACAGCCAGTAGTATATGGTAAAGTTCAAAGGCAGCCCCAAGCCTTTTGATTCCACATTCAGTGTTTTCCCCATCAGAGTATATTTCCTCAGAGTAGATGGTACTTGTGGTGGCTGATAAAAGTGGTGGTTGGGCGACGTAGATTTGCAGGTGTCTGTTAAGCCTATTGGGAGTAGAGAGAAGATATGTCCACCAGAGAGATGACCTCTGTTGTAGAGCAGCTTATCCACCGTTTAGAACTGACTAAAACACGTGAGGCTGCCAGTCAGTTGGCTGGCTCTGGGCCATCTAGCAGCCTTCCCATTCCCACATGGTTTCCAAGTTATCCTAGAGTAGGTTGGGTTGTTCTGGACACTAGACAATAGTATTCTGATCTCAGTCAGACTCCTATGTGTTGATCTTGGGAGAACCAAACATTTAGAGCTTGGTGCCTTATTGCTCATGGATTTCACCAGCATCAAGACCCCAGAGATGGGAACCAAAATTTGGTCCAATCGTGGTGACCCCAGTAGAGATGGACTCCCTTTGTCCTATCTGTGAGGTCTTGCCAGGGCGGCTAGTCAGTCCCTTAGTGTCCCTTTGCAAGCAGCAGTGTATGCAACAAAAGGTGTGGATTTCATTTCCTGTAATACATGCCTTCTCTCTTCCATGAGGAAGCATGATATTTTCCTGATGTTAGAACTCAGAGGAGAGACACATGTCGAGGTCATGCAGAGCCTATGCTCCATGATAGCCATTCCAGAGTAAATCCTGGATTGGAAGACATATTGTACAACCAGTATTTTCCTATCAAGAGGAGTCAACCTTTTGTCTGATCACAAGTGCATTTTGCAGATTATCTCAAATAAATTTGGGTTAATGCAATCCAAACTCTTTTTCGACACCTACAAGTCTGCATAGGATCAGACTCCAGCCCTGCAACTTGTGCTCTTGCTCATCACCCTCCAGCCATGTTGGCCTTTGTTGTATTGTTCTTCCTGCCAAGCCAGTCAGTTCCTCTGTGTGTGTGTGTGAGTGTGTGTTTGAGGTGGTGGGGTGAGGGTGGGGCTTAACACAGGCTCCTCCCTTCCTGCTTTGCATGGCTGGCTCCTTCCCAGAATTCTGCCCTCCTCTCAACAGCACCTCCTCAACAGCACCTCTCAACAGCACCTCCTCATTCCCCATCCACTGCTTCCTTCTAAAACCTGATTCTCCATCACATGACCAAGCTATTTCCTTCCAGCATTGCTGCCCTCTGAAATTGTCTTGTTTGTTTGTTTGTTCCCCTGTCTATTGTTTGCCTCTCCTTATTGGAATGCAAGCTGTTGCCCCTAGAACAGTGTCTGGCCCATAGTAGGTGTCCCATAGAACATTTGTTACATGAATGAATTCCTTACAAGAAATGTAGTTGTAGCTTCCAGAAACTCCATCTGGAATTCACAGCAAGTTGATAATGACTCTAAATTTCACTTATCTGTTATTGCTAGCCTGATGCCTTCCCTCTTTTTTTTAAAGATTTTATTTATTTATTTGAGAAAGAGAAAGTGAGCGAGGATGAGGAAGGGAGGGGCAGAGTGAGAGGGGACGAAGACTCCCTGCTGAGCAGGGAGCCTGATGCAGGGCTCCATCCCAGGACCCTGGGGCCATGACCCAAGCCTAAGGAAGGTAGACGCTTAACCTTTGAGCACTCAGTCACCCCTGCCTTCCCTTTTCACTACTCCACTCCTCACCCTATGATCTTTCTCTCCTTCTTTCTTCCCGTCCCCCTCTCCCTTCCCTCCTCTTCCTTTCAGCTGTGCTCTGCCTTCTCCTCTGTCTTTTCCTGCCTGCCTGCCTGGGATGCCACCAACTCAGTAGACAGACAAGGAGATAGTCCCACCTGGCTTACCCCAAATGGCCATTGTTATGACTAAGAAAATTTTTTCACTGGCTCACAGATGTTTATGTGATGTCTATCCAACGAACTCCAGACAGTCCTAGGGCGCTGAATAGACAACCTAGCCCTTCCCCCCGATGTGATTACTGTAGCTTAGAACATGTTTGCTAGTATGACATTTGAGCCTAGGTCCTGGAGATGAACAGGTAAATTCATCACAGGTGTAAAACAAGGACCAGACATACTGAGACTCTCTTGCTCAAATAGGGAGTTTAATGTATTTATAAATGCTTACTGCCTTGTCTGATTCTTATAGGAGGCTTCAGTAGAAAGTCAGTGCTGCCTCCCAAATCCTGCTGAATGATAATGTTCCAGGGATACCAGCACTTGAAAACAAAAGTGACTACTCTTTTGTCCTAATCTTAAATCCCATCACCTTGGCTGGAACTGCTGAGTGCTGATAATGAGTGCTGAGATGCAATTTGAGGACAGTAATTAGGTATTAAACCTGGACAGGTACTAACCAAAAGGTGTGTGGCCCCTTCCTGCAGCACTATGAAAGCGAATCTCTCCAGACTAGATAAGCTGGCCATTGGCAGGAGGATGGAGCTGCATTGTGGCAAAGTGAAATGTGATTTTAATGATTCTGAGCACATGGTTTCTGCCTCCAGCAGGCTAGATTTGTAGGCTGGCATTTTTTTTCCTTGGGTGGATTCCAGAGGTTGTATAACTTGCACATTTCTAAGCTATGGAATGGTAGATGGGGACTTGCCTTTCTGTTATGAGCACGTACAGTATGGGTAGTGGTTAAGCACAGTCAAACAGCCTCCTAAAGATGTGTTGTGCCCCAGTCCATATGGAATAAATCATAGGGAAAAGGAGCCTGAGGTTTCGGGAGTTTTAAAATAGTTGGAAGATGTGGATCAAAGCTCTGGATTTCTGGGCAATTCCCCACCCCAAACATCACTACCCCCACCTCGTATATATGTGCACATACATGTTCAAGCACGTGCATGTGCATATACCCCCATACACACGTTCCTCTTCTGTTTCATTTCTCTTAGACTTATCAAGCTCACCCACCTGGGGCCTTTCTTATAAATGTAGTTTTGCAGCCTCTAACCCAGGCCTATCAAAACACCAGGGGTCTGTATAATCAATAAGCCCTCTAAGTAGGGTTGCCAGATAAAATTCAAGACAGTCAGTGGAATTTGAATTTCAGATAAATACAAATAATATTTTAGTGTAAGTATAACTCGAGCATTATTTGGGGCATTCTTATACTGAAAAATAATTTATCTGAAATTCAAATTTGTGTATTTACTTGCTTAATCTGGCCACTTTCGACCTGTGGTCCCATACATTAAGGAAATGTTGCAGACCGTAACCCATCTCAGGAATTTGCAATGTCCACTAATGCCTCTGAGAAGTCCTGCAGAAAATAAACATACACTAAAAAGTTAATTATTGCTTATCTGGAATCAGATTTCCCTGGGCATCCCATATTTTATCTGGCTACCCTACACAGGACCCCCTTTTGAGGAATACTTCAAGGGGTGCACTTTGGAAACACTAGATTTTAAAGTGTCAGTTAGATAGGTGCAATAAGGCTTCCTGGAGGAGGCTATTTGAATAACCAAAAGGGAAGGCAGGAGTCCTCCAGCAGAGGCTGATGGGAGCAGTGTGCAGAAGGGGGCTGGAGGACTGACTGCATTGCCCTGCTAGGCATACTGTCTCTCCTCCACAAGCAGAGAGGTCCTCCCTAGAGGGTGGGTGGGTGGAGGAGAGCTTCTAGAACCTTGAGGAGACCCAGTGGTTATCTCCAGACCATCCTTTCACATAGAAAACTGACCTTGTAGGGTGTGGGCAGAAGTATCAGGCTCCAACTCTGGAAGAAAAATTGCAATATTCTGGAGTCAACATTTCCATTTGAAATTCAAGCAGGAGCATTGCTTCTTTATCCCTGCTTCCTTCCCTTCTTCTCTCTTTCCCTCCCTCCCTCCCTGTCTCCCTTCCTCTGTCCTCCTCTTCCTTTTCTTCCCCTCCCCCTTCTCCTTCTTCTTTCTAAAGTAAATATTTTTAAAATAATAGATTTGTTGAGATATAATTTGCATACTAAAAATTCTCTCCACTAAAGTGTAGGTTCAGTGGTTTTTGGTATAATCACAAGGAGGTGCCATCACCACTACTAATTCCAGAACATTTCATCAGCCCCAAAAGAAACACCATACTTACTAGCAATCATCTCCATTCCCTTTCTGTATTTCTAGATTTGCCTATTCTGGACATTTGTATAAATGGAATCATATAATATGTAGCCTTTTCTGTCTGCCTTCTCTAACTTAGAATGATGTTTTCAAGGTTTGTCTATGCTTTATTCCTTTTTATGGCAAACATATTGTGTGGATATACCATATTCTGTTATCTAATCATCAGTTAATGATCATTTGAATTATTCACACTTTTTGGCTTTTATGAGTAATGTTCTTATGAACCTCCATGTACAGGCTTTTTTATAGATGCATGTTGTTAATCCTCTTTGGTACACGGCAAGGGGTGGAACTGCCGAGTCCTCTCTTTGAGGAACTGTATGTTTACCTGGAGGATCTGCTAAACTGTTTTAATTTTTTGAGGTTCTTTTTAACTTTTAACTTTTTGACGGTCTGCCAAGCTGCTTTCCAGAGTGTCTGTACCATTTCACATTCTTGCTGGCAGTGTGAGGGCTCTAATTTCCTCCCACCCTCACTAACTTTGTTCCTGCCTGTCTTTTTTATTTTAGCCATCCTCGTGGGTGCGAAGTGAAATCGCATTGTGGTATTGATTTGCATTTTCCTAATGACTAATGACATCGAGCATCTTTTCATGTGCTTCTTATGGCCATTTATATATCTTTGGAGAAATATTTATTCAAATCTTTTAAATTGGGTTGTTTGTCCTTTCATTGTCAAGTTGTAAGAGTTCTTTATATATTTTGGATACAAGTTTCTTATCAAATATATGATTTGCAAATATTTTCTCCACACATGGGTTGTCTTTTCACTCTCTTAATGGTGTCCATAAAGTAATTTTGGTTTTTTTTTAACTTAAAATCTTCCATTCTTACCTCCTCTACTTTCAGGCTATGTCACTTCACTATTTGGAAGTTGGCATATTCCCAAGCACATGTGGGATATTTATTTTGGAAGTTAGGTGTTACAGAGGTCCTCGAAGAATAAAGTTTTAAAAAGCATATTTGATGTCATAATTTTATATTTCTCAAATTAAAAAAAAACAAATATCTCCTTAATTCAAATAACAGAAAATAAAGGATATGAAATTATATCAGTTTGCGAGGAAACCCAAAAGATGTCATCATCTGCATGGGGCATGCCCTCCTGAGGAAGGGGTTTACATTATCAAAAGCAGTCCTAAGTTTTAATGTAATCAATACTTTTAAAGATTTATTGTTTTAGAGAGAGTAGAGTTGCATGAGCAGGGAGAGGGACAGAGGGATGGGGAGATGAGAAGTAGACTGCCCCCGAGTGTGAAGCCTGACACAGGGCTTGACCCAAGGACCCCGAGTTCATGACCTGAGCTGAAACCGAGAGTTGGATGCTTAACCAGCTGAGCCACCCAGGTGCCCCAAATGATAATTAATTTTAAGTGAAGATTCTTGCTGCTCCAGTCTCAGAAGATACAGAGAAAAATCTATATTTTTCACTGTTAGTTTATATTCAGGACTAATATGTGTGTACAAACTTGTGCACGCATATGTATATGTGAATTAGTTTTCCATCCTGAAACTTGAGTTATGGTTTTGGTTTATATGCAAACTTTAGAATGTGTGGGTTAAGATTCTTTTGCAACTTGGGGCTAAGTTGTAAAATTTGAGTTAAAGGGAAGTTTAGCTGCCAAGTGTTTGACCTCCTGTTTCTAAAGCTGATGAATAATAGTTTGTGATTTTTTTTAACTCTTTTCACTGGATTCTGACAGAGAGAAACCAGTCCTTGGGAGATTCAGGGATGTGCTGACCTTCTTGGCTATACATGGGGTCTTCTTTGGGGAAAGCAAGAAGCAAAGAAGGACCAGCTCAAGTCAGAGGCAGCCCAGGTATACTCAGATGTGTGATTTTATTGGTTTCTTGCTTTCCTCTTAGGTACACCCATCAAGGATGTGAGTTAGGGATTCTGCTACTAAATTATCATGTGACCTTGTGTCTTCCCTCTTCACCCACCAGCAGGGAATAGACAAGATCACTTCTGAGGTCATTTTTGGCTAAAATATTCCTCAATTTCCATAGCAAATCTGTAGAAGGAAGTTCCTATGTCTACAAGATATTTCTTCAGCAATTGTGGGAGGCAGATCATGGTGGTTTGGATGGATTTTAATGACTATCCTGCAGACAAATCCCATTATCCCCAGTGTGCCCCTGCTCAGGTTAGTGCCCTGGCTGCTGTTGTTACCGGACTATGTTAACAAAGTGGCTGGCTGGTGTCACAGTGCACTTTAGCTGGATATCTTGGGGTTCTTTGTTGTGGGAAACAGAAGGTGACTTGCGCTTATTCAGGTATAAGGGGACCCACTGGAAGGGCATGGAGGAATACAAGGGTCTGGGGAGAAGGATGGCATGAGGAAGTTTCAATAGCAGGGGCTGCTCTGGAGGCTGGTCCAGGCATCTATACGGGGTAAATGGATTCTAAAGAGAAGTATTCTTTTCATCCTGCTGCTCACAATTGAGAATGCAGAGAAGAAGTGTGGCAGTCATCAGTGCTATTGACCAATACCATTCTTCTCTTCTCTTGGCTGACTGTGATAGCATTATACTTCTTGACCTTTTGTGCTTGGCTATGTCCATGTGTTGTTCTGGCCGATGAATTTAGAGTAGAAATGACATGTGCCAGCCTGGAACATTTATGCTGAGATGAGACCCTGTGGAGTTTTTGTTTCTATTGCCTTTGTCATCATAAGACCAGGTATTTAAATGCAGCTTGCATCAACCCAGACCAAGGGACCACAGTTAGCAAAGACTCACTTTTGACCTGGAATGGCTATGTGGCATGAGAAAGAAAAAATTTTGTTAATTTAGCCACTGAGAATTTGGAGTTGCTTGTTACCGAAGCAATATCAAACTTAACCAGACTGATACTGGGACCTCCCATTTGAGAGGATCCCTAGTGTGGGTCATGTGCTCACCTCCAGAGGAGAAGAGGATACCTGTATTCCCACTAAGTTCTATTCAATGGGAGACATTTAATTACCTCAAAGGAAATGGATGTACTATTACCAAAAGAACAAGGAATTCATGCTAGCAAACTCCTTCACTATGGAGGTCACAGTAACCATCAAGAAATCAAGCCCATGACCTGACCGCACAAATGCCTACTCTGTATGAGCAGATGAGCTGCCATAATTAGCTCTTGTCTCAAAGTAACAGCCATGTGACCCTCTACTTCATAGCAGTCTGCACACCAAAACCAAAATGAGCTTCTGAATTCTGGCCGTTTCCAACAGGCCAAACCTGTCTCCAGAGTGATTCATTTGTCACCTACTATATTTAATTTAGTTTAAAAACACAAGATCTTTCTCGAAAAAAGTTCAAAATTCACAGATCATATTAAATATTAAAATACACTTTATTGCATAGCGTTAACAGCCTGTATTAAAATACTCAATAAATTATGCTTTGTTTGTGCCATGGTTATAACATGAATAATACATTGAGAAACTTTTATGCATTTAATAGGATTAAAAAATCTTTTCCTAGACTTTTCTTCTCCCTGTTCTGGCAGGTTAGTGCATTTTGCCACCATTTGACACATTTAAGCCATCATTTGAATCACCATGCTACCTCCAACTAGAGAGCTGGGTAATTAAAAAGAACAAGAATAAGTATATATAATGAATTTGGAAGGCTTGCTAATTATGTGCATATTGTACTATATTAATACTGCTAATAATTCAAAGGACAACTAACATAAAAAAATCATCTAATTTGCCATGCTCTCCCAGAGCCACATTTTATAACACTGCCATAGGGAGAGATATGGATTAAATCATTTTTCTTTCTTTAATCTGTGAAAGTCATTGGAGAGCATAAAAGGCAACAGGTCTCCACATTGTTTAGACTTCAAGTGTCTGGATATTCTGTGGTGGTATTTCCGTGAATGGGGAGAAGCAGATGATCAATAGAAGAGATGAGGTTTACTTATTGTGCAAGGTTGGGGAATTTGTGCTGGTTTAGATTCTGTGGAAGAAAGTTGATAGTTGATGAGATGTCTATTTTAGTCCATATGTTCCAGGTTATTGCAGTATTTTATAATAGCAAACAACTGGAAACAACCTAAAAGTTTATCAGTTAGGATCAGGTTGAATAAATTATGAACATCCATGCAATGGAATGTTCATTGACTATATGCAAAATGATGAAGGAATCCTCTCTGCGGACACATGGAAAATGTTCTAATGCATATTTTAAGTTCATATGAAAATGAGTAAAACATGCTATCATTTGAATTAATGATGGGGGAAAGAGTGTACATTGCCTTTGCATGCATATGCATTAAAAATCTCTATAAGGATACAGAAAAAAACTAGTAACTGTTCATTTATTTGTGGCAGAAATAGAACTTGGGTAAATGATAAAAAGGATGGGAGAAGTAAAGTTCTCTGAATATTAATTATGATTTTTAATTTTCCAACTAGGCGATATATTATCTATTCAGAGAATTATTACTAAATAATAATATATATCTGTTATATATATAATTAATAATTAATATTAACCCCACCCCCAAAAGGAGCTAGTAATTTTTGGAAAAGTGAAATGTTTCTCCCAGTTCAGGGAAAATGTGAGACCCTCAGTCACCACAGAACATTGTAACTGGGCCAGTGAGAAACAATCAGCTTCTCCATGCTGGCATGGGAAAGACCTATAAAGACCACGCACTCGGTGAGCTTCTGCCTGAAGAAGAGAGAGAGAGACTGGCAGAACTTATCCACTGCTTTATGGTAGCTATTTCCAGAGACTAAGCTCAGAAACACTCAAATAAAAATGGTTATGAATACATTAGACCACATTGGTACACTCAGATGCCTACTGGCCTGGCTGGTAAGAAATCGGTTGAAGTATAAGGAGTGTGAGGTCCTTCTTCAGGGGCAGCTGCTGTCAGCCTTGCCCTGTGGCCAGCGGCTCTCAAGGAATGCCAGGGTTGCAGGGCTGCCGAGAAGCAGAGTCTTCCAAGGGAAGATGACAGTCTAGATTTCTATGTGGAATCTCCTGAATTTTATGTGCAGGCAAATAATTTTTAAAAAGGTTAAACTGAATGAGCTAAACAATTTCTCTGTGGACCATATACAGTTGCCTGGCTATAGTTTCTGACCATCACCACAGAAAGCCATGCATTCAGGAGGATCCAAATTTAGGTGCACCTCTAAGGCATGAAATTTCCCCCATGGAATGTATATTTTGCTGAAAGCAGAAAATGCTGAATCCCTGAGGATCTTCAGTTGCTGATGACCAGTTATGCTCACCTACCATGTGCTATTCTTCCACAAGTAAATCTCACTGTGAAAGTGACTCAAATCTGTGTCTCCGAAGTGTGCAAAGCACATGTGGAAGGACATTCTTTAAAGCATGATTTCATATAGTGAAAATCGGAAATCTCTCACCTGTTCTTCAACAATGGACTGTTGTGTAAGCTCCAGAATATCCATGTTGGGACAATGCAATAGAACAAGAGACACCAACATGTGTCATGGGAAAAAGTGAGTTGAAGAATAGTAAATTTTCTACAATCCCATCCTTTCTTTTTTTAATAAATATTTTTATTATACTATGTTAGTCACCATACGGTACATCGTTTTTGATGTAGTGTTCCATGATTCATTGTGATCCCATTTTTCATAAAAACAACAAAGTATGTGTCTACTCCTAAATATTTATCCTAAATACATATATATGAAAAATTATTTTCTAAAGATATTTTGTATATTCCTTTTCTTGAACAAGTTAAGACACTAACACACTTTAACTCTTCATGAAACATCCCATCCCTTCTTCCTTGTCTTAGTTCTAGCTTCTTTTAGGAAATAGAATTTTAAAAATAGTCAATGATAAATTAAACATATTGTATTAGTGTTCTCCAGAGAAACAGAAGCAATAGGATATCTATCTTTGCTACATCTAGAGTTGTGTGTAGATATATGTTATTAGGAATTGGCTCACACAGTTATGGAGGCTGAGAAGTCCCATAATCTGCCATCTATAAGCTGGAGACCCAGGAGAGCTGGTGGTGTAACTTCCATTCCAAGGACAAGACAAGACTGATGTCCCACCTAAAGCAATCAGTCAGAGAGGGCACATTTTACATTCCTCTGTCTTTTTGTTCTATTCTGGCCCTCAATGGACTGGATGAGTCCTACCTGCTCTGCTTTACTCAATCTACCAATTCAAATACTAATCTCATTCAGAAACACCTTTGCAGATAAACCCTGCTTACTTTGCCTCATCTGTTTTTTCCCTGTGGAATCCACAGTGAAGGCTCTTGCACAAACTTTCCCATCACTCCCTCTGCCTCCTTACTGACCCTCATGCTTTCCTGTGTTGCCCTAGGCAGTATAATGTGCCTCCTCCGCTTGGAACTATAACAAACCATTTTTTCAATGGTAGTCATCTCCTAGTAATAAAATATACATTTTAAATCAGAAAGAAAGGAAAAGAAGGGATTGGAGGGAGGAAGGAAGGGAAGAAGGCAACGAGGAGTAAAGAAGGGAGAAAGGAAGGAATGAGGCAGACAAGCTGCATGCAGGGCATGAGTCAGAGCAGAGAGGCCAGCGAGGAAGCTTCTGGAGTCATTCCAGTGAGATGGGATGGGTGCTTGGGCCACTGTGGCAGGCAGTGCATAGGAAGGAGGGTGTGGATCTGAGGCATTTTGAGGGTAATATCTACAAGGCCTGTTGTTGGAGTGTAGGTGGGAAGTGAAGTAAATAAATGGATCAAGGATGAGTTTCCTGCATTTCCAGCCTGAGGACTGGGTACGTGGTAGAGCCACTTACTAAGACAGAAAAAATGGGATGGGACCAGGATTGGGGCTCCTGGCTGGGTAACCCCTGGCAAGTCACCTAATTTTGTTGTGCCTCAGTGTCCTCATCAACATAATGAGAATGGAAATGGAAACTACTCATAGGGGTGCGGACCAAACAAGGTGGTAAAATATGTAGAAGAGTGCCTGGCACATGGTGAAATCTCAGTAGATATTGGTAATGCTGCTGCTGCTGACAAGACAACAATGATGGTGACAATAGCAATGATAATGATGGTGATGACAATTTGGTGCATGTAACATGGTGATGAAGAATATGACATGATGACGATGATGACAAGACAATGATGACAATGACAATGATTTGATGATGATGGTGACGGTGACAATGACAAGGATGATGATGACAAGGACAATGATGGTAGTGATGGTGATAATGATGATGGTAACGATGATGACAATGATAATGACGATGGTGATGATGACAAGGACAATGACAGTGATGGCAGTCACTGCTGGAGCAGGAGCAGAGGAGGAGAGGGTGCACGAGGTGGGTGGGGCGGAGGGTCCTGCAGGGCGATCAGTGGTGGATCTGTAAGCCAGGAGAGCAACAGGGGACCTCTGTGGTTTTATAGAGGGAGAGGCATGCTCAGATGTGCATTCTGAAGTCCCGGTGTGGCTGTCACACAGAGAATGGGCTGGAGTTGAGAAAGAGGGTGTGTGGAGACCAGCTAGGTGACCTTGATCCCTTTCATGCTGACCTGAAGATGCTGCAGAGAGAGGAGTGGTTGGTTGTGTAGCAGGTATGAACCATAACTCACAATCACCAGCACACAATAAATATAACAAATCTTAATTTTCTTCAAGTCAACTTAAACCTGACCTTGACAGGCCCCTGCCTCTACCGTGTTGCTGAGGGAAAGTCAACCTCAGACATTAATTTCGTATTTCTTGTCATCCACTTACTCTGTAGAGTTATGAAAATGTCCTTGGGTCTCGCATGGCATCAAGGCTCCAGAGTTCACAGTGGTTGCCTCAGCCACACAGCCTTATCCTCCTGTGAGGTGCCTTCATGCCTGGATACCCTGTGGTTCCTATGTGTCACCATTTAGGAAAAGGCAGGGAGGCCTAGGGTTCAGTGTTCCTCCCAGAGCACCTCCAGGCAGCAGGGCCTTTGACCTTTTTCCAGGCTTCCCTTCTCACTTCAAGGAAAACATAAATCAATAGATCAGGGAGTTATGTTGCTGAGCAAGAAGCATTAATCACCTTGCTAGCAGCTGGTGCAGGTGCAAAGCAAGCTTGACTTGGGGAAGGAATCAAATATCTCTGGTCTGTTATACCAGCATGACAGAGCATGTGGGGGCCAGGGCACAGTTGGCTTGTGTTTTAGGAGGGGTAGCTCTCTTCCTTTCCACTCCAGCTCTTTTACCTTGTTGTTGAGACTAGTGTGTGTTGGGAGGAGGGTGCTCTTTGCAAGTGGAGGTGGGAAAGCAGCCTGAGCTTGGTGGCAGCTGCTCAGCAGCACTGGGAATACCAGGTGCCCTAGGGAGCTGCCTCCCAGCAAGAGTGGAGGCCTCCAGGGACACAAGGCTTTATCTCACAACTGACAGAAGGCATTAATGGTGCCAGAAGTTATTGTGCATGTAACCATGAGTCAGTCCCATGCTAAGCACATGGCATCCACCACCTCATTGAATCTTCTGGGACATACATTGTATTGTTGTCAGCCTTGAGATATAGAGAGGAAATGGAAGCAGAGATAGTGACTTGCCCTAGATCTGACTGAGCTCTTGACAACCCCCCCTGCCTCCCATGGAGCCCCCCAGGGGTGCCACACTGGCAGGGCTACTGCTGACAAGGTGGAGGAGTATTCCTTTGGACCTCAGGTAGGGCAGGTGCACCACTTTCTAGGTGTCCTTTGGGTCACTTTTGGAAATGATAAGAAGCCTTCCCTCATACCTCTCACTTCATTTCCCCTTTCTTGTCTCCTTTTTGCCTCTTCCTCTAACCTTATTATTTCTTCTCCTTCCTGCCCTCCCCAAAGCTCCAGGCCATGTGAGAAAATGCCATTTCTTTCTCTCCATGCCTTTCCATTGACCCTCAACCCTGGGTCTGAGAATTTCCCATCCCAGACCATCCAATCCCCTCCATGGCTCGCAGTTACAGGAAGTCTCAGACAGCATGCTTTATTCTGCTGGAAGGCCTTCTAGTACATGCTTCTGGCTGATGAGAATGATGAGGGTTTCATTCTGCTTGCTAATTTTGTTAAGCAGACAAACCCAAACCGTGCCAGTGCAGGTGTCCACCTCTGTAAGCTTTACATTTTTGTTGTTTAGCAAATAGCAGCCCCTGACCATGTCTGCAGTTCTGAAGTCTCCAATTAGTACTCAGACTGCACAAATGGGCTGTACCTAGGGGGCTGCATGCACAAAACCCATGGCTACAGCCACACAGGTGGGCTGCAGGGGGTCTGAGGATGCAGTTGCTCTGTTGGAAGTGTTTCATCCTTGTAGGGAAGAGGATGCATCACATTTGGCATGCTCATTAGGTCATTGCACACCCCCTCTGTGGCCAGCATGAAGTCAGAGCCATTACAAGAACTGCTAACTTCCTCAAATGATTCTTCTTTTTTCAGACCACATTTCTCTTTTGAGCAAGGCAAAGAGTTTTCCTGTCTTCAGAAAGTGAAGAGAGGCTGGTTGGGTTGCCTCTCCCTTGTATAGAATTAGTGGGGCTTCCTCATTCCCAACAGAAGGAGCCAGGCTGCTGTCATCTCTTAAGACAAAGGGCAGAGATGGAATTGGGAGGTGTAAAGCAGTGAGCACTGGAGCAGGAGTCCAGAGGCTGGCAGGAGTCTAGAGTCCAGTGCAGCTGTCCCCGCACAGTTCTGGGCAAGTGACAAGCATCAGTGATGTTAAAATGTTGACACCTGGCTCTCTCTACCATGCCTCCAGTTAAATTAGGAGCAACAAACCAGAGCCTGCAGTGGCCAGATGAAAAGCATAAATATTCATAGAGGGATAGGAGTTAGACAGCAGATGCTGAACTGCTTGAATTGTGAACCATGCAAGCCCCACCTGGTAATTGTCTTTTAAGAAGCTGCATGTGCCAAGCAATGTGACCACATAAACACACTCCTGGGCTGAATGAGGCAAGGGATCATGAGGCTATGACCCCTAGAAGTAAACTTTCATCCCTATTTGGAATTGCTTTTTGCACTCTGAGGGGCCAATGCCTCTGATGTCACAGCTGGAAATACCTGACAGACCATAAGAGGAGGACACCTTGGCAGGGAGAACAAAAGTTAAAACCAAGGTTGGGTGATCCTAGCACCAAACTTGGAGCACACTATTGAGGGAGGGTGAATCATCCTGCCGGCCCAAGTAATTGACATACCTTAGCCTCATCGATGGACAAGAGGAGCTCATCAGAAAGGCAGCTAGCTGAGCCTCTGGTGAGATTCCAGCCTGTGGTAGCTCTGCCCAGAGGGCAGCTTTCACTGATGAAGCTATTCATTAATACAGGTTCACCAGCCTCCCACAGACAGCTCTGAGCCATTTGTTTGCTTGTCAAGCTGGGTGTTGCTCTCTGCCAGGCTGCAAGAAGCTGACATTAATATTTTTATCAGCCTGACTTTGGGAGGTCAGCTGGGATTATTACAGATGACATCTCCCTGATCTTAGCAAATAAAATTGGTTAAAATGTGCTGAATCAGAAACTCCGGCTGAATAGTTAAAAGCTACAGTGTGTTACAGTCTGGGATCACGTCTGATTGCTTCATTGGGGAGAATTGTTTCAGATCAGAAAACTCAGGAAACTTGTAATTCAAGAGAATAGAAGAAAGGTCTTGAGGAAAGAGGTGGAAAGTGTGAAAAGTGGCCTTTCACGTCAAGGATGACCCTCCTGTCAAGTGCAGCCTCCTTGAATGTGACTGAGTGCACTTTCCTATTTTTAGTCTTAGAAAGTTGTGCTTTTTATTTATCCAAATATACATAAACTATGTGTGATGGTTAAATTTAATGTGTCAATTTGACTGGGTCACAGGATGCCCAGATATTTGATCAAACATTATTCCGGGTGTGTCTTTGAGGGCATTTCTGAGTAAGATTAACATTTGAATTAACTGATCAGGCAGGTTGCCCTCCCCACTGTGAGTGGGCCTCACCCAATCACTGAAGGGCTGAAAAGAATAAAAGGCTAAGTGAGAAAGAATTCTTGCTCTCTGCCTATCTTTCATCTGAGACATTGATCTCCTCTGTCTTCAGACTTAGACTAGAACTAAACCACTGGCTCTCCTGGATCTGGACTTCTCAGTCTCCAAATCGTGAGCCAATTCCATATATTTACATATACACATACACACACAGATACATAAATATATATATGTATTTGTATATATATAGTATATTGCATATTACATATGTATTCCTTATATAGTATACATATATATTCCTTGTATGTTTACACATGTGTGCACACATGTGTATATATGTACATGTGTATGCGTATATATGTGTGTGTGTATACATGTATATTAATTCCTTTGAAAGAGAGAAAGACAGAGGGAGAGAATCATCCTATTGGTTCTGTTTCTCTGGAGAACCTTGACTAATACAGTATATGTGTACAAAGCATGTAAACAATCAAATCCACCAAGAGCCAAAGAAAGTTCTGGAAGCTCACCACATGGGGTGGTGTAGCTTTAGAAATGCTAGTGCTCCTAGAGATAATCTACATTTTACAGATGGGGAAACTGATGTCCAGAGAGTAGAAGAGCCTTGCCCATCCCAGTTACCCGGGTGCCTTCTTTATGTATGTGTGTGGTGAGAACACTTAAGATCTACCCGCTTAGCAAATTTCAAGTATATAATACAGTACTATTAACCGTAGTCATATTGCTATACATTAGATCCATAGCGCTTATTACCTTGCATAACTGAAACTACGTACACTTTGACCAACATTTTCCCACTTACCCTTCCAGCAAATACTGTATGATCTCACTAATATATGGAATCTAAAGTAGTCAAACTTACGGAAGCAAACAGTAGAATGGTGGTTGCCACCAACAAAATGGGAGAAAATAGTTATCAGATACCTTCTTACTAACTGAGCTGGGTCTGATGTTCGGCCTCTTTAGTCTGGACCTTGTATTCTCCCAACTACACACATACTCACGCACATGAAAGTACACACACGAATGCACTCATGCATTCACATGTACACGTGTGCACACACACATGTATATACATGCACACGCACACCCAAACCTCCTAGAAACTTGATGGAGAACACCACCATATCACACGTGTCAGCTGCTTGCTCTGTGTCAGGCAGTGAGTATTTGAAATGGATTGACAGATCCGATCTTCGCAATGATTCTATGAGGTAAGGCAAATCTGTTCCTAATTTATAAGAAAACTAAGGCTCAGAGAAGTGAAGCAATGTGCTCAAGGACACAGAGCTAGTAGGCAAAGTAGCAGATTTTGGATCATGTAGTCTTACTCCAGTGATGAAAAGAGCTTGGAGGTTCAGTGATATACCTTGGGAGAATTTTGGCTCTCAGATCCTTGAAGAAAATCTGGTTAGCTGAGAGGTCATCAAATGCCATATTGGGATAGGGAAATTACCTTGTCTCCTGATTTCTGTCACTGATGAGATGACTAGAGGAAGATCCTTGTAGCTCTGCATCTCTGGGAGCCTATCAATAGGCTGACGAGGGTCATGCAGTAGCCAGAGTAGCTGGACTGCCATGGCTGTGATCTTGAAGGGGGAGCTTGTGGTGGCAGAAATCCAGGATGGCCACCAAGATTCTCGCCCCCTTGTGTACACACCTTGTATGATTTCCTCCCTTGAGTGTGGCAGATGTTGTGATATGATGTGATATCATTACCGTGGTTGTTAGGTTGCATGACTAAGGAGTTTTGCAGATGTGATTAAGGTTATTAGTTAATTGACTTAACAAATAGGAAAGTATCTTAGTGGGCTTGACCTAATCACATGAGCGCTTTAAGTCTGGGTCTAGGGCACCTGGGTGGCTCAGTCAGTGAGGCATCTGCCTTTAGCTCAGATCATGACCTCAGGGTCCTGGGATCAAGTCCTGCATTGGCTCCCTGCTTGGTGGGGAGTCTGCTTCTCCTTCTCCCTCTCCTGCTCTCTCTCTCTCTCTCTCTCTCTGTTAAATAAATAAATAAAATCTTTAAAAAAAAAAAAGTCTGGGTCTAGAGGTCAGAGACAGAGCTGGTGAGATCCCTGCTGGGCTGGAAGAAGGTGGAAATCCAATCCATATTGTGAGCTGACTATAAGGCCCATAAGGCAGGAAGCTGAGGGCATCCTTGGTTGCTGAAAGTGATCCCAGCTAATGACTAGCAAGAAAATGGGGACCTCAGCCCTACAACTTCCGGAAACTGAATTCTGGCAGCAAATTGAATTAGTTTGAAGAGCACAAGTCCCAGAGAAGCTCACAGCTACCCAACCAGATCCTCAATTACAGCCTGTGAGACCCTGAGCAGAAGACCCAGCTAGGAAGTGCCCATATTCCTGACTCATGGAAAATGTGAGGTGATAAATTTGAGTTTTGAGCTGCTAGTTTTGTGGCAATTATTAGACAGCAATAGAAAACTAATATAGCATGCTTGAATGACATCCTGGGCTCTATGGAAGTGGTGTCTCCACTGCCATCTTTCCAGCTTAGTAGCCCAGGGGTAGCCCAGCTTGGTTTAATGCCTGGTTTCTGCTCTGATCCTCAATCAGGAGGAAAGCACCTTGTGAATTAGCATAGGCCAGTGGCCTCACAATCTGTCCACAGGTAGATGCAGATGAGTTCCCAGAGCCAGTGGATTCCTGACTGGGGTCCTGAAGATGGTCACGTGACTGAGGAATTATAATGTCCCTCCTTCCTGTAGAGAGGGCTGCTGGTTCCTAGTGAGAGCAAGTCGTTTCTGTTGGCTCAAACTCAACCTATGTTTTAAAAATTTTAAAGTCCCTGGGCATGTACTATGGCTTCCATTTCTGGATGTGCTTATCGTGAACGGGAACTTGAAGGGATCTGATCTGACTCTTGTGATTCCAAACATTGTTTGTGTCAGCTACTGAATTAACAGTCTTCCTCCTGACAAAATTGTTAAATTCCACCCATTCTCCATCGTTTTAAAGTCTTTAAAAACATTCCACCTTGTTGTTTTTCTTTGGCACTTTCTGCCAGCGTGGTCACATGCAGGGTATTCATGAGGTCCTGGAGTAGTTTTTAGATGTTCCATCTGGAAACCGTTCATATTGCAGGAATGAGGGAAACACAATGGACTACTATGGCCTTCCTGCCAGTGCCCATGGGAGAAACTCACCTTTTTTTCTCTTTGGTGGCTATTTTAAGAATTTTCAGAGTATCTAAAATAAGAATCCAGTATCTGGCCAGTGTGAAAACTGGCAGTGACAGTGGGGAGGGAGTTAGGGAGGTAAGAGGTGAGCAGGAGCTGCTGGGGGTAGGCTGCCTAACTCACTGATGGTGTAAGGCGCCCTTCCATGCTCTGTCTTGGCCTTTTGACCATCAGTGGCTGAAGCTTCACTCCCAGAGCCCACAGCCCAGCCATCCACAGACCGAGATCCCACCTGCAGAGTTTCCTTCCAGGCCTTGGGTCCTGAAATGGGAGCCTCTCTCATTCTTTTAGGGCACTTATCTTATTTATTTACTTTTTCCTTGTTTATTTTCTTTCTCTTCTATGACTGAGGGTAGAGACTCCTTCTATCCCTGCATCCCCAACTCTGAGTCCAGGCTGGTACCAGGGCATGTCCAATACGTGGCTGTCCAAGGAAGGCTACAACTCCAAGTACAGCCAGAAGCTTCCCTATAGCACCTAACCTCCAGTGATGGGGAGCTCACCACCTTGCAAAGCAGCTCTTTTCCAGCTCTCATGTATGCTAAATCCAATCTGGGGCCTTCAAAGCAAGCTCAGAGAAGCTTCAAATAGCAAGTATCTGAGCCAACACCATTTCTACTCATAGGAAATGCCCAAAAGGGCAAAGAGGCTGCTGAGTCTGCCTTAAGGAGGACCCATCTGCTTCCCAGGTGTTGGGGCTCCCTGAGGCCTTTGGTTTCCTCTCTTGTGGTTTAGAAAAATGTCTGCTATATCAGCATGGTACTGCAATGTCTTTCTTCCCCATTCTGCACAGAGCCCAGAGTCCAGCAGGCTATCCAGCAGGCCTGAGAGTGGAAGGTGGTCAGGGCCCAGCAGAGGGAGAATGGTTTCCCCCAGCCTCCCGGTCCTCAGTGTGTCCCACTGCTTGCTCAGAGCTGACACGTCCCACTTTTTATTTCTTCTTATAATGTAACAGTATGCTCTGTAAATAACGTTGCTGCTGACAAGACCATTAATTCATGTTCATAAAGACTATTCAGCATTCTAGCAGTGCATAGGAAGCAGGAGCACATTACAACCCCATGCCTTTGGGGCCTCATAGGGATGCTTCCCTCCTGGCAATAAAAAAAAAGAAGGGAGGGCAATGACTATTTTCTGAAAACAGAGAAAAACTGGCTGCCAGGAAATGTGAATGAGCACTTTTCTCATTGTTGCTCACTCCACCTGTGAAGCTTCGCACTGGGGACTGGATGTCATGACAGGTGGTAGAAGCCTCCTCCCTGCAGGCTGATCCCAGATGAGAAAGGGCTGCCTTGCTTGCCAGTGACTCATGCTGTACTCCTCAGATCCCCTAGATTGCTCCTCACCTTATTCCATGTGCCTATCCCCCTCTCCCGCGGGCCACGCTTGGGAGCTGTCCACCTCTCTCGGTCCTCACAGCCACCACCTGCAACCCAGGCCTCACCCTTCCTTGCAACAGTTTCTTGAATGATCTGTCTGTTTCTATGTCTGTCACCCTCACAATCCCTGCCCTTACTGGAGCTGAGAAATCTTTTACATCTTCTATCAGACCATGTCCTTCTGCTGTATAGCTCAGCCTAAAGCTGAAATTCCTTTCATGGTTTTGTGTGTTCTGTCTTCTTCCACCCTCTTTCCCTTGTCCACAAGGCTCTGGCCATTCAGCTTCTTTAGTCTCCAGACCATGCTGACCTCATTCCTACCCTGGGGCCTTTGCACTTGCTCTTCCTTCTGCTTGGAAAACAATGGTTCAGACCTTCTCTAGGCTGACTTGAGCTATCATTCTGGCAAAGATTTGGTGTCCCCTCTTTAGGATGGCTCCCTTCAGCACCCTAGCTGCTCTCAGTGTTCTTCATGGTCTTTATCACCATCCAAAATGTTCTGGTTCATTATTTGGCTGCCAGTTTCTTGATGCCTTGATGTTTGTCTCCTGACTCTTACATGCCCTAACCAAGAAAAGTGTTTGACATGAGATATGAACCCATAAACTGTGTGACCTCACAATATGAAGAAAGGAACACAGCCCTGAGGCTCAAAGGGCATGAGTCTTGCCCAGGGTCACACAGGACACAGATCAGAGCCAGTTCTGGATTCTAGAACCACTGGCTCTGCTCTGGGGACCTCCTATATCCCTGATGGGACACCCTAGGTGAGGACAGGATGCTGCCCTGAACATGGAATGAGAGCATAGTCCCACTAAAACCCAAGCCCCATTGTTCCCTGGGAGCTTACTCAGGGAGACCAGGTTGTCCAAAGGTGGCTCTGGGAGGAGGCCAGGTTCTGGGGATTGGTGGAGGTGGTGGAAGAGGCTCTGCAGACAGGGCAGGGCGTGCTCCAAGTCATCTGGGGTGTGGGGCAGAAGAAGGAGAAGTCAGGCTGACAGTGACAGATTCTCTGCCAGGGGTTGTTTCCAGGATGCTGTGTACTCCCAGCCTGGAACCGCAGAGCCAGTGGGATGTTTATTAATCGCAGCTGTGCTGGGAAAGCAACAAAATGGAATTGGACCCTGTGGAGATGCAGTGTTTAACTTTGGAGAGCCTCTTTTTGAAGAGGATGGGTCATTTCTGAGGTTGGAAACAGAGCTCTGGGAACTTTAAGTGAAGAGTCTCAGACTCTTGTCTTGATTCAATATTTTGGGCACTGAACATGGGCCCTGCTTTGAACTAGACCTGCTAAGGGTGCAGAAGGGAGACAAAGAGGGCCTTGGTCCAAAGAGTGCACCACCATTGGGACGGAGTGCCAAGTCAGACCCCTGGCTGACAAGCCACCTTGCTGTGTAAGCTGCCAGGGATGGAGCCTCATAAGAATTCCAAGAGAGCTGGCCTGAAAAGCCCAAAGCATATCAAGAAGGTGCAACACCAAGGTGACAGGGACGCTTACCTTTGCACATAGGCCTAAGTGGGAGTTACAGTGCGGAACATGCTCAAAAGTAGGAGCAACTCTGCCCAGCATGTCCTTTCAGGCTCTGGGAGAAAGGGGTTCCCCTCCAATATGGGACCTTCCTGGACAGAAGACCATGTTTCCACCTGTGTGAGGATAGGGGTAAAGAGGGACATGGGGAGGGATAGACCTGGAATCTTCTATCCTCCAAAGGCCCCACTCCAAGGATCTTCTGTAAGTACGGGCACGTTCAGGAATACGGACTTCAAGATGTGATGTGGCCTCCCAGAGGCCCAGGACCCCCTCTTCCTTCCCTTGGGGCTTTGTGCCTCCTCCAGCAGAGCTCCAGCCACTACACTCGACTGTGGTACAGACAAATCACATCCATCCCAGACTTGTGTGATTGATTTTTAAGTGATGGTGACAGCAGCCTTTGCTAAGCACTTACCATGTCACAGAATGACCTCAGTCTTAGGAGACGAGATCTAGCCCCACCTTACAAAAGAGAGCACTGAGGCTGGGAGTGTTAGGTCATGGGACCACAGCCTCACCACCTCTAAGGGGTGGAGCCCAGGTGTGATCCCAGGGGTCTGGCTACCAGGTCTGTGCACAGGGACTCGGCAGCCTGCAGATGGACTGGGCCAGGCCTCCTGGGTGACAGCAGGAGACTGCTTTGATAATAGCCAAGAGTAATTTGTAACATCATTAGTCCTTGAAAACAGTCCATTCGCTCCACTAGTTAAATCTGTCACACCCACTGGATAGGTGAGAACTATTACGAAGAGCTTTCTTTATAGATAGTGAAAAGCCAAATACTAGCCTAAACTTGTCCGTGCCATCACACACTCGGAATTTAGGGGGATTGCAATTAAAAACTGCCCACTCAGGGCAAGAAAGCAACCCCGGATTGCATTTCCCTGGTGATGCTGACCTGGGTCCCCTCGCTCCACTCCCTAGAGCGACCCCTGCTGTTCTAATAACCCAAAGGCAGGGTCCACCTCTACTGCTAAGGCTCTCCAGGTTTGCTAATGCAACAGACTTCTCTTTTATGCCCCGTAGGATGGGTGCTTATTTATTTTTACTACCGTCTAAGGATTAAAGTGGGAACAAGCAGTATTTCTTTGCCTGTGTGATGTGTTCCTCTACATTGTTCCATGATGGGTTTATTTTCTCCTTCTTCCCTACGTTAGACTGAGGGCCTTTTGGGGCCAGTTGTCTGTGATCCGCTCACCACAGCACCAGCCCAGGCTCTGCACATAATTGGTAATGTATGAATACATGGATGAATGTAATGTAATGTATGAATACATGGATGAATACATGAATGAATGAATGAATGAATGAATGAATGAATCACACATTGCTTCCAAGAATCTGGCTTCATTGAGGGTTTCACCAGTTCTCTGTTCTTAAGAATGATTCTATTTTAAAACAAAGATTTAACTAATTTAGTTTAAAAAAATCCATCAAATCATTGGTTTAAATGAGCTTATTTTTAAGAATGGAATTGACTGTTCTAGTAATGCGTGTAGACACAGCTGGTGTTAAAGGAATGATTAATTAATACACTCACAGACACAAAGGCAGAAATACCTGGCTCAGAAGTCTAGATATGTAGCTGCGGCCCCCTCCCCGCCAGGAATTCCTTTGTGGAATGCCAGGAGGGGGCTGATCTTATGCATGTGGCAGTGTGATAATGCATGGTTGCATCGCCATGCTTGCAGAAGGAAAGTGGTCTGATGGGTATGCAGCATGCCTCCATCAAAAGATTCTCCCTCCAGAGTGCAATTTCCAGGGGAATACAAATAGTGTGTTTACTGAAATAAAAGGCATAGAAGGGGAGAGATGAAAGGCAGAATTGTGGAACATCTAGACAGTTCGGCAGTACTGAATAAAGAATGGGAGACTTGGAGTGGGGCTTGCCTGGGCCTAGTCACTGACTAGCAGTGGGCCCTGGATGAATTAGTTACCTCTGTTTTCTCCTCTGGAAAATGGGAATCATGAGTGGCCATGAGCACAGGTGAGTCCTTCAAGATACAAATAAACAAGACCCAGAATTTTCCCTTCAGTCGGCAGGACCACATCTGGCCCTTCCTTCCCAAACAGGGGTCTTCAAATGACATTTTCTCAAGTCTGGTTCTCTAGCTCTCAGGGTACTGGGGTTTATTGGAGGTGATGGCTGCCTCTTCCTTCACCTGGGAGTTTGAGGCAATACTGTGGTTGCTGCTGCTGTCACTAGCAAGCAGCAAAGTTTAGAGTTGACTGGGTCCCAAGCGTTGTCGAAGAGAAGAGAAAGTCATTCTTGGAGGCAGTGGCAACCTTGATGGTAGAGGCAGGTGAGATCCCACGGGCCCGTTGCAGCCCAACCTGGCTGGACTACATCTCAGCTGGCATGAGAATGTCTAGCAGCCAGGGAGGTACCTGGAGATGAAATTACACGTGGTGTGGAGGAGGGGGGACCCAGGGCTGAGAATGAAGTCTTTCTTATCTTTACCCAGGAGGCTTCCCTTTTCTCTCTGGTTCTGGAACAGAAGCCATTTTTTTGGGGTGGCTATGGAACATTGATGTCCTTCAGGGTACAGGGTAGTGGGTTGTAGGCTTGTGACTGTCCAGCAGTTGGATGCAGCATGTCCTGAGCAGACCCCACTGACATCTGCATGGCACATGGTTCCTGCCAAAGCACATGCATACACTCACCTTCTTTGGCCTTTCCAATGGCTCTGAGGGCACAGACACCCTGCTATTACCACCCTATGAACTGAGTTGGGGGATGAACTGTCCCAGGAAGGAGGGCTTTGAAATCACGCCCATCCATTTAGAGATACAGTTCCACATCTTCCTCACTGTGTGGCCCTGGGATAGCCATATAGTAGCTACTGAGGTCTCCATGTGCCTCTGTTCTGATCTGTAACTAAGGGAAGGAAATAGGATTTAGTAAGTGAACATGCAACAGCACCTACTATAGATGTGGCACAGAAGGTATTGGAGAAATGGGTGTTTTCTGTTGCTTTTATCCTTAAATTAGAAAATGCACACACACAAGTTTTGAGACCTGGTTTTGTCATTAAAATGCAAGCTCAGGTCATTTCACATCTCTGACCCTCAGTTTCCTCATCTGGAAATGTGGGATGATGAAAGAAACAGCGGTCGTGTCAGTTTCATGTGAAACATCTTCCAGGTGTGAGGCATTATTTACTGTTTGCACTCATTATCATGTTGTGGCAATTGAATGAAGTAATGTACATAGAAGTGCTTAGTACAGTGTCTGGCATACAATAGACACTCCATAAATGTGAGCTAATGTGATTATTTATGTATTTAGCATGCACTTACCATTTGTTCTTTAAAAAAAAAAAAAGATTTATTTATTTACTTTAGAGAGAGAGAGAGCTCATGCAGGGGGTGGGGGGGAAGAGGGAGAGGGAGAAAATCCTGAAGCTGACTCCCTGCTAAGGGAAGAGCCCTGCACAACACGGGGCTTGATCCCAGGACCTTGAAATTATGACTTGAGCTGAAATCAAGAATCCAATGCTTAACTGAGTGAGCCACCCAGGTGCCCCACCATTTGCTTTTGCCTCATGATCTTCTGTGTCTCTTTTAGGTACACACACACATGTGTACACAACTACATGAACACACAAAGTTAAAACTTTTCTTTGCATTTTTTCTTGAATTATTTTATTTTATTTTATTTTATTTTATTTTATTTTTTGACCAGCAACATGAGAGGCCCTTGAGGGTAAGGAACCTCTCCAGGTTATTGCTTGGTCCTTCTTCCTTTAGGATTTATCGTGACGAATGGCCAAAATATATCCTCCTCTAAAAGTACTTTGCTTCTCCAAGCTTTTCCTGTTAGACATAACTGGTGTCTTTCTGAGCCTTGCCACCCCAAAGTGTTTTTGAAAACACAATAGAGAGTGACATTGCTTGTCAGCGCCAAGTGCTGTCATTGCCTGGTGCTCATTGATTGGTTGCCTCTTCATCTCTGTGCTAAGCAGTAAAAAGACACAATCTCTCCCCAGGTATCCTAAAAACTGGTGCTTGCACTGGCTGCCTCCCAATCGGCTCATAAAATGGAAAATGCAGCCTGATAGTTAAGCTCCTGGCCATGCAGATGGTGCTGGGATGCTGTATTTGTGAGGCTTGGGACTGACAATGGAGCCCCAACTCATGGGGCCCGGGGAAGGATCACATGCAAATAGGAACAATCTTTATTAGTGTCAGCTGCTGTATCAAAATCAATGATCGTTATGGCAGCTTGAGTTGGATGGTATAGGATAGCACACCATTTGTTCAGTTAAAAAAATGGCCTGGGAATTGTGTCTGAATAAAGGAGTGTGTGGGCACAATAAAAATAGTAAAAGAAAAAATACAACTAAATAATAATGGCCAATATTAGTGAGCATTTACTACTCATAGGCACCTTGCAGACATTTCTGTCCCCACAGTTCAATGAGTAGTGTCATTACCCCCAATTTACAGATGAGAAACAGAGCCAAGGAGAGGGAAGGTGTTGATACAAGAGCACACGCTGGTTAAGACTTGCCCACATCATGCAGCTAGTAGTTGTTAAAGCCGGGATCTGACCCCAGACAGAGTGCTTACAGAGACTAAGAGCGTCCACAGCAGCTTGACAAGTAAGCTTGTCAGTGCCTGTGCCTAGGAGGTATCAAAACAAAAGGTGTCTTTTGAATGAATGAATGAATGAATGAATGTTCCTGGTGGAGAGTATTTTGCCCATTTCAGTTTGTCTCCCAAGGCCTGAGCACATAGTAGGCTCTCAAAAAGGTCTCTGTGCTCAGCCACAACTCCCTCCGTGATCAGCCTGGAGGGGTCCGCACTGGCTTTCTGAACACTTCTGCTTCTCTAGAACAGAGGAGACCTGTCTGGGCTGGACACAAGGGCTGGTTCTGCTGCTGTGGTCGCTCAGATTGTGTGACAGGCGGCTTGATGCTGAGCAGGGCAAAGGGCACACAGTTGCAAGAGCCAGATGGTTGTTTCTGAATCCAATTCCCTCCTGCTGCCAACCTGCTCTGAAATACAATCCATCACTCCCCATGAAAGATGTCTTTGAACTTGGGAGCTTGGCTCTTGAGAAGTAGAGGAGGGAAATTGAATACCAACCATCCCTGATCCCCCAGAGAGGTTCCCTTGTGACCTGAGAGGGCAACAGCTTGGAAAATGGTATCGCAGCTCAAATTAGTGCTGATCAGGCATGGGGCACTGGTGTCCCAGGTGCATGGCCGAGACGGCAGGGACATAGTCACCCATGTCTCCATCAGCATCTCCACTGCTAACTCTAGCTTTGGTTAGGAAATCAGAAATTCCTGAGGGCCTCTTTTATCAGGAAGCCCAGTACAGAGGCAGAGGTGGGCTGGGTGTGAAGGGGCAGTGGGGCAAGAACAGAGAGATCCTGAAAGTCCAGAATGGCTCCACAGAAACTACCAGTGGACCTCTCTTTACATTCTAGTTGTAAATATGTGCTCGTATTGAAAATATGTAAATTAAATTCTTATTGCACCATTTTGTCTTATTATTACAGTAATTTAATACATACTTGATTATAACAGAAACACTCAAGCTGGCTCAAACGAAAAAGAAAACAAACAAAATAAAATAGAATAGAATAAATGGTTTCTAAGAAACAGTCCAGAGGGTCTTGTTGAACTCTAGTGGGGGGAACATACTTAAGCCTAAGAAGGCCCTGAAACAGAAAAGTCCTGTGAACTAGCTCTGCTCATCCTGGCATTGGCTTTACTCTCCTGCCCCTGGCATGAAACACCTGCTTCATGAGCCCTTCCTTCCTCCAGCAGAAGAGGTTGGCTTCCTACTCTAGCCCGCTAGCCACCTGCAGAGAATCTGATTGGTCTAGTTAGGGTCAGGTGTCTGCTGCTGCTCCAATCAGCTATGCTCAAGGAGATAGAGCCATGGGATATAAAAAGGTTGCCTGTGGCTCATCCCTATGGATCTGTAGGACAGTTCCCAGAGAGAGGGGATGATAACTCATTGGCTGGACAGATACATGAGAATTTTTGCTCTTTGCAAAGGTTTGTGAAAATACCAGGAAAAAAATGAAGAAAATGAAGCATTTAGTTCCTTGGCTGCCTATGGTATCATTTAGAAATTATCAGCTTTTTCTGTGATTTTTCTTCAGTGGTTGATGGTGAATCTTAAGCTCCAACCCTTCGGTTTCACTACCTCAGAACAACTCTGTCAAGCTTTATTCAGTCAGATTTTATTGAGCCCTCACTATGTCCTAGGGGCCATTTGAGTGGCAGAATACTACAGTGAACAAGGTAGATAAAGATCCTGCTCTCCTGGAGCTTATAGACCAAGGAGAGGGGTCATCAAAGAGTAATGGTGCAGTGGAGTTTATCACAGAGTGATACCTACTGTGAGGAAAATGAACAAAGTTACAGGAGTCACCCTCTGTTCTGGGGGTGGAGGGTGACCTCATGGGTCAGGGGAGGCCTTCTGAGGAAGGACATATGTGCTGTGCCCTGGAATGTCAGAAATCACCTGCTCTGTGCAGGAAGGGAACAGGGTAGCAGGCTGGGGAACAGCATGAGACCTTAGACAGCTGGGCTGCTCGAGCACGAGGGGACAAGTGCAACATCGTGGGCCAGCAGCACAGTGAGAGAGGCACAGAGAGATCTGAGACGAGGTGGGAAGGTAGACAAGGTTGGGTTCACACAGGGTTTGCAGGGACAATGCCAGAGCCTGATTAACCTTTCCAAAAGTTGCCTCTCCTTTCCCCAAGCTAAGTGTTGGGGGGAAGTAGCAGGGGGAGTGTTATTAAAATTATTGACGCCTGGGCCCCCCATCCAGGCATTAAATATTAAATCAAAATATTTGGGAGTAGAGCCTAAAACTCAGTATTTTTATTTATTAATTTTTTTAAAATCAACTTGTACATTTTGAAAAGTTTTGACAAATTCATACGAGCACAAATACAAATACACACATCTCCCCGAATTGAGATGTAATATATTTTTGTCACCGTGGAAAGTTCCCTCATGCCTTTTGTAGGGATGTATTCCTGGTGCCAAGCAACCACTGATGAGCTTTGTGTCACTACAGATTCCTATTGCCTCTGCTAGAACCTTAGGTAAATGTACCAATTAGTCCATGCAGTCTGAGTCTGGCTTTTTCGCGCAGCACGATGACTTTGAGATTCTCCTAGATTGTTGCCAATGTTCGCATTTTTATTGCTGAATAGTATTCCATTGTGTGGATACACCACAATTTGTTTACCCATTCACCCATTCACCGGTGGACAGAGGCCTGCTTTGCTGCCGTTTTGGGGCTCTATGTAAAGCTACTATGAACGTTCACATGCAAGCATTTCTGTGAACATGTATTTTTATTCCTATTAGGTAAATATTCGAGTAGAATCATTGGGTTATATGGTGAGCATACATACGTTCAACTTTTTTAGAAACTGTCCAACTGTTTTCTCAAGTGACTGTGCTATTTTATACTCCCACCAGCAGTGTAAGAGTTCCAGTTACTCCACATTCTTGCCAACATTTGGCATTTTAAATTTTAGCCATTCTAGTATGCTTTCACTGGTTACTTCATGAGTAATCCTGTTTTTTGCTTTTTGTTTTTTTTCCCTGAAATAACTTCGTCTGGCTTGGGTACAGGTATTGCCACTTTCATAAAACCGAGCCCTCCTCTTCTGTTTTCTGGAAGAGTGAGTGTCGAAATGGGTCAGCATTATTTCTTCTTTAAGTGTTTGCTAGAATGCACAAGGAGAGCTGTCTGCATCTGAACTCACCTGTGTCACCAAGCCCGACCAGCTACCTCTTCCTCCAGCGTCTTCTCTTTCTTTGATCCTGCTGCTCACATGCCTTTTGCTGAGGGTCTCTCCTATGAGCCAGGCCTGGGGTGGATGACCAGCAGCCTAGCCTAGGGTGGGCTTGCTGCTCTGCCCCTTTCAGGGCCAGGGGGCACTGGGCTAGGCCACTAGAGCTATGTTCACTGGTTGACAGTTAGGTTTTGTCGATTTGTCATTTTCATCCTTCATCCTTCATACAGATGGCTGAACATTGGGCCTTCTCTAAAGAGGTTAATTGATCGGGAAGCCTAGGAAGCATCAGGCTCTCCCGCCTACTGGGAATCTGTGGGGCTTGAGGAATACTCAGTGGGAGGGGCCAGGATGCACTCAGAAAATGTGTCTTTATAAGCGTTGCTGGCAAACTGCCTAAAGAAATCTGGAAAGGGACCTGAATTTCTAAGCCTCTAGTATTTGTTGTGATGAATTTTCTCATTCTAATTAGATATTCATTTTCATACAAAATTTGTATTTGTAATTTTGTAGACTTTTTCTTGAAGTGGATCCCCAAATAGTATAAGGTTTGTGCCTCACAAAACTGGATCCCCTGTCTGGATATTATTTTGTTTACTCTCAGTGAGTGGAGAGCGAGCCCCGAATGCAAGCTTCTTTCCCTGCCTGCCTGAGAGCACCTCTGCCCCCAAGCCCTGGCTCCTGGCTTCACACTGAGTTTAGCATATGTGGTTCGGTGGGTGGCAGATGTCCAGTTTGCCTTAATAGAGATGTTTCTCCTGATCTTCCCTCCTTCCACTGCCCACCAAACTAAAGAGAGAAGGAAAGGCATATGGAACAATGTGTCCATATTGGCTTACCTTAGGAGCTGACCTGATAATGGATAATGGCAAGGCTTTAGGTCTAGGCTATGGAAGGGAAGCCCTCTTTGCTGCAGACCCTCACAGAAGGCCTGGAACAGTCAGAGAAGGCTGCCTGAAAGGGACAGAGTAGGACCTGAGGCTGAAGGCGAGCAAAAGTTGCACTGGAAGAGAGAGGAAACAGACATTGAGTGGACAGGGAAAGAGCCCCAAGAAGCTCCCAGCTTAGGAATGAGGCAGGCTGTCTGGAGGACCTAGGAAGGAAGGTGTGTGTGTGTGTGCCAGGGAGTGGTCTTGGTGAGGTGGTGACACTCAGGGACCTTTAAAAATGAATACAATTTGCTTTATTTCCTTCTGGCTAAGCAACTTTTCACATGGGTTTAATGCATACTTTTAAAGTCCACTTTCACATGATGATAAATTCAAATAGCACAAAAGAGTCGGCAGGAAAATGTAGGTCTCCTTTCTCTTCCTATCTCTGTCTCCAGTTCCGAGCCCAGAAGCAGCAGCTGTCACCACCTGTCCCTACCTGTCCCCACCTGTGCAGCATTCTGGAGAGCTGTATGCAGGCTCCTCTGAGGTCCCTTACACATCTGGAACCACCACTCTATGCCCCCTTGGCATTTGTCTTGAAGAGTGTTCCACCATGCTGTGTCCATTCTGGCTCTGTTCTTCTTGCCCTTAGAGAGGTCTGAGCAGGGACACCATAGAGGATCTGAAGCCACCATGGACCACCTACAGGACCTGGGTTGCTTGGCTTCTGAGCCTCGGTTTCCTCATCTGTAAACCAGAGTGGACAATTGGCCCCTCCTCAGCCGTTAGAAAGATTCGCTGAGACAATACGCCTATAGCTCAGGTACAGAGCTGGGTGCAGAGAACATCCAGCCAGAGCGGAAGCAGGCCAAGAAGAGCCCTTCTGCTCTCCTCTCCACTGGCCCCAAAGACAGAAGCAGCCCCGGCCCTTGTGTAAATCCTGTAGCTGGCCCTGCACCCTGGCTTCTCTGGGGGGGAGGGGGGTTCTCTGCTATTGCCACCGACTAGCTCCCTAGGATCTTCGTGGCTCCCGGTGGAAGGAATGCCAGTTAAATATCCTCCAGGCAGAAGGGCCACCTTTCTCTGTTTATTTAGACTCTGGCTGGACTCTGTTCAAGCAAGAGGCTGGCCGGAGAGCTGGGAAGGCATTTTGGGCTCTGCCCAGGTGGGTTTCCCTCCCACCATTCAGCTGGCTGCACAGCCAACGGCTTTGTGCGGAAACAGCACCACGCTGGGGTCTCCTGTGGAGATGAAAATTAAGGGATAAATATACAGGTTTAATAATATTCTGTCATTTTGACAATCTCCACTGCTTGCCTGTGATATTTTAATCCACTTTGCATGCTTTCGACATTAAGAGCTTCTGACGAAGTTTCACCAGGAAGATAATATCTTTATGTAATGGCCTTGTACTATGTCTGTGATTCTAAACACAAATTTATTTGCTTTTATCACTTTGGACTAAAGAGAAAGAAAATGAACCATTAGGAAAAAGGCTTCTATTACCCCCCACACACACCTCCTTTAATTTTCCCCTGGAAGCCTCAGCTCTTTCCTTTTTTCTCTTTCCACCCTGCGCTTGCGGGCACAGCTCCATTATCTGTTCCAGCCCCGCCTTTGTGGTTAGTATTTGAGCCCCAGCCGGCCGGCCAGTAGCTGCGGAGATGAATTAAATTAGTGCCAGCAGGAGGAGTGAATTAAATCAACTGTAAAATAATGCCAACGTTCCCCATGTTCCTTTGCCATTCTTGTACCCCAGTTAATTTTTAAATGAAGTTGATAGGGGTTTGCAAATAGTCGTCTTTAAACAGAAGTTCAGACTGCTCAGATTATTCAAAATGTGTTCATACATATTCATTCATTCGCTTAGTGGGCACCCACCCTGTGGCGGGCACAGTACCAGGCTGTGGGTCAAGGGTTGAGAGGGCACAGGCCCTGCTCAAGGCTAAGGTGGCACGTGGGAGACACCCACAGGCCCTGCAGCAGAGGGACCATGAGTGGTTGAAATGAAATCTACGCAGAGGAAAAAGACATCCCTAAAGGCTTTGTAGGTCTTGGCCAAGAGTTTGGATTTCATTCCCATTAAGTAAGAAGCCACCGGAAATTTTAAGCAGGGTGTGGCAGGCCAAGAGTGGCCTCTGGGACACCAGCAGAGAGAGAAGGACCACTGATGGTGAGGGTAAGGGGGGGCAGGTGTGGGCTGACAGCAGGACAAAACTGCCAGTTTTGGGGTGTACACGGCCCACCCAACACTCCTCCCAGCAAGGGGTTGGGAGACACCCTGCTGTGAGAACTTAATTTGCAGAGGATCCCAAGAGAGGGGTGGTGAAGGAGGGCACCGATGGAGTAAAGGTGCCTGGTCTGCAGCCCTGGTCTGCTTAGGCACCCCCATCCTCCCCCAAGTCAGAGAGACGGGGAGGGTACAGACAGAAAGGCGCTGCTCTGCTCATGCTGCTTTGCATTACCCTTCCCTTTAACATCAGAGGGTCATATAGCCCAGTTTCGTCAATTTTAGGCATAGGGACAGGATTGAGAGCCCCCATTCCCTGACCACTACTTGCCCGGGTACTCAGGTTAATGCTTGTTTCTACCACGCTATCCCTAACTCCATCAAGCTTCCCCTTTCTTCTCTGTAAAATATGCCAGTAATTCCCACTCATCGACCTCCCGGTCCTGCTGTGACTCATCTGAGACCAAAGGGGCTGCATTCCAGCTCCAACTCGGAGCTCAGAGTGTGAATGGTGCTTTAAATAGAGCCATGTGCATCAACCCTGAGTTGACTTGCCCTGGGGCTTGCAAACTCCGGCTGCAGCCTACAGGCTATACGTGAGAGAAGCGAGGTGACCGAGGTGACCGGTCCTGTGGCTGACTGTGGAGACTGGCCAGGGACAAGGCAGGCCAGGCCCTGTCTGGCCAGGGAGATCATTTTACCCAAGAAGCTGGGAACTTGCATGTTTATGGGAACTCTGCAGATACTTAATGTTGACAATGAGTTCAAATTCAAAGATCCTATATGGACCAGACATAATCCATCTGCAGACTGGATTTTGCCTGTGGATCTCTATTGTGTGATCACTGCCTGAAGCTACATTTCACTGGTCTCCAGGACAGAAATATAGCTTAATTAGTGGAACTTCATTCTGGCTAAAAAACAAAAACCAGTGAACAACATTCAAGGGCACTCACAGGAACTCAGAGGAAGCAACCCTGTCAGTCTTTCTTCACATCCCCCTGGACATAGTGACTGGTTCAGGAAAGGGCATGTGACCCATTCTACCCGAGCCAATGACATGTAATGAGACTTTCTCTAGGAGCCCTGCAGGGGAAAGAAACTCACTTTGAATGAACTCTGATGGGAGGTAAGAGCATTAGTAACCATCTTGTAATCCCTAGAGGACAGTTTATCTGAGAATTAGGTCTATATGACGGAGGAGCCTAGCCAAATTTTGGCATTGTTCTAGCCCCTGGATTCACCTATACCTGAAGTCCTACCCCTGGGCATTTCCATAATAAAAATCCTTTATTTTTTTGGTTTAAGCCCATTAGTTTGAACTGTCTGTCTCTTGGAACCAAAAGTAATCTGGCAGAGATAGAAGGACACGTATTCATTCAAGAACAGAATAGAGATGGGTCCAGGTGGGGCTACAGGCACTTGTCCAGGCACAAATAATGAGTACAGAAGTCCAGGCGGCAAAGACCACTCTACCAATGGTGGAGAATATGGCCAGCACAGGAGGCTGATACATGGATATAAGTCAGATTGCCAGGAGGACTAACGAGCAGGGTGTTCACACCCAGGTTCTGCCACCGATTTGTGTGTGACTTCCAAAAACACCCTCCCTCACCTGCGGACGTTGGTCTCCCAGTCTGAGGCTATTAAGTCATACTTGCTGAGTGCTCACTATGTCCTAGGCACTCTGCTAAATGTTTATTCACATCTTCTCATTGGATCTTCCTGGAAACCACAGGTTCTTGTATTGTGCTTTACACACTTCCCCAAGGTTCTCCGCTACAAAGGGACAGACTTTAACTGAATGCAGGAACATACAGCTCTGAGGCCTCACATGTTTGAGGCAGGAAGCCAGGGCATTCTCAGAGGGTAACTGAAAGTAGGGAACACGCAGCTTTGAGAGAAGAGCTCTGGTGTCAGCTCGGAAGCTCCCAGATCTTGCTACACAGAGCTATTCATTAAAACTGTGCTCTGACAGCATCACACTCATGGGATTTTGTGTGCTCTTTTTGGGGGAATTTTTGGAACTGTCACTGGGTTAAGTTGAGAAGCAAAAAGGATGTGGGGGAAATCATACCATTAAATATTAATATTTTTCTTTGTTTTAATTAGATTCTTTCCCCTATAGGCAGGTAGAAGGACAGAGCCTTCAGAGGGCTGTTTGTTGTCTTCAAAAAAAGCCTCTCACACAATCAGCACAATAATTAAGGAACACTATTTTTTCTTAGCAAAGGAAACTAATTATTTCAGCCTGGTGCTGATTGATCCATTTTTATGAGCAGTTTTAAAATGTTAGATGCATTTTGTGAACCATTTACAAACTCCCAGCAATGGTGGGGTGGGTACCAGCTGTATAGGGACGGTCCCCAAGTGGAGATACCAAAGGTCAGCACCAGCTTCACGCAGGACCCTTTACAGAGAACTTAAGATGCTTCAGACTTAAGCCTTTCTCTTTCCCAGGACTGTGCCTTCAAAATGTCCTCACTGGGGTTGGGCAGCCTTCCACCTGACCTTCACATGGGCAAAGTCTACCACCCTTCAATGCCCAATTAAATGCCCTTGGCCATGAAGACTTCCAGGGTACCCAGGTGGAGTTCTGTTTCTTCTCTGGGCCCCCATAACCCTAGGCCAAGGAAGATCTCATATTTGGCACAGAGAGTGACCTGGGGGTCCACTCTTACCCTTTGTTTGTTGAGTATCACATTGGGAAGGAAGACGGGGGAAAAGGGAGAATGGGGACATGGGAGAGAGGCAGGAAAGAAGGAATTTAATCCCTACTGCTTGATATTTTAAAATTAGAGATATTTAGACAGGGAAATATTTACTAAATATAAACCTCTCCTTTCCAGGGAGGGTAGGTCTAAGTGAGGAAGGGGTGTTGTTTGCTGAGTGGGGTGCTAGGTATGGAGATACAAATGAAGAAGATGAAGGAGCTCCAGATTTTCCCCACACAAGACAGGGCAATGGGGGGCATGTAGGAGGTGCTGGGGAGAAAAAAGGAGATTCCGAGTGGAAAGAGAAGAGGCCCAGGGGATGAAGAGATGGGTGCATGAGATGGAGACCCAGGCTAGCAGCTAGAGCAGTACTTGAGGAAGAATCCACTAGTTTCAAAATTCATTTTATGAAATTGTTTCCATTATGTGTGATAAAAACTCTCTGCCTTGAGTTCCCACAAAATGTCCTGCTCATGCCTGGTGAAGACTCAGGGTCTGTGGAGGCGGGGAAGGCCGTTCAGACAGTCGAGGTTGACTGAGGTGGATCTGGGCAAGACATCAGGCAGAAGCCTGCTGCTCTTGGCGGCGGGGCACCAACCTCTCCCCAGCCTGGTGTCTCCCCTCAGTCAGCTTCTTGGGGGCCCTGCAGTGACCCCATATTCTAGTTGGGTACTTCTGCACATTTGATTACCCTCACTACCTCAGCTTTCTCATCTGCAAAGCAGGGCTAAAAATAATTCCTCGCCTTGGAGGTTGACACAGGGCTTAAACATACTAATGTGTGAGGTGTTCAAACAGTGCATGGTACAAAATAAACATTAGATGTTACTGTGTCATTCTCCCTCTTTTCTACCCCGAGGAAAAGTGTCAGAGTAGCAGGGCATGCAAAGTGTGTGTGGAAACCTTTAAAACATTCCTACTAAGTTTGCCAGATAAAATACAGGACTTCCAGTAAAATTTGAATTTCAGATAACAAATAATTTGAAATTAAGATTTAACAGAACACCCTGCATTTTTAGCTGCTAAATTTTGCAACCCTAATTCCTACTCTCTGACCCTAAGATTTCACTTCTGGGAATCTAAGTAAATAATCTTTGATAAGAAAAGTTTTATGCAGTTTTGAAAATACATGTTGAAAAATTAGGAACAAACAATATGTTCAATGGGAGGAAAACGGCTAAGATAATTTGGAAAGATCTCCATGAATGAGTATTATAGTGTCACAGAAATGCTGGTTCCTGAAGATTACACAATAACATGGAAGAATGTTTATGAAATAATGTGAAGAGGAAAAAACTCAGGGAGTAAAACTATGTAAACAGAGTGTTTACTGCTCTAAAAATATTAAATATTTAAAACAAAACAAAACACCTGACAGGAAAATTAGTAAAATGCTAATAGTAATTGTAGAGGTTGGTGAAATTATGGCTTTTTTTTTTTTTCTTTCTACTTACATGCAGATCCCAGATTTTCTGTAATGAGGAAACTCCTGAACTTTTCTATTGCATGACCTGGGGGTAAGGAAGATAGCACCTGGCCTCCAGGAGCCAGGCGTTTCAAATCCCAGGATCTCAGGAGTCTCCTCTGTAAAATGTGAGAGATGGCACATTAGCCGGCACAGCCTCAAATTGCTCTAGGAGTCTCTTATCCGCCCCCCTTTGTTGTTATTGTTGTTTGTGTTGTTGTTGTTGTTGTTGTTGTTTTTGGTTTTTTGCCTCTCCTCATCTTTCTTTCCTCTCCCTTCCTTTTCTCTTTTCTCTCTTAGACTTTCCCATTCTATGACCTGCCTCACTGTCAGAATTCTTAATGTGCAAACATCAGGAAATAGCAAAATTCCAACCAGCCCGCAAAACAGAATTTATTCCTACTGAAATAAATTAGTGGAAGTCAAGGGAAGTACAGCTTTAGGAATAGTAAGATCGGAGCACTTTATTTTCCTGCAGTTCTTTGAGCCCTCCTCTGGCTTTGTCCCTGGGCTAGCTTCCTTTCTTTTAGCCGTAGTGGCTCCCATAATTCTGGGTTTCCAGCCTGCACGCCACACAGTCCTGATGGTGAGACTATTTCTGTGTCAATATTCCAGAAGAGTCCTGAGATTTGTTTTGATTGAGTAAACCTAGTTTATATGCCACCTCTGTACTAATGACTAGCACTGGGGAGGGGGATGTCTGGATTTATTTAAGCCACTCAAGGTTCCAATCTGAAATTGTAAGTGGGGCCATGAGCTGAAATGGACACCTGTAGAAAAAGTTGGGTATTGTTAAGAATTAGAAAAAAAAAAATTCTGGGATGGCATCTACCAAATGTCTATCACATCAATCAGCAGGCATCTTGGAGAGTCAGCTGATTTCCCAGCACCATGCTAGGCTCTGGAATCATTCGGGGAAAGACCAGATAATTACCTACTTCAGTGGCATCTTTGTTCACCTGCTCAAAGCACATGGTGGGAGATGGCACAGTTTAGGCCATTTCTGGGTCTTGAATCACATTTGGGTTTATGTGTCTGGATTCTCTGGGCAGACAGAGACTGCCGTTGTCTGACTGGCTTTGTGTGGTTCTAGAGTGATGGACTCACAGGGATATGAGGGAATAGGGGGCAGGGGACTCCTAAGAACCCTTGTCTTCCTCTCCTATAGCTGAGCTGATCCGCCCAGTTCTTGAAACTGCACACTCAGATAAGGGCCATGTTCTCTCTCTCTCTCATTTTTTTCTTTCATCTAATTTACAAAAATCTTTTTTTTAAAAAGTCCATGTCTCCCTGATGAAACTTTGCCTAATGAAGTATTTTATAGTATTCTCTCCTTTAAAAAAAAATAAGGTTGAATGTTTATTAAATTAATTTTTGCTTTAATGCATTTCCTCCATATTTCATGCTGTGGACACAACTGTTTCTGCAAATGACTTTTTCCAAGATGCCTTATTTATTTTTAATTGCCTCTGTCCCTCAGTTTGGTTCCAAGCTACACTTGTTATTTCTGTTTGTTTAGTAGTTAAAGCCTGGAGATATAACAGGTAAAAGCTCCTTCTTTTGGTGAAGCAAGGGGAAGACTGAAAAGGGTGAGAACCCACCCATCCAGATTGGTGGTACAAAGCACAAGTTACTTTCCTGTGGCTTCCAGAATTGAAATACAAAGGATGCTTTCTCCCATTTGTAAAACATTCTACAGTAGAGAAGGCCTGTTTACATGCACTATTTCCAATGCTACCTATTTTGGTGAGATTTTCTCCTGCATTTTATGAGGTCATTAAATCAGGGGCTATTCCCATTTTTAAGGCTACAGAAATAATGACTTGCTAAATGTTTCACAGCTGGCAGGAACATTTCTGGAGTATATGTTTCTGATCTTAAAGATAAACATCTTTCCACTATACTATTTCGCAAAATAAAAACAAGAAAAGTCCAACTCTTAAATGCTTTTGTCTAAATGCTTTTGTCTTAAATATTTGTACTTTTAAAGAAAATATTTATACAGATGTAATCTGTATTCATTGTGGAAAAAAAAAACACACAAAAGTGCGTGTGTGTCGGCGTGCCTGTGTATACAGTTGTATTCATTTTCACTCATCATCCTCCGTCTGCAGGTGACCACTGTCTGGAAGGACAGGAGGGCTTGAACTACGCTGTGAAGCAAGTCTTACCCTCTGGGGCTTCATCTCCCTTCAGGACCCTCCCCACCCCTCCCACCTTCTGCACTGCTATCTTTAAGCCTAATGGGTACAGGCAGTGCAGGGAGTCAACACTGCCTGTCCAAATTCATTCCCTCCTATTGACCCTAATTTTCCTCTGGGAAAGCATAGACTCCCTATTAATCTCTGCAGTGAGTGGCACTATCAATTTAAACCTGAATTCCGGGTGGTCACGTGACCTACACTTAGCCAATCAGAACCAATGATACTGAAAGGCTCCTGTGACGCATCTTGGGAAATAGAAACTGCTGCTACTCGCTGTGAAGCTGATGGTGGCCATTTCGCCACCAGAACACATTGCTTGAGAGGAGCCCACCGAAAGGAAAGCAGAACATGGAGGCCAAGAGCCAGGGACTACATGCTCCTGCTGTGATTTTCTGTTACATGAGGGATGCATTCATTTTTTGCTAACTCCAGTTGGAGTTGTATTTCCTGCCAATAGCTCAAAGTTGGGGAATGAATGGCCATGTGCTCATCAGAGTAGAAATAGGACAGTTAAAGATAAAATTATTTTTAAGTGCCCTAGTTCAGTGCTTACTGGAGAGTTGTGGAGGAGACCATTGCCCGCCAAGTTTCCAAGGATGCTAGGCGGTGAAAGAGTTCAGCTACTGACTGAATTCAGGTAGAACTTTGAATTTACTTCCTTTGTGGCCAAAGAACATACATTATAAGATTATGTTCTTTTGAAATTTATTTAAATTCTCTTTATGACTCAGTGTATGGTCTACTCAGTGAACATGTATTTGCACTTGAAAAGAATGTGTATTCCGCAGTTCTTTGGCGTAGTGTTCTATTAATGCCAAGTAGGCTAAAGTGGTTGATAATATTCTTCAGATACTCCATTTCTTTACTGTTTTTGTTTTTGTTTTTGTTTTTGTCTAATTGTCTTATTAATTCCTGAAAAAGGTGTGCTACAACCTCCTACTATGATTGTGGCCTAGTCTATTTCTGCTTTTAATTTTGTCATTTTTCATGCACGTATTTTGACAATCTATTATTAGGCACATAGATAGGTAAGTGTCATCTCTCTCTGACTGTACTGACCCTTTTATAGTAATGGAAAGTCTTTTTGCCTCTACTAACACCCCTTGTTTTGAAGTCTATTTTGACTGATGTTATTATAATACTTAAACTTTTTTAAGCTTATACTTTGCATCTTTTTGCATTTTTCTATCTTTTTACTTTCAGCCCATTTTTGTATTTGAATTTAAATTACATCTATTGTAGATAGCATGTACTTAGTGCTTTCTTTTTATCCAATCTTAAATCCTTGCCTTTTGACTGGAGTATTATTTTACATTTAATATAATTACTGGCAAAGTTGTATTGAGGACTGCTACGTTTCTGTTTGTTGTCTATTTGCCTCATCTTTTTGTTGTTGATGTTGTTCCTCTTTTCCTACTATCTTGCCTTCCTTTATGTTTTAAAATAGTTCAGTATTCCACCTAAATTCTCCTATTGGCATTCTATTTATATATCTTATTTATATATTTTTAGTGGTGTTAGGGGTTATAATATCTACTTTTAGCTTAACCCATTCTACTTAGAGTTAATATTTTAAGTAAAATAGGAGAGCCTTGAAACAGCATATTTCATTTTGCTACCCTGTTCTTAGTGCCATTTTTGTCACATGTATATTGACCATATATCATAAACCCATTACTGTAGTATGTTAAAACTTTTAAAATATGTTATTACTAAAATATAATATATTTTAAAAGAAGTCACGTATTTTTTAAAAGGAGAAAATTTAAAATATGTTCTTTTATATTTGCTTACATATCTACTATTTCCAGAACTCTATTTCTTCCTTTAGCATTTCTTGAAGTTCAGGTCTGTTGGTGACAAATTAACAGTTTTTGTTTTCCAAAGATGTCTTTTTTACCTTCATTTTTCAAGGATCTTTTCTCTAGATATAATATTCTTGGTTGACAGTTCCTTCTCTCTTCCAGTACTGTAATTATGTTGTCCCTATTTCTTCCGGCCTCCATTGTTTATGATAAGAAATCAGTCATTATTCTTACCGTTTTCTCCTGGATGTTACCTATTATTTTTTTTCTGGCTGCCTTCAAGATTTTCTTTCTTTGGCTTTCAGAACTTTGCATTTGCTATATTTCTAGGAGAGTTTTTTAAATTCTACTATATTTAGGATTCACCGAATTCTTGGTAAGTTAATATTTTCAACCAAAACTGTGACTTTGTGGGGCATTATTTCTCTGAACATTTTGTCTTGTCTTTTATTCTAATTTTCTCATTTTAAGATTCAAATAACCTATATTTTGGACCACATATGACTACCATCTCACACATCTCTGTGGTTCTTTTCATTTCCTTCAGTCTTTTTTCTCTATCTGCCTCAGACTGAGTAATTTCTATTGCTCTATTTTCAAGGTTACTGATTACTTTCTTTCATTTAAAATCTGGTATTAAGCCTATCCAGTGGATTTTTAAGTTGTATTTATTATATTTATTAAGCTCTGGAACTTTCTTTTTTTATTGTTTCCATTTTTCTGTTAAGATTCATTTTTTGGTGTTCATTCATTTGTACCATAATTCTCTTTAATTTTTAAACATATGTGTCTTTAATTATCTGCATATATGATAATAGCTGCTTTAAAGTCTTTGTGAGTCAAACATCTGGGTTGACATGGAATTAATTCTCTTTTCTCTTGTTTTAAAATAAAAATTTTATGTCTCTAAGGTGTACAACATGGTATTAGATATACATATATGTAGTGAAATGATCACTACAGTCAAACTAATAAACATATTCATCTCCTTATGGAATCAGTTTCTACTGACTGCTTATTTTTCTGGTACTTTGTATGTCTAGTAATTTTTAGATGAAAACTAGGCAATGAAGATAAATTTTAGTGAATCTGGATTCTGTTGTGTCTGTCTGAAGAGTTTTATTTTTCTGTAGGTATTAATTTGCTTGAACTCAAGCTCCAAACTTTGACTCCCCTGTAGTAAGCAGCAACTGATATCTCTGCTCTTTATTTTTGCTCCATAATGCAGCCTTTTACCCTGGGATCTTTGGTCTCTTTTGTGCCTGTGTAATTCAGTGGTCATCCAGTGATTTCAACAGATATAGGTCTAATGCTGTGGCTTCCTTGCTTAGAGGATCACCTTTTTCCCTCCCCCAAAATTTTCAAAGTCTCCTAGCTTTGGGTTTCGGCCTATGATACATCAAACCCATATTGCTTAATCTTTCTTCTGCTCGATGCCTGAGCTGTGCACAGTTGGGCACTACACTCATTTAAAAAACATCAAATTCACGGACTTTTTCCTGGGTAGCTCTTTATTCCATAAGCACATTTCTCTCTTATCTCTGCCTGCTTTTTTTTTTGCCAGGCTATCTGAGTTTCCCTCATGTATATGTAATTTAGCTGTCAGCAAAGGTTTGCTTCCAAGATTTCTTCTCTTTAAATTTTCTAAGCCTGAATTCTGACCTCTAGCACCTGTATCTGGTAAGTTTCATTTTCCCATTACCATTTTTTGTAACCATGGCTGTCAGATTGAGGAACAACTTCAGATCACAAAGCCACAAATTCAAAATTCTTACCTCTTTTTAGGTACAACTTTTTGAGAGTAAATGTTTCTTAAGTTCTATCTTCTTTTGGATGATTTCCCATACTATTAAATAATTGCTCTATTTAAATTATTTTATCAAGTTTGTATTATTGTTATCTTGGGAGGATCCATGTAACTACATCAGTCCCTTATTATTACTCAGAGTAGTTCCTGGATTTTTCTTTAGACCTCTTGAAAATTTTTTGATGTCTACCCATGTTTGAGAACAATAGACCAATATACCACTTTGCCTTAGTGAAAGACTGGTTTTATTCTTACTCTATTCTTGCTCCACATGTTGTATTATTAGGCTTATAAACTTCACAGTCTGGGCCCTATAAATAGACTGAACATGGATTCAAGAATTCCACATCAGGAGGGTTTGAATGAAAGAATGTTGACAGTATCGGGGAAAGGATTTGTAGTGTTTCTCTCAGTTATAAAAGGCAGCTTTATCTGACCTTACGTCAGAGATTTAGAGCCCAGAGCTTGAAAGAATTTCCTAGATCTCGGGACAGTTGTATCCAGTATCCAGGGATACTGGCAGCCCTATTTTCAATCAGATGCAGTGGGTCATTCTGGACCCAGGTGAGGAGGCCTAAAACTTTGCTATTCTCAGAAACTGACGAAGAAGGGACCTATTCTTGGTCCTGATTTTTTGCAAGAGTACCTCTTGGTTGCACCAAAAACAATATATCTAGGAATAAATTTAAAGAGGTGAAAGACCTGTACTCTGAAAACTATAAAACATTGGTGAAAGAAATTCAAGATGACTCAAAGAAATGAAAAGACATTCCATGCTCATGGTTTGGAAACATAAATATTGCTAAAATATCTACACTACTCAAAGCAATCTACAGATTTAATGCAATCCCTATCAAAACATCAATAGCATTTTTCACAGAACTAGAACAAATAATCCTAAAATTAGTTTGGAATCACAAAAGACTCTGAATAGCCAAAGCAATCTTGAAAAAGAAAAACAAAACTGGAGGTATCACAATTTCAGATTTCAAGTTATATTACAAAATGTTATATATTTATTAAAACAACATGGTACTAACATAAAAATAGACACGTAGATAAATGGAACAGAATAGAAAACCCAGAAAATGCACCACAATTATATGGGCAATTAATCTTTAACAAAAAAGGAATGAATATACAATGGGAAAAAGATGAAAATGGTATTGGAGAAACTGGACAGCCACAGGCAAAAGAATGAAACTGGACCACTTTCTTACACAATACACAAAAATAAATTCAAAATGAATTAAAGACCTAAATGTGAGACCTGAAACCTTAAAAATCCTAGAAGAGAGGACAGGCAGCAATGTCTCTGACATTGGCCATAGCAACATTTTAATAGATATGTCCCCTGAGTCAAGGGAAATAAAAGCAAAAATAAACTATTGGGATTACATCAAAATAAAAAAGTTTCTGCATAGTAAAGGAGATAATCAACAAAACAAAAGGCAACATTTTAGCTGGGATAAGATACTTGCAAGTGACATGTCCAAAAAGGTTTTATATCCAAAATCTATACAGAACTTCTCAAACTCAACACCCCCCAAAATCCCAAATAATCCAGTTAAAAAATGGGCAGAAGACATGAATAGACATTTTTCCAAAGAAGGCATACAGATGGCCAACAGACATATGAAAAGATGCTCAATATCACTAATCATCAGGGAAATGCAAATCAAAAACACAATGAGATATCACCTCATTTAATCTGCCAAGAATGACTAAAGGGGAACTCTCTTGCACTGTTGGTGATGTAAACTAGTGCAGGCACTGCAGAAAACAGTATGGAGTTTCCTCAAAAAATTAAAAATAGAACTACCTATCCTCAAGGAATTGCCATTACTGGGTATTTACCAAAAAAATACAAAAACACCAATTCAAAGGGACACAAGCACCCCTATGTTTTTTACAACAGCCAAACTATGGAAGCAGCCCAAGTGGCCATCATTAGATGAATGGATAAAGAAGAAATGTGTGTGTGTGTGTGTGTGTGTGTGTGTGTGTGTGAATATTATTCAGACATAAAAATGAAGTCTTGGGGGTGCCTGAGTGGCTCACTCGTTAAGCATTTGCCTTTGGCTCAGGTCATGATCCCAGGACTGTAGGATCGAGCCCTGTAGGATCGAGCCCTGTAGGATCGAGCCCTGCAGGATCGAGCCCTGCATCGTGCTCCCCGCTCAGCGGGAAACCTGCTACTCTCTCTCCCACTCCCCCTGCTTGTGTTCTCTCTCACTGTCTCTTTCTCTATGTCAAATAAATAATATCTGTTAAAAAATGAAATCTTGCCATTTGCCACAGCATAGATAGAGCTAGAGAGTATAAAGCTAAGTGAAAAAACTCAATCGGAGAAAGACAAATATTGTATGATCTTATATGTGGAATTTAAGAAACAAAACAAATGAACAAAGGAAAAAAAAGAGTGAGAGAGACAAACCAAAAAACAGTCTCTCATCTATACAGAACAATCATGGTTACCAAAGTGGAGAGGTAGGAGGGTTGGGGAGGAATAGGGAGTGCACTTACTAAAAAAGTACACTTACTAAAAAAACAAAAACAAAACAAAACAACCCCCCCCAAAAAAAACACAACACCCTACTTTTTGGATGAGGCCGTGCTGTCTGGGACCCACTGAGATGTGTGTGAGGTCATGTGCATGTGCACTCTGTCTTAGCTCAGAACAGACACTGTGGCACCACTACCAAGAATCTGGATAGCTACTCATCCCTTTCTTTACTCAGCCAACACTTCCTGACTTTCTACTCCATGATGGAATCTAGCCAGACACTGGAGATAAGGGAGGGAATGAATGAATCATAGTCACTATCTGCAAAGATACTAATAACCCACTGCAGAGAAACACAATGTGTTGTGAAGGCTTGTGGTATTTTAATATAGAAACATGTTTTGTTTAGTTTGAAAGACAGTAATATGGAGGATAAAGCAAAGAGCATTCTAGAAATCAACTGTCTGTATTTGTCTTTCAGCTTAGCCAGTGACTGCGATTTTGGGAAAGTCATTTAACCTCTGTGCCTATTTCCTGGGGGTAATAATAGTATCTACCTCAAGGAGCTGTTATACAGGCTAAATGACTAAATGAGGTAATGTATGTGTAGCTCTTAGGACAATGCCTGTTGGACTAGGTGATTGTAATGTAAAATGGTCTCTGATCTCCTGGGAGGGACAATATGTAAGTTACTCTTGCTTTCTAGGGTACTTCTCTTTGTTTGTTTGCTTGTTTTTCCATTGCTAATAATTCAGGTTCCAGGGATAATGAGGCATCAAGTTTCACTGTGAAAGGACAAGCAGAGAATAGGATTTGAGGCAATAGTAGAAGGAAGGATAAAGTATCTCTCAGAAAAGTAGGGAAGAAAAGTTCTCCTAAGATGAAAAAGGATGCTAGGTAATGACAGAAGAGGGAGGTTATTACGGGGTGAGGTGTGCAGACTCCTAGACAATCTGTCTATGAAGAGCCCTTACTGGGAAAAGCCAGGGGCTTTGACCTGGCAATGATCTGCCAGAGACCCTACATGAGGGCTTGTGAATGGCAAGGCAGCTAATTCCTGCAGAGACCACCTAGTGGAGAACTTCCCATCTCTATGCTCCAAGATCACACCAGCTTTACTCTGTTTTCTTTGGTTTGAAAATCACATAGAAGTCAGTACTTTATATTGTTATTATTCAGCCCCTGGTTCTTTGGCCGCCCAGTAGGGGCGACATGCACACCTCTCCCAGGACTCCGTCTGGTCCCAGATCACACATAGCTCCAGGACACTGTAAACCCAAGAGAAGGATATCCCCTGCCTACCCTTGGTGGGGTGGTTCTAAGCTTATACTTGAGGACCCCTGCCACTGAGACAGTTTTACTGACCTCCCGCCCAGTGACATAGTGAGTTCTTTCTCCCAGTCAGATCACTGAGCTCCAGTTATGACACTCCCTTCAGGAGGAGCATCTCACAACAACCTGGAGAGGTGGGTGTTGTTCCTGTTTTAGAGAAAAGTAGTGGAAGCTCAGACTGTCAAGGGCTTTGTCTCCCTGCCATTAGGGAGATAAACCCAGGAGGTCTGGCTACTGGGCCTATACATCGAAACCCACTCTGCCTGCATCAGAAGAACTCAGAATAGGGTTTCCAAGTTCAACTTAGACTTTGTGCATTGTTTTATTTTTTAATGTTGAGTTAAAACTCCAGCTAATACCCAGAGTAGGGTCAGTCACACTCATAAGTTACATAAATTCCTAGAGAACCTGATTGGGTTACCCTGGGCATTTTGTACTTTACCAGGGATGGGGTGGGAAGAAAGGGAAGAAAGGAGCCAATCCAGCAGGTTTGGCCTGGCGTTTCCTGATGGCACCTAGGGAAGCTGCCAAACCTATCCGAGGGGATTCATGTCCCAGATGGCACAGTCTGACTTGGGCCTTTAGGTCACAGGCATGGAATTGAAGCTAGTAGTTGGGATGTGGTTTGTTGGCAAGCTAATGCCAGGTGCAGGTCTACAACACAGACCTTTCTCCATGCATGCATGCACACGTGCATCCATCTGCTTATGCTTCCATCCATTCAATAGATACTTATTGAGGTACCATGTACCAGGACCTGTCTTAGAAGCTGGGGATTCAGTGTAGACAAGACAGACACTCCTGTCCTCATGTAGTCAATGTTTGGGAGGAGAAGGTTTTTGATTTGCTCTTCTCCCAACCAACCCAGAGCTGTGTCCACAGTATCCTTTGCCTTTCATTGGTTCTATAAATGCTATTTCTTATAATTAGTGTGAGGGCTTTCCCCTACTTCTGGTGTTATGAGTGCTGTGTCATGGCAGAGAAGGCCCAGGCCTAGTGTCACATTTATCTATGTTCAAATCCTGACTTCGCCACTGACCAGTCATGTGGCCATTAGCTGATCATTCAACTACTCTTTGACTTAATTTTTCACCCCCTGAAGCAAAGAGCACAATATCTGACTCATAGTGTTGTCATGAGGACCAGAAACACTCAACTCATGTGGATGATGGGCCTTGATGCATCTATGATGAGCAACACAGGTGTGAACCTACCCCCTTAGAAAGCAATTTGCCAAGGGTAGGGATGCATAGTTCCTGGCACCCAGTAGGTGCTCCACACATGGGAGCTCTTTTTCCATCACACTGGACAGATTCTGTTGGCAGTTGTTCTGATTTGGTTACCTTTTTCTCTGGTTGAGCGTGAGTGTCCTTTGACATTCTGGCAGTTGTGTCCTTGCCTCTGGCATTGTTCATATGGGGGCCTCCCTTCTGCTCTGCCTTACTTTTAAGGGATTGCATCACATCAACTTCATTTAGTCTACTTTTCTTAGGTGGGCAGCTGGTGGCCACTTCGACAGAGTTTCCCAAACATTACTGGTCTCAAAATACTTTTTACACTGCGACGTGTGCACACATATATAACACTAAAACAAAGATTCATGAAATGATACCTTTACAATTGGTGATCCATTCATATTTTCTTTACTATTCTATTGTTTTATTTTTTAAAATGCTGATTGAGATCCACAAAATTGAACTTATGATCTAATAGTGGGTCCTCACAGTTTGAAAAATACTACCTTAATAGTTGGAATGTCTGTTGGCCCGCTTCTGCCCACACCTCTCCCTCTTTCTATTTCTGTTTATCTCTGTTCTCCTAGCCTTGATCTCAGATGCTCCAGAGTGAAGGCATGAGTGACTGACCAGTGACTTCTCTCAATGAAAGCAGCAATAACCACATAACATAAGGTGCAAAGCTGAAACCCAGAGGGCCAGACAAAACAAATTTGGTCCAGTCCCCTTGTGGGTTGGGGGTAGCAGCCAAGAGTGAGGTCAGAGGGAAAGATTCATGAAGACTGCTGGCCAGAGCAGAGCAGCAGGCCCTGGAGAAGCAGCACAGGAACCTGGCTTGGCTGGAGCAATGACATCAACATAGGAGTCCAGGAGCTCTCTGCAATGACACATGCACTAGAAATCAGTGTTGCTGTATTAGGCCTTCTCCTGTTAGACTCTGGGCTTCCCAGAGTCCAGGGTCCCAGTCACAACTTAGGACAAATAGGGGCTCAGGGATGATGTTAAAATGATGAATAATAGTAAGCCAGAATCTCTGCCCCTGGAACTTCTACCCACTGGTCATTCCTTCATTCATAGTCCAATTCTGGGACAGGCCCAGCATTGAGATTTGGGAGTCAGAGAAGGGTGAGACTGTCCCGGGCTTGAGAACCTCACATTCTGAGGATGTCTTGAGGACCTGACAGACATACAGCTAGTCTCAGTGCCCACAGTGCACAGAGAGCCACAACATCTCTGAGGCTTCCCTCATTTGTTGTTTTCACCTCCAAACACCTACCAGGGTCACAGCAGGCTGAGGGTTCATCAGAGAACAAGACAAAGTGGGCCTACCCTCGGGATCCTGTCTTCTGGCCAGAGGCAGGCAACTGCAAGGAATCATATGCAGTTGGGTGCCTATGATATGGTTAGTAGGGTGCTCTAAGCACTGCTGATCTTGCTGTCCTCTTCCTCATGAGCCCCTTACACCACACCTACTCTGGATGTATTGCCAGGTTAATGTCTTATTCTGGTCCCTCATCTCCACCCTGTCATGTGACCTCCACCTCCATTCTCACTAGCCATCTTCTGCCCAAGGCCCTTTCTCAGCACTCTCCACACCCTGAGGGAGCAGGTGTAGATTTGGCTATCTAGCTCAGGTCAGGGATATCATGAACAAATGGAAGTTTGGTGTCAGCTATGGCTTTTCCAATTACAAAGTCTGAATTTCTGATTTATAAAAATACGAAGTTATTCAAAAATGAAGGAGGAAGAGCCAACATAAAATACAAGGGACACAGTTACTGATTTCACAGTTATTGACGCTGACGAGTTGTGCCCATTCACCAAAGTCATTGCCTATGGGCATGGATAGCCAAGCTCACTCTTGAGAGTATGAATGGAAGGGAGAAGGGAGAGGGATCTCATATATATATATATATATATATATATATATATATATATATATGAATATATCTGAGAATGTGAGATATATATCACATTTTCTGTGTCCATTCATTTATTGACAGACATTTAGGTTGTTTCCATATCTTGGTAATGAACATGGGAGTGCAGATATCTCTAAGTTTACTGATTTTGCTTCCTTCAAATATGTTCCCAGAAGTGAGATTGCTGGATCATATTGTAGTTCTATTTTTATAATTTAGGGAACCTCCATTCTGTTTTTTATAATGGCTGTACCAATTTACATTCCCACTAATTTTCATTCCCACCAATTTACATTCCCACCAATATAAGAGTTCTTTCTTCTGCACATTTGTTATCTCTTCTCTCTTTGATAATAGACATCCTAATAGGTGTAAGGTGATATTACTTTCTGATTTTATTACTTTTTTAATTTTTTTAAATATTTTATTTATTTATTTGTTTGACAGAGAGGAGAGAGATCACAAGTAGGCAGAGAGGCAGGCAGAGAGAGAGGGGGAAGCACGCTCCCCGCCGAGCAGACAGCCCGATGCGGGGCTCAATTCCAGGACCCTGAGATCATGACCTGAGCTGAAGGCAGAGGTTTTAACCCACTGAGCCATCCAGGCACCCCTGATTTTATTACTTTTTGATATTTCTCTGATGCTTAGATGTTGAGCACTTTTTCATGTACCTGTTGGCCATTTGGATGTCTTCTTCAGAAAAATATCTATTTAGATCCTCTGCCCACTTTTTAACTGGATTATTTGTTTGTTGTTGTTATTTGCTAATGGGTTATATGAATCTCATATATATTTTGGAATACCTCATTGATTCTTATTGTTTGTGAATATCTTCTCCCATTCTGTAAGTTACCTTTTCATTTTGCCATTTGTTTCTTTTGTGTATAGAAGTTTTTTTTTTTAGTTTGATATAGTCCTACTTGTCTATATTTGCTTTTGCTTTCGTTTTCCTTTGCCCTGTATATCATGTCCAAAAAACCATCGCCAAAATCAATGTCAAGGAGCTTTATCCTATATTCTCTTCTAGAACTTTAATGGTTTCAGGTCATATGTTTATATATTCAATCCATTTTGTATTACTTTTTGTGAGCAGTATAAAATAAAAGTCCAATTTTATCCTTGTGTATGTGAATATATATTTTTCTCTTTTTTAAATTTTTTTAAAAGATTTTATTTATTTATTTGCCAGAGAGAGAGCAAAAGAGAGAGAGTGTACAGCAGGGGCAGCAGCAGGCAGAGGGAGAAGCAAACTCCCTGCTGAGCCGGGAGCCTGATGTGGGACTCAATCCCAGGACCCTGAGATCATGACCCAAGGTGAAGGCAGACGCTTAACCAACTGAGCCACCCAGGCATCTCTATTTTTCTCTTTTCTTAAAGAAACTATCCTTTCCTTATTGAATATTTTTGGCTTTTTTGTCAAATGTTAGTTGGCTGTATATGTGTGGATTTATTTGTGGGCACTGGGATCTATTCCATTAGTTTGTGTGTCTATTTTTATGCCAGTATCATATTTTTTATTACTATAGCTTTGCAACATTGCTTGAAATCAGGAGGCATAATGTCTCTAGGAATTTTTACTCAGGAATTCTTTGGCTATTAAGCATCTTCTGTGCTTCCATATGAATTTTAGTATACTTTGTTCTATTTCTGTGAAAAGTGCCATTGGGATTTTGATAGGGATTGCATTGAATCTATAGATGACTTTGGGTAGTGTGGACATTTTAACAATATTAATACGTCTGATCCATGAAAGCTGGATCTTTCCATTTATTTGTGTCTTCTTCAGTTTCTTTCATCAAAGTCTTGTATTTTTTCAGTGTAAAGATCTTTCACTTCCTTGGTTAGATTTATTCCTAAATATTTTATTTTTTATGCTGTTGTTAATAAAATCATTTTCTTCATTATTTTTTCAGATAGTTCATTGCTAGTGTATAGAAACACAACTGATTTTTATATGTTGATTTGGTATCCTGCAACTTTACTGAATTTGTTGTTTAGTTCTAACAATTTTTTGGTGGAAACTTTATATAAGATCTTATCTGTAAACAGAGACAATTTTGTTCCTTCCTTTACAATTCGTATGCTTTTAAAATTATTTTTCTTGCCTAATTGCTCTGGCTAGGACTTGCAGTACAGTGTTGAGCTGGAATAATGAGTGGGACTTCGTGTTCTCGTTCCTGATCTTGAAAAATGTTTTCACTATTATGTAGGATGTTAGATGTGTGTTTATTTTATATGGCCTTTATTATGTTGATGTATGTTCCTTCTATACATAATATGTTGAGAGTTTTTATGGTGAAAGAGTGTTGAATTTCATCAAATGTCTTTTTTTTCATTTATTGAGATGATCATATGAATTTTTATCTTTAAATCTATTAATAAGGTGTATCACATTTATTGGTTTCCACATGTTGAACTATCCTTGCATCTCAGAGATAGCATGGTGTTTGATACTTTCAATGTGCTGTTGAATTCAATTTGCTGATATTTTTTGAAAAAAATTATATCTCTATTCATCAGGGGTATTGGACTGTGGCTTTCTCTTCTTGTAGTGTTCTTATCTGGCTTTGGTATCATAAAATGCATTTGAGAGTTCTTCTTCCTTTTCAGTTTTTTTCAGAAGAGTTTGATAAGAATAGACATTAGTTACTCTTTAACGTTTGGTATAATTCTCCAGTGAAATCATCTTGTCCTAGAATTTCTGTGTTGGGAGGTTTCTGATTACTGAAAACTCTTTACTCATTATTGGCCTGTTGAAGTTTTCTCTTTCTTCATGATTCAGACTCCGTAGGTTGTATGTTCCTAAAAATTTGTGCATTTCCTCTGGGTTATCCTCAAGGGAAGTTTTTAAAAAGATGGCAGTTAGGGCATGTTTGTATCAGGGTATTATGGCCAAAGATAGAGGGAGAATAGGATCCTTTGAAGGCACAGGGATATGTCAACTTTATTAGCAGGAGAAAAGGCAGAATATAAGTACAGATAAAGGAAGATTGTGGATTTGGTGTTGGGAAGATGAAGGCGTCTCCATTATCCTGTTACTGTATTGGGTCTCTTTTAGCACTGTTTCCCCACTGTTTTAGCACTTGTGGCCCAACCTTTTGTTACATCTTTGATATAGAAGTTTCATACTGGCTCTTACCAGCATTGCATGGATGCACTCTGACAGTATGTCACCCAGCTATATCTCTTGTTTCTGCTCCAGGATTTCTCTAGCTCTGAGGTGTTAGACACCCAGAAATAGCTTGGCAATTATGCACATTAAGCCCAGAACCTCCAAGAAGTTAATGCTAGGGGCCATACTTCACCTATGGGGGATAGAAGCCAATGAGTAAATGCCTTCTTTTATCTTCTACATTGACAGTTCTTAGGCACATTTGATAAGGCTCCTTATCCCCACAACAGATCCACTCAATAATGTATCTTCATATTGATTTTTCTTCTTTCCATGTTTCACTTCCCTCTCCCTCTTTCCAGCTCTCTTGGGATTCCAAAATCAAATACCTGCATGAGAATCTCTGTTTAGACTCTGCTCTTGGGGAAATTTAGGGTGACAATGCCCTGCTTGACTATTCAGGCCCCTGCTCACTATACTGTTTTTATCTTATGCTAGTTCACAAGCCCATCACCCTGGCCTTCTTACAGAGCCTCTAATATGCTAACTTTATTCCCACTTCTGAGCCTTCAATATATCTTGAATGTCTACTCCAGCACTTCCTGTGCCACCTCATCTGGTCTCTGCTCATATGCCACCACCATAGACAAATCCTCGCTGATTATTCAGTGAGATCAGACCTCACTCCTACCACCAGCCCTTCTGCATCTTATTTCGCTATTTTCCAGTAGCACTTCCAATGTCTGAAATGCCCTTTTTCTTTATTGTTTACCTTGTGCATTGTCTGGGTGATTGGATTACTCACTGGAGGCCTGCCTCCCTGGACTTTACAGTGCTGAGATTCACTTTCTGGTTCCATGGAGGTGCAGATGCATCTCTGCTTTCTCATAAAATATCCCTGTTGCAGGAGCCAGGAAGTTTCAAATAGGTCCAGTATAAGGTGATAAATGACAACCAGCACTCAACCTCTGAAAGGACAGCAGGGACTGGTGGGATGATGGGGAAGCCCTAGAGCTCAGGCCCTGTCCAAGGATGGGCCTCCATGAAGCTCTTTGTTGTTTCTACCCTAGAATGTGGCTGATCCTATCTGGACTTATGATTTCTCGAGATAAACTAGGTGTGTGTGTTTGTGTGTGTGTGTGTGTGTGAGAGAGAGAGAGAGAGAGAGAGAGAGAAACCTCCAAATTTTTAAGTATTGGCCAACAGTTCAATTTTTCAACATTTTCTGGACCAAAGAAACCCAAAACCCATGCTCTGCTCTAGATGTGTCAGGATTTGGGTTGGACTTGTCCTGTCTCACTTACCTGGATCATTCTACATTAATTCACAGTCAAGGCAGTGAGAGTTGTGTGCTCCAAGCTGTGGATAGTAATTTGCCAGAGTCAGAAACTGAGATCTGCTATCAAAGACCCACCTGATACTGGCAGAACACAAGAGGAGAAGAGTATGGGCTGAGGTGTGGAAGGGAAGAAAATTGGACTGATTAACTTTCCACTGTTTATAAATATATAAATCCAAGGTACCAAAGAAGCAGAATATGTGGCCTTTAGATTAGGTACCATAAACCTTTCTTGGATAATTAACCTTTTTAAGAGCAAGCATGTTCAGCACTTAATATCCGAAAAGGTGTAACATAGCAAGAATGAGCTATAAATAAAAGAGATGGAAAGCACAGTTGTGTTTTCCCAATTCATTATGGTGGGTTGCAGCTAATTAATTCATAATGCCACTGAATTGATACTACATTGTTTGTGTTCATGCAAATTACCTCTAACTCACGTTTAAAGATGAACATGTTGAGCAAGTTGAACTTTCAAAAAAAGCAAACAATAGCAGACAAAATAATAATGGTTATGGTTGCTTATTCATGCTGCTATAGATAAGATTATGATGTCAACATTTCCATTTGAAACTCTTATTTTCCACAATTTATAACTTGGCTATAAAAAATAAATTCACAGAGCTCTAAGTTAGTGTTATAGTATCAATTGGGACAGGATTACTTTTTCTTCTCATGTTTAAAAATCGCTTTATTTAATAAGTTAACAACTTAAAATTTCCCCAGGTGTGGAAAATGGCTATCAGTGCCTGGGCGAATGAGACCATTGTCAGGCATGGTAGCTCTCTGACCTGGCTGCTCTCGGAGTCCACTTGGGGGTGACTCTCAGCTCAGTTTGGGGCAGGGAATTTCTTTCGCCGCCACACACCTGCTATTGTTTTTACCTGCCCACAGTCTGAGACCCTTTCCTCTCTGAGGTACCCTTTTCTACCATCCTTTTCCTTCCCCAAGACTTGGTAGACATGCATTCATTTACCTATTCGTTCATTCAAAGTTTATTCACTGAATACATACAGTGTGATAAGCTACATGTTGTGGCTCACAGTGGTGAGCAGAGAAGATATGGGAAAACTGAGAAAGCACTGGAGTTCTTTATATTAAAATATAGTATTGTTTTATTTTGGATTCCATGGGGGAATCCATGTTTGGGTTCCTTTAAAGTCCTAATCTTCAGCCAGACTTAAAGTCCTAATCTGGCTGCAGCAGACACCATTGGCTACCCACAGTAGTGAACAAAACAGACTATAAATGAGTAGGAAAAGAAATCAGCATCATTGTTTCAGGTGATAATGAGGAGTTTAACAAAAAAATAAAAGGATGAATGATTGATAGTGACGAGGGTATGGAGGGTGAGGAGACCAGTTTAAACTGGGTATTAATTGCAGGCTTTAAGAGGCAGTGGCATTTACCTTGAGAACATGACAAAAGGGGCCCAGCTGTGTGAAGACCAGGGGAGTGGTGTGTACCAGGTGGAGGGACAGCTGGTGTCAAGGCCCTGAAGTTGAAGTGAGTTTGGCATGTAAGAGAACAACAAGGTACCCAGGAAAACTGGAACACTCAGAGCAGATGAGACAGTGGTCTGGAAGGGGCAGGGCCTGGAAGGGAAGGTGAACAGCTTAGCTGGAATTTTAAGTTACTTCCCTCAGAACCCTAGGCCCTTATCCATAGAATTCCTTCCTATTCTGTCTTCCTCATGCAGTTGTTGCAATAGAAGCAAGTGAGATTCTGTTGGTGGGAAGGCAAACTGGTGCAGCCACTCTGGAAAACAGTATGGAGGTTCCTCAAAAAATTAAGAATAGAGCTACTCTATGATGAAGCAATTGCGCTACTAGGTATTTACCCAAAGATAAAAATGTAGTGATCCAAAGTGTCAAATTCAGCCCAATGTTCATAGCAGCAATGTCCACAATAGCCAAAATATGGAAAGAGCCTAGACATCCATCAACAGGTGAATGGATAAAGAAGATGTGAGATAGATGATTGATAGATAGATAGATGATAGATAGATAGATAATAGATAGATGGGTAGATAGATATAGGTAGGTAGATAGATAGATAGATAATGGAATATTACCCAGCCATCAAAAAGGATGCAATCTCACCGTTTGCAATGACCTGGATGAAACTAGAGGGTATTGTACTAAGCAAAATTAGTCAGTCAGAGAAAGACAAATACCATATGATTTCACTCATATGTGAGATTTAAGAAACAAAACAGATGAACAAAGGGGAAGGGAAGGAAAAATAAAGTAAGATGAAAATCAAGAGGGAGGCAAACCAACAAGAGATACTGAATTCTAGGAAACAAACTGAGAATGGCTGGAGGGGAAGTGGCTGGGAAAAAGGGATAATTGGGTGATGGACATTAAGGAAGGCACTTGTTGTAATGAGCACTGGGTGTAAATTCTACCCCTGAAACTAAAATAATAATAATAATAAGCAACTGATCTTTGCTTTTTACTACTTCCCGAAGTAGGTTTTCTTAATTTAGGCTTTAATTATAATAATAATAATATAAACTCAATGTAAAAAAGTCAGATAATGTAGAAAAACATAAGAGAAAGTAAGAAATATATAAATATAATATAAAATATTTGTAACATATTAATATATTTTATATATAATATAAAATGTAAAAATAATTCCACTATTCAAAGATGATAATTAATATTTGATGTACATATTACTAGACCTTTTAGTTTGCAAAATAGGTATTTATAGATACACACATTTAACAAAAACCTTATCATGTACATCTGATTTATAAGCTCCTTTTTTCACTTAACACATTGAATGTCATTTACCAAGTCATTAAACATAGATCTACAGTGTAATTTCAAATGATGGCAAAGCCATTTTATGAATGACCGTAATCTAACCAATTCTGCATTAGGTGTGGGAATAATTGTTTACTGCTGTAAATGATACTACAGTGAGCATCTTTGCACATTTTCACATGCTTGTCTCACAGTTTATTTTGGACACATTCCTGTAAGTGGTGTAGTAGGTCAAAGTCTTTGGGTTGTGCATGCAGTTGCAGAGCCCCACCCCCAGAGGATGTGAGGGTCCTTGGTCAGGCCTCCCAGAAAAGCAAGAGCTGTCCTCACACCCCAGATGGCCAGAGCTGTAGGCCAGATCTGGTCTCTCTAGCTCCATCTGCCTTGACTGAAGCTTCAGAGCTCTTGTGGCCCCTGTCTTGTGGCCAGATTCTTTTATGATCTAGCTTTTCTTTCCACAGAAGTGCTGGGAAATAATTCGTGTCTGGCAGGGTATTTGGCCTGACCATGAGACAAAGTTACAGGGAAAAAGGGTGGAGGGCCCAGCTGGGGCCTGGGTACAGAGGGGAGGTGAGACTTGACCTCCAGAACTTTCAGATGTTCACATTATGCTCCTGGGAAGAGGTCTACTGAGAGCGCCCATCTTTTCCAGGCCAAGTCAGGGGAATGCCTCTCACTGCGTGAGCTGATGGGGGAACCAGTGACTTCCTCCAAGGAGACATCTGCCCAGTGCTAGACAGGTAGGCATGTTTGCTTCCTATCCTACTCAACCCCCATAAGGGGCACTGTACTCAGGTCTGCCTTCTCCTCTCATGCCCCCACCTGGTCTCTCTTGTCCTCCTTTAACCCCCTGTTCTCCTTGTTGCACACCAACCCCCCCTCCCCTGCCAGCCACACACACACACACATACGCACTGCACCTCAGGGCTCCCTCCTCCCCAGGTGTCAGGCTCTGTCTCCAGTCAGGGTAACCACTGCCTGTACTTCTCTATCCCTGGAGCACAGAGGCCACATAAGCATTTGCTGACTTTGCTTCAACCAGCACAAATTTCTTGGGCCCCATCTGTGTACATAACATGCCATTACAGATTGAATAGAAGGAATTTGGTCTTTCTGCTGCAGCTGCGGACAGAGCAATACTTCAGTGGGGGAAACTCTAGCATGAAGCTCTATCCCCACCCTAAGGAGTTTATTTAGTGGAGGCAGAATGTATGGTGGTGGCTTGGAACCTAATGAGGGCATCAACAATACATCCTTCAGCAATTCAGAGGAGGGAGACTGGTGATAATCACAGTGCTAAAATACTAATCAGCATACAGTCTGCACTGCAGGAGACTGTTGAGTGAGCCCTCGTCCCTTCTTCCTAGGATGCACACACTCTTACAATCCTCATTTTGCCATGAGAAGGCTGAGGCCAGGAGACAGGCAATAAGATACAGAGGCGGGCATTTCCCCAGCTCTGCCTGAGGCTTAAAAGGCTTCCCCGGGTACTTGGAGCTTGCACTGGACCTAGACCCAGAGGGGGATGTAGAGGAGGACACAGGGTGCTGCAGGTGAGCACCAAAAAAGGCCAGGCAAGGGGCTGGGATAACTCAGGCCTTTGTGCAGAGCCACTGGGTCCATGGTTCTAGGCTTTCATCTTTCATTGCCCCATCCCTTCCAGCTCTACATTAATAGGACAAATCATCAGTTATATGGATTCAAATTTGACAAATCAAATTGCAAAGAATTAAATAAGTTGTAGATCAATACCATCTCAATGATCAATTAATCATTCCTTTTAATTAAAACTACCAATTCTTAATACCTTTCAGTTATATTTGATTGCACAACTTCTAATTCAGAGCTTTTAGGCAATTGTATTGATTGCAAGTATACTTATACTTGGTAATCAAATAATTTATTAATCAGCACACCTCGTTATGGGAGATCCGGTTTAATTACCATCACCTAGACACAGAAAGTGGGTTTAATTCAACTTGGGCTTTTCTTAAGATGTTGGAAGTTTACCATTTTATTCTGTTGTGTGGCTCACACAAAGTCCCTTCTTTACTGAAAAAGATTTATAAGAAAAATAGGCAAGAGTACTTACAAAGCAGGTAAATGGACAAACTCAAGTGGTTCTTCAAAATTATGTTTTAACTTTAATCTTTTTCATGAAGGTTTTGCAACTTAATTTATTCCTGGTCTACTTGGGAAAGTGCTCTCAAGATTTAGGGATAAAAGGGCCTTTGGACGTACAGATGGATGCTGCCTTCATGATTACCTTGAAATGAAAATTAAACACCAAGCACTTCACAAACTTCTTCCTTGTGTCCATCAATTTTGAAATAAGTACAAGAAAAATTTCTTATTTAACCTATGAATTTATTATTCCAGTGGCAATGCTGGACAACTGGAGGTTTGATTTAGTTTCCCTTAATGTTTTCTGAGCATTGTTATGAGAGGGAAATAATGACCTAGTAATTCTGCATGCAGATTCTTCAGTGGCCCTGGATGGGCCTGAGCTTCCTTCCTGCTTCATATTCAAGGCCTCAGGTATGTCTTGGAGTGTCAAGGAGCCTAGTCCTCTCCGAGATGAAGGTGCCTCTGCTGGTTCTTGTTCTGCAAACATGGGATCCAGGTAGTAGTCGGGATCTCAGCTTTTCCTGAGTATTGGGCTAAGCATCCACAGAGGTTTTGAGTTGAGTTCAAGCTGAGTGGGTCCAGAACTTCATGCTTGGGAACAAGATGACAGGAGGTACAGAGCTCTAATACCCTGGGGCAGAAGGAGGGGAAGCTGGGGAAGAGGGAGACACTTTGAAACTCAAGTTTTCAGCTTATCCTTTCACTTACCCCCCACCTCTCTGACTACTCTCTTCCCTCCAGATAATGTATAATTCTCCATGAAAACAGCTTATCCTAGAACCATCTCTCCCAGGGTTCTTCCCACTCTGCAGGGAGTGGGAAGGAAGCCCTAACATGACACATGACACATGAAAGACACATGCTTCCATGCTCCCATGTCGGAACACATTTGCTCACCTTCCATATTGAGCTCTGTGGAGTCGTGGAGCTCAAGGCAAGCAGGTGAGAAATGGGACAGTCATTTCATTCACACATGCTGCATGCTGTGTGCAAGGCTCTTCACAGTGGGGCACTGTTGTAGGCAGAACTCTAAGATGGCCCCAAGATTCCCACCCCTGGTTTAGGTCCCCTGTATGCTCTCTTCCCTTTGATGGTGGGTGGGTCTGACCTAAGCAGGCAAGCCCTTGTCAAAGAGGGTCTAGAGGTTGGGGGTTGAAGAGGTCAGAGAGATCCAAAGATGGAGATTCTCCTGCTGGTCTTCAAGGAACAGCTGCCATGTTGTGGAGAGGGCTATGTGGCAGGGAACCGTGGTGGCCTCTAGATACTGAAGGCCTCTGTCCAACCACAAGGAACTAGGTTCTGCCAATACCCAGTGAGCTTGGAAAACGACTCTGGGCCTCGGGTGAGATCACATAGCTCTGGCTGACACCTTGAATACAACTGGGTGAGACTCTGAGCAGAGGATGCAAATGAGCCAGGCCTGGATTACTGACCCACAGAAACTGAGACAATAAATCAACATTGTTTTGAAAAGCAAAGTTTGGGTGCCTTGGTGGCTCAGTTGGTTAAGCAGCTGCCTTCGGCTCAGGTCATGATCCCAGGGTCCTGGGATCGAGTCCCGCATCAGGTTCCCTGCTGATCAGGGAGCCTGCTTCTCCCTCTTCCTCTGCTGCTTCCCCTGCTTGTGCTCTCTCCCTGTCAAATAAATAAAATCTTAAAAAAAAAAAAAAGCAAAGTTCGTGATATTTGCTACACAATAGAAAACGAAAGCCCCAGTCTCCACCTCCAGGAGCCTCTTCTCTCCCCACATAGCTTCTATTCTGCACGCTTGAAACCACTCGCCTCCATCACTGCCTTCAGGCCGCTAGGGATGTGAGGTCCCTTTTGCCTGCTTTCTTCAGTTTGAGAGATGATGTTTATCTGGGAGGGAGGAAGTGAGGCAAGGAGGGAAGGCATCCCGTAGCGTTATCAAGCCAGTTACCACCATAGGCAACTGGAGCTGAATCCCACACAGGAACCCTGGAGGACAGTGTAGAACACACAGTTAGAATTACCCATGCAAAGGAAGGCAGTGAAGAAGCTGTCAGCCATTGTTGGAGGGCTGCTGGGGGTGGGGCGGCGTCATTATTCTCCGGCATTCCTGGCCTGCAATGTGGGCAAGAGAGAGTTTTCAGGCAGAGAGATTCAGGGGTGGCACCTGGAGATCCAGGGAGGGGATACAGGCAGGACCTTGGAGCACCTGCTACACCATTTTTCTACCTGCTTCCTTGCCCTGTATCTTCATGGCTAGGCTCAAGTCCCCCTCCCTAAGGGCAGCATCCCCTGGGTCCTCATGCTCTGCCATGGAGCCTTTGCTCTTTCAGCCCTCGGCCTTGTCTTGTACATCTGTTGCTGTCTTCTCATTGTGTGTCACACAACTGGGCACACAGCATGGCTGTCTCCCCATGAAACCATGAGCCTCTCCAGGTCGGCACCTGAGTCCCCAGCTCCAACCAGAGTCTGGTATCTAGTAGCTTCTCAACATCCATTCAGTAGATGGATACATGAATCATATTTTTTCTGAGGTACATATTTCCCTCAACATGGTTGAACTAGGTGATTTCAACCCTCTCCCACCATCTCAGCACTCCCTTCCTCTCGTCCTCTTCTCTCTGGTATATATGTTTGTTTGTCTATCTTCTCCACCTAGAATGTAAGGTCCTGAAGGCCCGACACGTTTATTGTGTTCACTGCTGTATTACTGGCAGTGGGCACAGACCACTACCTGGCATATAGAAGTCACAGGGTAAAAATCTTTTAAATGAATGAATGATACCCCAAGAGCCCTTAATTATATTAACTTACTGAGCAATTCCCAAACTTTATTTCATCTTGACAACAAACCTCTGAGATAGGTATTCTTTATTTTTAATTTTTTTATTATGTTATTTTGGTCACTATACAGTACATCATTAGTTTCTGATGTAGTGTTCCATGATTCACTGTTTGCGTGTATCACCCAGTGCTCCATGAGATAGGTACTCTTATCTCCATTCTCAGATGAGGAAATAGGCTCAGAGGGGGTTCAGTAACTTCCCCAAGTGACTCAGGCAGCAAGTGTCAGCCTCACTCAGGAGCCTGGGTTCTTAGCAAGTATTCTATATACATGAGTTTAATTAACTCGATAAATTTTTCAGGGGGCACAAAATACAATCAGGGTGTAAAAAAGTGGAGGGGAGTTTTTGGTGTTACTGCAGCAGCTTGCTTGGCAAAAGATGGATGTGTGGCTGATAGGAAAATTGATATGGTTTTCAACAAAGGCTGCAAATTAATCATACTTAATGAATGTGACTAATGTGTTAAAGGAACGAGCGATTAAAATATTAGCACGTCTGAACTTCTCCTCCCTGGCTAATTTCTTCTCCTCCCCAGGGTTACCATCTTTCAAAGAGGTAGGGACACAGAATTATGGAAACGGATTTTATGGAACAGAAATGCATTTTAAATGGCTTAAATTGGGGACAGTCTGTGCAGTTCTCAAGTGGCTGTCAGTCTTCACATCTCACTGCTCAAGTGAGGGACGTGGGCTGAAGGGAGAGGCTGAAACTGTCACAGCAACTGGAACTGGAAATGGGAAGCCAGGCATCTCCTGGGGTAATGGTGTGGAAACAGGAGACAGACATGGGGGCCCTTCAGCGGGAGGCTGATTGCCTTTGCATTTAGGCACAAGGTGAGATGAAAGTGGCTGAGGAGGCGTGTCTCCTGAGGCAGGCCATAGGCGGCTCACTGGCTCTGCACATTATCAGGATCATAGGCAGGACTGCTGTGTTATAAGTACATCCTGAAGACGATCTCTGGGGAATCCAAGCACAGTCTTAGAACACACTCCCCTCTCTGGCTCCACACACACATACCCATTGCCCAGATGGAAGTATCAAGACTATTAGGGAATAAGAAGTATCTCAAAATACAATTCAGACTTGGGACTGGGAGAGTCCCTTGTGTTTTGTTTTGTTTTGTTTGTGGGTTTTTTGTTTTTTTGTTTTTTTTGACTTTCTACTACTTTTGGCAACAGATCAGGTTTGTAAGGTCTCACACTCAGAGGCCTCAGCGGATAGACAGGTAATGTAACTCAGTGAAGTAGACAGGATGAGGAAGAACCCAGATCAGCAAGCAAGTATTTACCTCAGTCTTTAGGATCTAGGAATAATGGGGTTAGATCCTCCAGTTTTTAGAGAAAAGACAAATGTGTACGTGTGTGAGTGTGTGTGTGTATTATTTTCTTATTGCTGCTGTAACAAATTACCACAAATTTAGTGGCTTAAAACAACACAAATTTATTATTTTATAATTCTGGAAGACATAAGTCTAAAATGGGTCTGCAGGGCTCTGTTACTTCTGGAGGCTCTAGGAGACAATCTGTTTCCTTGCTTTCCCCAGCTTCCAGAAGCTGCCCCAACTCCATGGCTCCAGGCACCATCCTCCTTCAAAGTCAATAGCATAACATCTTCCCCCTCTAATCTCCTGATACTCTCTGATAAGGACCCTGTGATTACAATGGGCCCACCCACACAATCCAGGATAATCTCCCCATCTCAAAATCCTTAATCATATCTGTAAAGTCCTTTTGCCACATAAGATAACATATTCCCAGGTCCTAGGAATTTGGACAGGCACATCTTTTGGAGGGCATTATTTGGTCTATTATAGTGTGTATGTTGGAATACTCAGAATTTGTAAATGCTATTTTACCTCATTATTTAAATTATTAAGTATTATTTGATATTTAATATTTAAGTCATTAAATATCATTTAATAAAAAGTATTAAAATTATATTTGAGGCTTATATTTGAGGTTTAAAATCATATTTGAGATTTATATGGCATACTAAGTATGCCATACTGTCACCAACTAGACCAAGCCCTAGACTATACAGCCCACCCGCTTGTACTCACTAACCTTTGTTTTACAATTTCCCTGAAGCTCTTCTTTCTGGCTTTCCATGACTCAGGCCAATGAAACCCAAACCACTCCCCTCCCCCAGATGAAGGCCACTGCCCTGACAAGACGTCCCTCAGGCCCAGATCACCCAGACCCTTTGAGTTAAACCTGCCTGTCCAGAGGGACCATGGAGTGACCCCCGGAATGACCTTTATTTTCCTCATTAAATTTTCTAAAATTTAGAAATTTTTAGAAATTTAGAAAATTTAGAAATTTAGAAAATTTTAAAATTCCTCACTAAAATTTCTGCTCAAAGGGGAGCCTCAGCCTCATTTACATAACATACCACATCTGTACAGACACATTTCCTTTAAGCACAAGCGTGACCGTACATTCACCTCTACACAGGATAACAAGACTTTCCTATCTAAATATTTATCCTAACCCTAGACAAAAGGAACCCATCCACCCTCTCTCTGGGAGTCATGGCTTTGGAAGCCATTCCCTATGATCTCCTTATTTGCAAATAAAAGTTTTCTTTTGGGGACAACTCCACCTGTGCAGTTTCTGACTCCTCAAGGAGGGGACTCACATTGGTTCCATTACTATATCAAGAGGTGTTTGGGCAGGACTGAGTGGGAGAAGAGAGTGTAGATCTCTGGTCTACGGCCTCGGCCTAGACATCTGATTTGAACAAAGTATTCATTTGCTAAAAGGAAGGCTTTGTTTCATGCCTCCTCCATCCTTGTTCTTTCATACACTTTGCTCTTCAGAATTCCTGGGAACTGACAAGCCTTACCAAATATTTACATTCCCAGGTCCATGGCTATCTCCGCCGCAGTCCCCTCCCCACCAACTCTCGTCCCCTTATCCTTCACCCTCTGATTGATAAAAATAATATTAGGCTCTTGTGTATCAAAGATTAAGCACTTCATTATTTCTTTTATTCTTATAGCAGTTTCATTTTTATCCCCATTTTTCAGATGAGGAATCTGAAGCTCACCATTGCCTGAAGTCACACAGCTGTAAGGGACAGAGCTGGCATGCAAAAACCAGGTTGTTTGCCTCTACAACCCATTAAGATGTAGCATTCAAGGAAAGAGAAGCTGAAGCATAAAAGCTAATAGCCTGTTTCATTAAAAACAAAACAAAACAAAAAACTAGCAAGTAGAAAACCGAATGATCTACATAGGTCCAGCTTCCAATGTGATTACCACTCCTGGATTCCAGCCCCCATCTCCCATGAGAGGACATATATTCAGCCACAGATTACCCTCTTCTCTGCTGCAACTCTCACTGGAACCCAGAACAAATGGGCTCCTTTACTTATTGGTGTCCTGTCTCTGAGGAAGTGATATCACCCAAATGGCAACACAGGAGACTTCAGTCTCTATCTTCCCCACAAGATCAACAATTAGACAGTGATCTCAAGTAAATACAGCTCTGGAAGAGCTCTGGGGTCCACTTAAGAAACTTTAGCAACATAGTGAACAAAAAACCTGAGAAGAACTGCCAAGAAGAGAAGCAAGCAAGCTTCATTTTACTTAAGTCAACCCATCCCCCCAGCTGGCATTGCTCAGTGCTAAGAGAAAATGTCCCGGCTAGGAAGAGTTCTCCGTGCCAGGAAAGGAAGAGCAGGGAAAACCACTGGCTTCCTCAGCCTTTCAGGGCCACTGCACAGAGGTTCTGCTTCAGTTTCACTGCACTTAGAATGGCAAAGTGGAGATGTATAGAGACAGCTAGGAACAGGGAAGAAAAATAAGGGCTATAGGAATCGGCCATGCAGCAGGAGCGTTGGGCTTCACAATGACCTGCTCTGCAGATGACCACAGCAGATTTCTCCACTGAAGAAATAAATGGCCAATACAGCTGCTGTGGAATTCCTCAGATTTCACCAGTCTTTGCCCCACAGGTATCATATTTGACAGTGCCAGCTGCACCCCTCACTTCCTTCATCCCCACTGGTGCTTAGGAACTACACTAGGGGCATCTAGCTCGGGTCTCTGAGGCTCCACAAGGGTAAAATGCCAGTCTAGACCCCAGTCGCTGACCGACTACCACCAGGTGTGTGCTTGGGGCTATCTCCTCCAGCTGTGCATTCATGCAACTGGCCTGATGCCCATCACCAGCTTCTCTGCAGTGCTCATGCTTGGGGGGAGACTGCAGCCACAGGAGAGTGTGCCAATAGCCTGTCAGTGAGCGTATAATTGGCCCTGGCCCTTGCTGCCTGTCTTGACTCTCACCACTATGTTTGTGTCTGCAACTGGTCCCTGCACTATACAGGCACCTGTGGCTGGCCACCACAGACCAGTGTGTGCCTACTACTGACTCTGGCATCACCAGGGCCTGTCATGGTGCCTAGCCACTGAACTTGGAGGTACTACTAAGGATCCCAGAAGTCCTTGAGGAAGGATCACAAAGTTGTTGATGCTTTTGGACCCTTGAGCCAAAGAGACAACATGCAACCCCCGCCCAAACCCAATGCTGCCACATGCCTCCAAACTTGGTGTCCTGCATCATTAGACCCAGGGTCACAATATGTGCCCCCACCCACAGATAAAAGTCTTCCTGTCCTGAAGTCAGTCCACAAAGTCTGGAAGAAGTGACTGCTTCTTCAAGTGCACAGACACTGATGCAAGGCAACACGGACAAGCAAGAATCAGGGACACAACGCCACCAAAGGAATACAGTCAACCACCAGTAACTGGCCCCAAGGACATGGAGATCCAGGAATTGTGCAACAAGTAATTCAAAATAATTATTCCATAGATGCCCAGAGAGCTATAAGAGACACAGATAAACAGGTTAATGATACAAGAAAACAATAAAAGAACAAAATGAGAAGAACAAAGAAATAGAAAACATGAAAAAGAACCAAACAGAAATTTTGCAACTGAAGAACAAAACGACTAAACTGAAAAATTGAATAGAAAGCTTGAACAACAGACTTGACCAAGCAGAAGAAGGAATCGATGAGCTAGAAGACAGATCAATTGAGATTCTCCAATCAGAGGAGCAAAAATTTAAAAGAATAAAGGAAAGAAGAAAGCCATAGGACTATGGGACATCATTAAGAGAAACAATGCTTGCATCTTGCATATGGAACATTCTCCAGCTTAGATCATATGAAAAGTCATAAAACAAGTCTTAGCAAATTTAAGAAGACTGAAACACAATTGAGAGCCCAGAAATAAACCCTCATATATACGGTCAACTAATATTTGGCAAAGGAGTCATGATTCCTCGCACTTTAATATATTAGTCCAATTGATCCTTTAACCCTTTGGCAATAAATACTGTTATTATCTTCATTTTATGGAAGAAAAACTGAGGCATATGCAGAGGTTATATATAACTCATTTTAGGATTATAGCTTGTGAATGGCAGAACTGGAACTAAACACAGAGTTTGGACACTCTGGGCAAGCAAGTTCTATTCTGCTTACCCCACCGGGAGATTGTGAGGGCCCTGTGAAGGCTCCTTCCTTCCTTCCGTCTTTCCATCCTCACCTACTCTTACCCACCTCAAAGGACTGTTGTGATATTAAGTGTGTTATTCTGTGTAAAGCACTCAGATTGTGCATGGTGTGTGGTAGCTGCTGTGGAAGTGTCCACTTTTACCATTAGGGTTGTTGCTGGGGTAAGCCCACGCCCAGAACTATGAGTAGCCAAGTGGGGGCAGCCCCTGAGGAGGACAGTTCCAGTGTTGAGAGTACAACAGAGTCCCTGGAGCAATAAAGACCACCAAGACTTAGACCCTGAGAAGGATCCAGGAGGCAGTGATCAGTGTGCTGTGGACCTAGATAGAGGAACATAAATGTGACAGCAGGAATTGAAGGAGTTGTAGGAAGGCTTCTGAGAGGAGGTTGGCAATATGTCAGATAAAAACAATACAAACAAACCTGGTGCTTAGCATGTGGTGTCCCTTGTAAGTACGTTACACATATCGGTACATTCACTCCTTCCAGATGGCATCATTAGCAACCCCCTTTTACAGGTGAGGAAATTAAAGAATGGTCAGGAAACTTGCCAAGGTCCCAGAGCCCGTACACACACAGCACAGAGAAACTTCATTTACTTAATATTTAAATTAACTCACTTTGACCTAAAAAAATGTAAAACAAACTTTATTTCACTATAGTCATTGGAAAATCAGTATGGAGACCAAATAAATACTATGAAAAGAAACGATACTATTAATTAAATCCTCTACCTGTGGATTCAACTGCTCAAGGGCTTTGAAGTCAAGACCTATTCTCTTAAAGGGGAGGCTGGCAAATGTTAGAAAGGAATTAACAATATTATTAGCACCAAATTAGGACTTTCTCATTGGTGTAAAATCAGAAGGATTGAAAGAGAAGTAAGAAGTAACTTTCTCACTATGTGATAGAAGGTGATTTAGGGACCCATCCCTGCATCTTCTAAAATCTCACTTAGGGAAACTAGGGGTGGTTAAGAGCACAGACTCAGAAGACAGACTACTGGCTGGCTACCTTGTACTGGACATATAACCCCTCTAAACATTGGTTTCCTCATCAGTAAAATCGCTGTTACTTCACAGGGACCTTGACTATAAATTAAAGAATGAAGATGACGCACAAAATATAATACATTGTAAATGCTTAATACACATAAGCCATTACCATTGTCATTCTTATTAAGCTTTGCCCCTAAATCCCTGGCTCTTTTTAAAAATTTATTTATTTTATTTTTTAGTTCAATAGCGCTAATAATAAACATTATAGTACACACATAATGGTCACCATATGCTCGGCTCTGTTCTAGGTTTTACAAGTACGTATGACCTAATATGTATGTATATGCCCTAACAATATATCTTTATATATATGTGTATATAATATATACGCACATATATTAATTATTATTATCCCTATTTAAACTACTATGATAACTTATTCTTATCCCTAGGTTCCTACAGTTTTTACCCTGAGGGACGCAAAGTCGATCCACTGGCCACTCCCTGGAGACTCCTTTGCCCACTTTCTTTCAGGTAGATCCCGGCACACAGACGAAAAGGCGCGCGGGGCGGACGGATAGGGCAGCACACCCTCCTCCCCGCCCCGCTCCTCCCCGCCCAGCCCTCAGCGAACGCTCGTAGCCCTGCCTCTGATCCTGCGTCTCTCCAGGCTCGGGCACCACTTGGACCGGCGCGCTGACGTCACCGACCGCGCGCCTCCTGCGCCTCCTCGCGCCTGCGCCGCGGGTGGAAGGTCGTCCCTGTGACCGGCTGGGTGTTTGGAGAAGCAGTCGCCATGTTGTCGGTGGCCGCCCGTTCGGGCCCGTTCGCGCCGGTCCTATCGGCCACATCCCGCGGGGTGGCGGGCGCGCTGCGGCCCCTGGTGCAGGCCTCGGTGCCCGCCACCCCGGGGCCTCCAGTGCTGGACGTGAAGCGGCCCTTCTTGTGCCGGGAGTCGCTGAGTGGCCAGGCCGCGAGCCGGCCTTTGGCCGCCTCCGTGGGCCTCAATGGTGAGCCGGGCTGAGGGGAGCGACCGGGGGCTGAGGGGACCCCCTTTTCTCGCTCCCTCTGGCCCTGGACCCAGGGCACAGCCGAGGAGGGCGGGGAAGTGGAGCGGAGCCCTGCTTGGGGGATTAAGTTGCCGGGCTGGGTCGACCTTAGGCAAGCATCTGCGCCTCCCGGGCCTCTTCCCTCACCTGTGCGCGGACGCAGCTGGGTTGAGCGATCGCAGGTGACCTCCGGCCGTGGCATTCCATGTCTCTGCAGGATTGTTTCCGTTGGCCACCAGTCTGGGTAAACCACAGGCCAAATTTTGTCCTTCATAAGATAAGTTCAAGAACTCTGAAGTCTGTTTCAGCAAAGTCTGACATTTTGTTGCTTACAGGTCGTTTGACTTTGGGCAGATTTCTAAACGTGTTGCCTTACCAGCGAAATGGATGAATGATTATACCAGTTTCGTAGGTAATGTCGTGAGCTTCAGATGGAAAAATTCTACATAAAGCCATTAGCACACTTTGGGGCACTTTATACATACTCAAAAAATAGGAACTGCTATTAATATTTGGGACCTTGTCCCGCTCACCACCACCTGATCCGTTTAGTGCCCTTCTCTTTCACGCCCCCCTCTCAACAACAACTACAAGACAATAACACAAGTCCTAAGGCCTTAATGGTGTAGCGTATTAGTGTTTTCGTTTGCTGGGTCAGTATTTTCACACTGTGATCAGTTTAATTCTCAAGAAGAGCAACAGGCAGAGGTTGATGATATTCCATTTTACAGATGAGAAAACACTACAGGAGGTGAACTGACTTGCACAAGGATACACATTGTGTATGTGATAGAACATGGATTTGAAAGACTGAGTTAGCCATCAACTCTCACCAAAGTCTATCTTTTGTGCCTTGTCTTCCATTTCTTTTTTCACGCTCCAGATTGGAAATCCTGAAATGGCAATCTGTAGGCCAGTGTGCCTGTAGTCTGCCAACCGTCATAGTTTTAAAAAGGAGGATTTCTTGTGTGTCTTAAGATGTTGGAATCTGGCAACACTGAACGCTAATTTCTACGTGGGAAAAGTCTAGTGTGCTGTGTGCACTGGCTGCCCTCTTAGTTGGCGCAAGCACTCTTCCAGTTCATCATGGTCCTCACCAGACCTACTTTACTGTGTTACCTTCCTGGCCTCAGTGACAGTTAATTTGGCAAGTAGGGCAAGTAATGCTTGCCCTACAAACTGTTGCCCCTACTCTTTATTTTTCCTCCATTCACCCTGTTCTCTTTACTGTAAAGTAATCCACTCAACTTTCCACATTTCCAAGTCTTACCAGGTCAACCTCTGTTCAGTGTCAGGTCAATAAAATATTTTATTTGCTGAGTCCTTTATGCTTTATAGTACATAACACTTTCCACTCTTGTGTTTCCTGGTGACTCCTCTGACCTTGTGCTTGAGGGCATAGAGAAAAATCTTAATTTTTCTGTTTCCTACAGCCTCAGATTTTGCATACAGTTAGTGCAGAATATTTGTGGATGAATAAAATGGTGATTTTTTTTGTCGGGGGCACCAGTGGGTTTTGGAGACATTATTCAGGGTATGAACAGAGTACACTAGCCCATCTTAAGCCTATTCTTTGGACCTGGAGGTGAGAAACAATAAGGGAAGAGAAAATTTCAATAGCAAAGGCAAAAAGCATCTTTGGAATTTGTCTAATGGCTAAAGGGTTTCTTCTAAAAATTAGAGGTTTACTTGACTTTTCCAAGAACTGGTAAATAATATAGAACCATAAGGGAAACTTTTTCTGTGATCATGTATTCAGCTTGTAGCTTCAGTTCACATTAAAATCTCCTGTCTAGATGGTTTGTGGAAAGATAGTACTGAGGGTGTGAGATGGGTGAGTTGGATGAGGAGAAGGTCCTTGAAGTGAGGAGGATTTCTAGGGCACATCAGAGTTCACCTTAAAACAAAAAACGAAAACCTGTTCTGTTATAATCGCTTAAGTTTTCTGTTTCTAGAAGTACCTGATTCTGCTCGAATTTAGAACTAAATCTAGCTAGCATTTTTGCTGCTAAAGTCACACCTGATACAGTTAATGTGAATTATTTGGAGGGTGACTTTTGCAATATGGCAGTTTAATTTCCCAAAGTGTTCATGGTGGTGTAGTACAATATAAAATGTAACTGCTGGATAACATGGGAGTAGACAACTGGATTTCTTGCACCACCAAATCTCCTGAAGAGAATGTCAAAACCATTCTGTGTTTCTGTACATTTCCTTACATGCTGTTACATGATCAAGGGTTGTAGATACTGTTTTTAATGTAGAAGTATGAACTTTGGGGCGCCTGGGTGGCTCAGTGGGTTAAAGCCTCTGCCTTCGGCTCAGGTTATGATCTCAGGGTCCTGGTATCGAGCCCCGCATCGGGCTCTCTGCTCAGCAGGGAGCCTGCTTCCCCCTCTCTCTCTGCCTGCCTCTCTACCTACTTGTGATCTCTCTCTCTCTGTCAAATAAATAAATCTTTAAAAAAAAAAAAGAGAAGTATGAACTTTGGCTCCTTCATCTTGTAAGTATGATACACATCTTTCCTTTGTAATCCCAGACAGTATTAAAGGATATTAATTCATACTTGATCCCAGATCCCAGTCTACACTGACAGGTTAGCATTAGGTAGAGGTAGAGTATGTAATGTAATGTCACTCTGCCATAGTTGTGAATCTCAGGTAGTCACTGTCCATGCCCTGGTCCCCTCCAAAAAATGTTGCGTTAGTCAGAAGAGTACATAGAGTGATGTTGATCGGTTTTACCATTGTTTATGAATATAGTTGGCCCTTGAACAACATGGGTTTGAACTGTGCGGGTCCACTTCCGTGTGGATTTATTTTTATATAAATGTGGTACAGTACTCCAAATGTACTTTATGATTTTCTTAATAACATTTTCTTTTCCCTAGCTTACTTTATTATAAGAATGCAGAATATGGTATATGTAACATACAAAATATGTGTTAATTGACTGGTAAGGCTTCCAGGCAACAGTAGACTGTTAGTAGTTAAGTTTCGAGGAAGTCAAAAGATAACATATTTTCGATTGCATGTGGGGTTGGTGCCCCAAACCCCCGTGTTCTTCAAGGGCGAATTGTACTTAAGGCTTCCATTGTTATTGACCTCGAGAACCAAGGAAATTAGGATGAGACAGCCTAGTAAGCCAAGTAGAATTGCAGCTTATATGAAAATGCATTTTAAAAGTACATATTTCTTTTAGAAACAACACATTTTCTAAGTGTGGAATTTTTAGTGTCCCTTTTCTAAAAAGGAAACCTTGTGGCAAATTTCCTAAAATGCATATACAGTTTGCAAAGAGATTTGCGTCCTGGAACGTACTTAAAAGTGATGCCAGTAAGTTCATTTTTTTTGTCAGATATTTAAAAATGATATGGGACAAAAGGATATAATCTGGTTTTTTTTTAACAAATGAAACTGGGGTGCCTGGTTTGCTCAGTCAGTTAAGCATCTGCCTTCAGCTCAGGTCAGGATCCCGGGATCCTGGTATGGAGCCTCCCCATAGGCTCCCTGCTCAGTGGGGAGTCTCTTTCTCCCTCTGCCTCTCCCTCTGCTTATGCATACTCTCTCTCTTGCTCTCTTGCTCTCTCTCTTGCTCATTCTCTCAAAGAAATAAAGTCTTAAAACAACAAAAATATTAATATCCAAAGTATTACATAAATAGTAATTATTTGTTTATTTAACATTCATTTGACACAAAGATCTGACCTTTTGGCCTGCAGTAGTAGCGTTTCAGTTGAGAGACTCACAGCAGTGAGAAAGATAATGCCTTTACTCTTAAAGAATTTATTGCCCTTGACTGAAGAGTGGGATATGGGAAAAGTTTGCTCTTTTATCCTGTACTAAATTGAAATAATTGGTTCTTTTGGAGATTTCATTTGATGGTTGCATATTTTGATAAGGCTGTTCTTTTCTGTCCATTAGTGGCTTTACTTGAAGTTAAAGTAATACTAATTTATACTCCAGAGTATAAAATAGAAATCTAAATTTTCTGCAACTAAAGTTATGCTGACAGTTCACTGAATGTTTATTATCTTGTAATAAGTATTTTATGTATTTTTAGCAGTTCTTTCAGAGAGTAGGTAGATAGGAATGTAAAGTTAGACATATGGTTTAATAAGATGATCATAAATCAACTTATTGGGTAGACTTGAGGAGTTTTAGGGTCCCTTGTAATCCAGAGAATGTGAGAGGTAATTACCATAATTGTATGTTTTGGCAGATTGAATTACCAGGGACTTTAAAATATTGCTATTTACAATACTGTTTAACTTTTTAGATTTGATGGATTAAATTATTAAGAGTTCTGAATCAGCAGTGTTTAATCAGGAGAAACTCAGTTTACACATATAATCTTGTGATTTCTTACCAGTATGATAGGTAGTCATTGACTTCATTTCTTCTTCAGTATTTTATATGCTGGCACTGCCAACTTGACAATTTCTGAGATCAGTGAGTGCCGTATTTCACATTTTTATAACTTGATTTTTGCTTATGAATTCACAAGGGTTATTTCCTGATGTATGTCCCTTTCACGGTACTCATCTAACTGTGTTTTTTTAACTTTCTGTTTATTTTGCAGTCCCTGCTTCCATTCGTTATTCCCACACAGACATCAGAGTGCCTGACTTCTCTGACTATCGACGCGCTGAAGTGTTAGATAGTACAAAGTCTTCAAAAGAGAGCAGTGAGGCTAGAAAAGGTTTCTCCTATTTGATAACTGCAACAACTAGTATAGGTGTTGCATATGCTGCCAAGAATGTCGTCTCGCAGTTTGTTTCCAGCATGAGTGCTTCTGCTGATGTGTTGGCCATGTCGAAAATCGAAATCAAGCTATCTGATATTCCAGAAGGCAAGAACATGGCTTTCAAATGGAGAGGAAAACCGCTGTTTGTGCGCCATAGAACCAAAAAGGAAATTGAGCAGGAGGCTGCGGTTGAAGTGTCCCAGTTGAGGGACCCACAGCATGATTTAGATCGAGTCAAGAAACCTGAATGGGTTATCCTGATAGGTGTTTGCACTCATCTTGGTTGTGTACCCATTGCAAATGCAGGAGATTTTGGAGGTTATTACTGCCCTTGCCATGGGTCACACTATGATGCTTCTGGCAGGATCAGGAAGGGGCCTGCACCTCTCAACCTTGAAGTTCCCTCATATGAGTTCACCAGTGATGACATGGTGATCGTTGGTTAGAGACCTGGACTCAAGTGCTAGGCTCCTTTCCGTCTTCTTGTCACCTCAGAAGACTTCTAAGCAAGCCATCTATACTTAAGTGATTCAAAATATTTAAGAATTGCTAATAATGTATTTGCAAACATTAACGTGAAGTAAATTGAATTTAATATTGAATGCTTTCAAGCATTCACCTAATAAAGCCACTGTTAAACATTGTTAAGCTCAAAGACTTAAAAAGTGCAGTTTCTTTGATAGTTAATTCTAATTAAAAATTACAGGCTGGTGTACAAGATATTTGTGAAATCTGTAATCAGTGTCCTCCTTCATCTTCCTTCTTTGTGTCAGGGACACAGATTCTCCAGAGCTAAGGGTTAGACTGAGGTACAACTGGCTGGTCATTTCCAAGTCCTGGAAGATATTTATGGCATTGGCAGAAATAGTAGTATCCAGGTTTCCCTTCTTTTCTTTTGCACATGAGTCCTAGCTATGTATGTCCTGCCCCATCTCCACCCCCCCACACATACCCCCCCTCCCCGAGTCTGTATGGTGATAGTGTATGTAATCTGTGGGAGAATGGTACATGAGGTGTTAGCAGTTCTGAGGGTTTAGCCCCAGTTCTAGGTAGCTGATTTTCTGCTTAAGTGACAGGTCAGGAAATTTTTATTTTTTCACTTATAGGAGTAAGTTAGTAATTAGAATTCTTCAGGTTTTTTGTTTTTGTTTTTGACAGAGCATAAGCAGGCAGAGGGAGAAGCAGGCTCCCCGCCAAGCAGAGAGCCCGATGCGGGGCTTGCTCCCAGGACCCTAGGATCATGACCTGAACGGAAGGCAGTTGCTTAACCAACTGAGCCACCCAGGTGCTCCAGAATTCTTCAGTTTTAAGACGCAGTGGTGGGATATATCTGAGAAAAGCTTTCCAGAAAGGGAGTACTGCTGTTATTTCCTTCATGTGGTGTAAATATTCACGTTCCCATTGCTCCTGCATCCACCCTATCAAGAGGCAAAAGTATCTGACAATACTGTGTTAGTATGAAAATGATCCTGCTAGTTTTATTTCTGCAGTGATTACATTTTGAGGTATTTCTTTGGATTTGCCGTCACCAGTTTTCAACGTGAAGTGAAGATAGGCACAGGGAGACATCAAAATCTACACCCTCTTCTTGCTTTTTGCTTTCTACCTTCAGTTACACAGGCAAAACAAGACAGATCTGATACTCTCCCTGGGAACTGGGAGTGGTATTTGCCCTTTGTTGAGAATCACAGCTACTTTGATAAGTTTGCCTTATCTTTGTTGTTTTGTGTTGGGTCAGTAATACACCACTGGGTCCATCTTTGATCACATAGGCATTAGTAAACGATTAAGTGGTCTTCCCAAGGGAACTTGCCATCCAGGGTTCCAGTCTTTAAAATGGTAGCTAAGTGCATCAAAAAGAAAATGTTGAAGTTTTTTTGCTTATGAGCAGATAATTTAGTTCATCTGTACCATTCTAGAAAGAAAATTAGGTGTGCCAAATGGGGCTTATAATAGTATTTTATGTTCCGGTATTTAGGTAAAAATACAAAAGATGCCAAACATTGCTAGTTTACTAAAAGTAGTGAAATTACATCATTATGTATAAGCAATGGGTATATAGTATTCATTGTTAATATTTGGAACATCTCACATGAAATATGGCCACCCCTTCCCCCATCGTGAGGCCATGAGATGTTGGTAGGTATTTGTTGGATATTTTGCTTGTTTATCATTGTGAAGATTCCTTTTTTCCTAGTATTTATGAGGAAGATCATTTTACACTTTCTTCTCCTCATGCTACCTTTTTATGGTGCCAGTTGTCCACGACTTATTTTTTAAAACTATACCAATATATTTATTATAAACTGACAAAATTTGAAGTTGAATTAAGTTCCTGCTTTTTAAAATGGCAGCCAGGAGCTATCCATCACTTCCTCAGGATATGCTAATGTAGGAACTCATATTTATATATTCATAAAATTCTTACTTGGAAGAACTTAGGGGATGATAAATAAAAATACCAGTTTTTAATTGGAAGGTAAATTATTAAGCCTGGAGTAGAGGCCTCAAAGCATTAAATAAATTCTTAGACCCCAGCAAATCTGAGTGACTGTTTTTGGGGAAGGGGGGGCTGATTTTTCCCATAGGCTTAAAGGAATTTTGTTCCTTTGGGCCTAACTGAAGCTGCTGAGCTTTTAATATATTCATGTGTGGATTGAATGAGTTGGGAGCATGGTGTACTGGACTAGAATTTAGGGTTTTAATTCTGGCTTTGGCATTTCTTCACCATTGAACCATGGGCCTGTTGTTTAACCTCCCTTGGACATTTTTTACATGTTTTGGACACTTTTTCTCCCATCTGTAAATTTGGGATTGTTTCTAAGAGTTCTGACTTTAAGATTCTCTGAGCCCCTTCAACTCCTCTGCCCCAATAATGGGGATGGTTTTCTTAGATAAATGTTTGTTGTGTTTGCAATATTTGGTACTTCAATAAAGACATCCAAACTCAAAAGCAGCATTTTCATCAACTGAACCAATCTTTTACAATAGTAGCATTCAACCAGGGGCGGCGTTCCTACTCAAGGGGGTGTTGTAGCCATTATTTGATGTCACAATGATTGGAGGATGCTGCTGGTATTGGGATGGAGGGGTGGGGGAGTGGGAACACAAAAATGGTTGTGAGAGGAACACAGGTCCACAAGCTAAAAAACTGCTGCCAAAAACCTGCACTTTCTTGAGAAATGCTCATACCCCGTTATTACCCCCTCCCAACCTGAAGTGCTACCTTCATCTTTTCACGTTTGAAATGCTAAAACAACTGCACTGCGACTACCTGCCTGTGGAGGAGAAAAATAGGAAGTTTGCAGGTTCCTAGATGTCTCACAGGTGTTCTGTGCTGGAATTGGATTTGGTGGGCTGCTTATGTCTTCTGTGATATTTTGATTAATGATGTTAAACTTCAGTATCCCATTTAGTTTTTAAAAGAAGGCTTTGTTCCACAAGTGACCAAGACAAGTAAAATTTCTTGATACTATAAATGGATAGTTATATGGTTATTTCAGTGAAACAAAATCCTAGATATTAGGGGAAAATGACTTAAAATAAATTTGACCAGTTGGCATCCTGACATCAGATCATTAGCATGTACTTTTTTACTGGGAGTAAAGATTGGGACAATCTTGAGATTCCCTTTTTATTATGCATTAAACAGAGAGTGGTTATAGAAAATGACCTTTCCCAAAACCTTAGCGTTGTCTGTTATTATCACATTTGCTTTGGTCTTTCTGAGCATATTTTCGTAAAATCTGTCTGACTCAATCTGTGGAGAGGGCATTTGTCCTTACTTGATATATATGGTTTAGGATCAGAATATCCTAGTAGTACCCTGTTTTCTGAACAGTGGGAATGTACTATTTGTCAGAAGTCACTCTTCATTCCCACAGTGCTGAATGGCATTTTCTATATTTTCATGTCATTTAAATACTGTCTTTTGTATATTGACCCAAAATAGATGTGCATATTTTTCAGAATGATATTCCTGGCCCACTGTTCTAATACACTTTCATTAGCACCTGTTGTTAATGATTCCCCTAGATTACTTCCCTGAACTTCATACTCATGTTCAGCCACTTAAACTGGGCATCTGTGCACAGATGTTCACTAACACCTTAAACTTTAAATGTTCGAAAGGAAAGGCTGTTTCCCATAAGCCATCTTCACTGCAGTTGGTGACGTTCCTATCTATACCCAGTAATCTACTTGGCAATAAAAACCTGTAGTCTCCTCTGCCTCCTTTTCCATTACTCCTTTCCCCTGGGCCCAAATCCCCAAACACTGCTAATTGTACCTGCTTAATAAAACAGGTCCATTACTGTCTCTGCAATTTGTAACTTTCTAATAGGGGCGAACTTTGAACACCGACTCCTAGTCACTAGGCTAAGTGTACTTTTGTGTACGATCTCATTCAATCCTCAAAAAATCCTGTCAGCTGGGTAATGTTGCTATTCCTAGTTTACAGGTAGAGAAACTGAGGCCCATAGAAGTGCCTTGTCCATAATCATCAGGGGTAAGTTGGTGGAACCAAAAGTTTTGTTTAACCCAGGGAGTCTGAGTGCAGCATGTATAGTCCTGATCACGATCCTGTATATACATGTATACATATATATGTATGTATACACACAGACACATACACCCAGGCACACGTCCATATACATAAATGTATATAATAATATATGCATATGCATTAATTGAAGCTTTGTCAATTCTTGCCTGGTCTATTGCAGCAAGGTGCCAAACAGGTCTTTTTTCTTTCCTCCAATCTTCTCCCCTTAAAACCCATTCTCCATATAGTTGCCAAGTGGTGTAGAGGTATGGGCTTGGTTCTTGGGTTCTAATCCTGGCTCTGCCATTTCTTAGACATGTGATCTGACATAAATCACTTAATCTCTCCTGAATATGAAAAATACACTGCCTCATGACTTCTTTAGGAATTAATGCATTGATGTAGGTCAAAAGATGACTTCAAAACTGAACATAGAACCCTATGAGGTCCTCCTTTCCTGAATCCCATCAGTAAAGCCTTTGCTCCAGTAAACTTGCATGTTACCTGCATTCTTGTTTTCTCTCAGTCTCTTCCCACACTGTCCCCTCTGCCTTGTTCCCCTTCCTTTCTTTTGTTTTATCTGGTTTGTCCTCAGCCTGACCATTGAGATTTTTTTTTTTTTTAAGATTTATTTATTCGAGAGAGAGAGCATGAACGTTGTGGGGAGGGGCAGAAGGAGAGGGAAAGAGAATCTCAAGCAGACTCCCTGCTGAGCGTGGAGCCCAATGTGGGGCTCTATCTCAGGACCATGAGATTATGACCTGAACTGAAATCAAGAGCTGGACACTTAACTGCCAGCCACCCAGATGCTCCACTTCAAGATTCTTTAGGTGTGGTATTTTGCACCTGAATTACATTCACTTTTCTAGCAAGTTTCCCCGAAATAATGAGGGCATATCCATTTAGATATCTATGTTTTCCTTTGTTTTGAAGTTCAGTCTCCTGGTCTGTCTCCTCACAACTAGACTGAGGGGGCTGGGGACCATGGCAATCCTTAGCCATGGAGTTGACTGCTGAATGGGGGTAGGGGGGAGGTAAATTTCTGAGTGGCATTGTTTGAAAGAAAAGATACTTTGTACAACATCTTTAAAAATTGAACAATCATGTAATGTCTGTGTATCTTATTTTTCTAGGACTTTAGATCAGAGGAGAAATTAACTAATATTGCAGGATATTTTGGATTTAAGTTTACACTCCTCCCAGAAGAAAAAAATTCAAAGGAATAAATAATTCAAAATCTTTTTTTATAAAAAATGGATTATTTTACTTTTTTCCATTTGTTCATAATGAACATTCTTTTCCCCGAGTAAGATTTCAATGTCAAAAGGTCCATCCTTTAGTATTTTATTTCCAACACTAAAATGCAATGGACATCATGTCATTACTTATACCATTTTATCTCTCTTATTCACTTTCTACCCTAGAATTTAGGAAGGGAACATTTTGCTTAGAGGGGAAAAATACTATCAAGTAGGTGAATTGATCAATTTTTCTCTGAGGTAGGAAGGGTGGAGGATTATTTTCTCTTTTTTTCAATACTCAGCCCTACTATTGGAAGTTAAAAATGTCCTAAGCATAGTACTGCCAGGAATGTGAGGTTAAAATGGTTTCTCCTCTAGGTACTTAAAGGACACCTAAATACACCACAACAGACTGTTCAAGTGTTTGCCTATGTGAATGCTTATAAAAAGATTATTATAGATTTTAGATCTCTGGTCAGTGATACAAGATTAAAAATTTTTCGAAGGGCTTCAGCAGTATCTTTGTAATAACTCCTCCATAATGATCAACATAAGATTGGTCTGTCAGTGAAATAAAAATCCCAAATTCAATAAACTACACTTTATACCGCGCAGCTATTATACTAAACTTGGGCCAATCTAAGTGCAAAAGCTGACAGTCATCTAGCTTTTGAAATCCTTATCTGATTAGAATATTTGCAAAGGTAAGATATGAGAGTGCATAATTAATAGTTTTCCATGCAGTTTTAAAAGGGCAAATGAATCCTTGACTTCTAAACTGAAGGGGAAAAAAAGCTAATATATTTCACATAATTGTTTGGTTTAAGATGATTATCTGAAATTTGCCATTTTCTCTTATCTGTTCATGGCTAAAACTTCAACTAATGCCTCTTCCTTTATCTGAGGGAATACTTGCTTTCTTAGCTCTCCCCACAATACAAACTCTTCTGCGGCCCTTTTTTGGCTCTTTGGGTAAACAGAGCATTCTGAGGGCCCCAGCTGATCTCAGTAAATGAAAATCAGGTTGGGGATTTTATTCCCCTAGTCAAGATTATCTGTTAGACCCTTTTAAACATAAATCTCAAATGAGATAAAGGGTATGGAAGGCATTATAAACTGTAAAGCAAAATACAAAAGCTCAAAATGTTATTTAGTTAAATTATACCAGTGAGACCATACATGACATTTAGAATATGATTAGGTATGCAGAAAGGCTATTTCAAGGTGGAGGTATGTTTCTATTCAGACTGTGATTCATCAGTTGAAGATAGGTATTAATCCTGTATTCTCATAATGCTTTGGTCCCTGGAAATTCAGATTTGCACATGTACATGGTTTTGATGCTAATAGCAAAGCTGAACTCATCCACAGTAATGGTTCACATTGTAGGACCTTCTTCCCCTGCCAGGTTTTAACTAAAGGATTATTATTAATTGAATCCAAAAGCTAGTTCTCTGAAAAGAACAAGAAAGTAGATACAGCTTTTGTAAGCTTGAAAAAAAGAAACGAGACAAAGCAAAAAATATATAGGATGAGAAGAGAACGAGCCATTATCATTTGATGAAAGATATTAAATAGTAATAAAGTAATATAAGAATGCAACTCTATGCAGCAAAGCTGTAAAGCTCAGGGGATACAGATGATTTATTAGCAGAATATAAAATGCCAAAATTTACTCGAGAAGTGGAAACCTTAAATATACCAATTAGCATAGATAAAATTAAGTATAAAAAGTTAACTTGACTGGTTGGCTTCATATCTGAGTTCTATATGACACTTTAAAGAAAAGATAATTCCATTGCTCTTTTTTAAACTATTCTAGATCAAATCTTCTCCAATCTTACTATGCATACAGTTTACCTGGGGATCTTGTTTATGATGCATATCCTAATTCCATAGGCCTGGGTTATGACCTGAGATTTTGTATTTCTAGCAAGTTCCAGGAAATGAGCTTGACATCCAGTTGATGTCCATGCTGCTAGCCCATGAAGCATTCTTTGGGTTAGCAAAATTCTATACCATGGGGATGTTTGGTAAGGTGGGATATGGAAGCTCTACAATCCATTTTATGAATTCAACAAAATTAATATTAAAACTAGACATTAAATATACAAAAAATAGCACATCAGTATCATTTACTGAATAAATTAAAAAATTTAGATAAAATACTAGTAAAAGAAGTCTAAGCTCTCTGTTTCTTCCTGTCGGAGAGACAGCTGCATCATCCTTGAGATACTATGGTAAAGGTTGGAGTAAATGGATTTGACTGTATTGGGTGCCTGGTTACCAAGTCTGCTTTTAATTCTGGCAAAATGGATATTGTTGCCAACAATGACCCCTTTGTTGATCTCAACTGCACGGTCTACAAGTTCCAGTATAATTCCACCCATGACAAGTCCAATAGCACAGTCAAGGCTGAGAATAGGAAGCTTATCATCAAGAAAAAGCCCATGTCCATCTCCCAGGGGTGAGATCCCAGTGCTGAACATGTTGTAGAGTCTGCTGGTGTCTTCATTACTTTGGAGAAGGCTGGGGCTGACATGAAGGGCAGAGCCAAATAGGTAATCATTTAGTTTCTACCCCTTCTGTTAATGCCCCTAAGTTTGTGCTAAGCATGAACCAACTTCCTTAAGATTGTCATCAATGCCTCCTGAACTGCCAACTGCTTTCCCCCCCACACCCCACCCTGACTGAGATCATCCATGACAACTTTGGCATTGTGGATGGACTCATGAGCACAGCCCATGCCATCACTACCACCCAGAAGCAGATGGCTCCTCTGGGAAGCTGTGGCATGATGGCTAAGGGGCTACTTATTTATTTTATTTATTTTTTATTTTATTTTTTAAAGATTTTATTTATTTATTTGACAGAGAGAGAGAGATCACAAGTAGGCAGACAGGCAGGCACAGAGAGAGAGGAGGAAGCAGGCTCCCTGCTGAGCAGAGAGCCCGATATGGGACTCGATCCCAGGACCCTGAGATCATGACTTGAGCCGAAGGCAGAGGCTTTAACCCACTGAGCCACCCAGGCGCCCAACTAAGGGACTACTTAGAATATCATTCCTGTTTCTCCTGGTGCTGCCAAGGTTATGGACAAGGTCATCCCTGAGCTGAATGGGAAGCTTACTGACATGGCCTTTCATGTGCCCACCTCCAATGTGTTGGTTATGGATCTGACCTACCATCTAGAAAAAGCTGTCAAATATACAACATCAAGAAGGTGGTGAAGCAGGCATCAGAGGGACCCCTAAGGGCATCCTAGGCTACAATGAGGACCAGGTCGTCTCCTGTGAATTTTACAGTGACATCCACTCTTCCACCTTTGATGTGGGGACTTGCAATGCCCTCAGTGACTGCTTTGTCAAGCTTATTTCCTGGTATGACAATTAATTTGACTACAGCAACAGGACTTTGTGAAAAATAAGTAAAGTACAGGATTTATGAAAAAAGTCTAAATCAAAACCAAAGCAGGGGCACCTGGGTGGCTCAGTCATTAAGCGTCTGCCTTCGGCTCAGGTCATCCCAGCCAGGGTCCTGCTTCTGTTCCCTCTCTTGCTGTGTGTGTCTCTCTCTGTCAAATAAATAAATAAAATCTTAAAAAGAAAAAAAAAAAAACCTAAGCAAATGGAAAGAGTATACTCTTAATAGAATAACTTAGTTTCATTAAAAAAGCTCTCCAAATTAGCATGTATTTAGGATCTCTATGGTGGTTTTTGTTCGATTGTTTGTATGTTTACTTTGTTTTATTTAGAATAAAATGGGCATGAAATTTATATAGAATAAAAAATACCCAAGAAGAGCCAAGAAAAATATGAAAAAGAAGAATGAAGATTTGCTTTAGAAACAAGAACCTGCTATACAATCATTGTAGTTTAATTTATATGACATTGTCATGGGAACAGGCATGTTAGTGGAACAAAATAGACTATCAAGAACTAGATCTTAGGGTTTATGAGAATTTAATATAAGAAAATCAAGATTCAATTCAGTGGTGAAAAGAATGGGTCATTTAATAAATGGTGCTGGCAAAACCTATTATCCCTGTGGAAGAAAACAGGGTTGGACCCCAGCTCTCATTGTGCATAAAAAAAAAAAATTCTAGGGAAATTAAAGATGCGTGTAAGAAAAATTTTAAGAAAACTTCAGAAACTGTATAATCTGAGGATGGAGAAGACCTTAATCATGACAAGATATGTAAAATCAATATCAGAAAATAGAGGCCTGTTTGTATACAAGAATAAAGTCTTAAATAACAAAAGATATTAGTCAAATCAAATGGCAATCAATTTGTAAAAAAAAAAAAAAGCAATGAAAATAAAAGAATTAGTGGGAAGGCAAGTTGGTGCAGTCACTTTGGAAAACAGTGTGGAGATTCCTTAAGAAATTAAAAATAGAGCTATCCTATGACCCTGCAATTGTACTACTGGGTATTTACCCCAAAAATACAGATGTAGTGAAAAGAAGGACCACATGTACCCCAATGTTCATAGCAGCA
>CM052888.1:32723738-32735291 GCA_028534135.1 Potos flavus | reverse complement strand
ACAGACGAATGGATAAAGAAGATATGGTCCATATATACAATGGAATATTATCCCTCCATCAGAAAGGATGAATAACCAACTTTTGTATCGACATGGATGGGACTGGAAGAGATTATGCTGAGTGAAATAAGTCAAGCAGAGAGAGTCAATTATCATATGGTTTCACTTACATGTGGAGCATAAGAAAAAACATGGAGGACATTGGACCAAGGAAAGGAAGAGTGAATTGGGGGAAATCAGAGGGGGAGATGAAACATGACAGACTGTGGACTCTGAGAAACAAACTGAAGATTTTGGAGGGGAGGAAGGTGGGGGGTTGGGCGAGCCTAGTGGTGGGTATTGAGGAGGGCATGTATTGCATGGAACACTGGGTGTGGTGCATGAACAATGAATCTTGGAACACTGAAAAAATTAAATTAAATTTAAAAAAGAAAATAAAAGAATTAGACAATATCTATAGAGATTTTATATACTGACAAAAAAAAAAAAAGGATAAAACTCCAAAAACTCTTTTTCCAGTAGGAAAAAGAAATGTATAAACAAATACAGAAAAACGTAAATCTGAGAGACTAATAAATGAGAAGGTATTAAATATCTTAGCTGTCAGAGTAATCACAATGGTAATGAGATATCACTTTACATCCTCAGATGGGCAAAACTTAAATGAGAAATAATATTTTTCGCTGTTGAGTAAGTGTGAAGAAGGGGTACTCACACATTGCTGACAGAAATAGGAGATATTTTTAGCATATTTCTCCAGACTGCTTTCCAAAACCAAAAATACACGTACCCATTTTTCTGAGACCTCCCCATAGAAATAAAAACACAACTATTGAAAAACGAAGGTATAAGAATAATTGTTTGGGTGAACTTATGATGGGCTCAAACTAGAAACAAAATGACAATGACAAAAAAATAATAAAAGAATGTATAAAAGTTTTGAATGTGTTTTATGAGTGTGGAAAAAGTGTGGACGAATACCAGGTGCTGTTAACATGGGTTATCTGGGACTGAAGTGGGTGTGGGGAGGAAAAAGTCTGGGAGAGGTGGGGATGCATAGAAACAAGTTAACAAGGAAAAAGCAAGAAAATGCTACTAGCTGCCTGCCCCTGCCCGGCATGAATGATAACCCATTTTGCAAAATTATATATGTGCACCCACATACATATGTATATATGTATATATAATACATGTATGAATATGTATATGCATCTATCTGTGTATATGCAAAAAGAGATTGAAGAAAAATGAGTTTATACAAATATCTGTAGACATATATAGACATATATGTCTGTGACATATTGCTAAGTGGAAAAAAAAGAAAATTACAAGTTTCCTTTGGTAAAAAAAAAGTTCTCTATATGTATATTGTCACTTTGATATGTTTGCTTGAGGAAAGAGGAGGGTATGGATGAGCACTTCCATGCTGTTAGAAGGGGTCACAAGTGTAAAGTTGAGGGGAGCGTGATGACTACGTTTTTTCTTTACACAGTTTTTAGTATTATTTTACCTGCTAAAACAAACCTGTTTCACTTTGTAATTTGAAAAACTTGAAATTATATTGTCCTGAATCTCTGGGCAGGCATTTTTCCTGACTTATTACCTCTCTTGGAATATCAGTTTGTCCCTCCTATTAATTAATATTAGACATTGGTTAGTATTTGTCAGTGGTCAACTTTTTGCTTATTAACCATTAGTCATAAACTTATACACAAAAGTCATATATGGGTAGAGTAATTTTTGAATTTAGTAACTGTTTTCTAGGAAGATTAAAAACAAAAGATTTAACATTTATTTGCATCACTCACTTGCAGATTCATCCTAAATCATAGATTGTTTTGGTTTATTCAAATATGAAGGGAAGAAGGATGGAGGTTAATTGCAGAAAAGTCATTTGTATCTTGCCATATAATTATATATTATTATCTAGACCAGAACTGTCTAATAGAACTTTCTGCAATGAAGGAAATGTTCTACAATCTGTGCTGTGCTGTCTAATAGTGAAGCCACTAGCCACATGTGGTTATTCAGCACTTGAAATATGACTAGTATATCAGAAGAATTGAATTTCAAATTTCATTTAATTTTGGTTTTAATTTAAAGAGCCACATGTGGACAGTGTCAATCTAGAACCACTTTCCTCACTAAAAACAAAACAAACAAATGCCAAACCTGGTGATTGAAATAGCAAATTGCCTCTTTTGTCTAATAACTAATGTGTAGACAATATTTTCTGTGTATAATGCTGTAACACCTTTTTAAAAAACATTACTACGATGATCCCTAAATTTTTAATAAAATATTTTAAACACGGAAATGTAAATAAACACTCATGAACCCACCATTCAGATTTAACAAATGCTAGCATTTCATTAAATTTTGCTTCAGAGTTTTAAAAATAAAATATTACATATCTAGTTGAAATCCCCTTCATAATTATTCTCTTTCCCCCCTCCTCCATATCCTGTCCATGCAAGGATAGATATATTAGGCATGTATCCTTTCTGTCCATTGGTCTCAGATATTTACCTCATGCTTTCAAAGGTGGACAAAAAACAACTGTCTTCATCAGAGTGTAACATTCTTTCTAAGCTGTGTGTGTATCCATTTGTGTCTCTGCATGTTTGCCAGAAATAATCCAAGAAAGACTAGAGGTATTTCAGAGCGATAGAGAGAAGCTGAGCAACCTGGATAAGGGGTTATCTACCCCAGAAAGTGAGAGTGGATGGTGTTAAATAAGAATCATACAACTTGATAGCAAAAATCAAATAATCCAATTTTAAAACGGGCAAAGGACCTTCCAAAGAAGACATACAAATGATCAATAAGTGTATGAAAAAGTGCTCACTCATTATCAGAGAGATAGGAATCAAAACCACAATAAGATATCATTTCACGCCTGTTAGGATGTCTATAAGATAAGAGATAGCAAGTGATGGCAAGGATGTGGAAAATAGGAAATCCCTATAGCTATAGGGATTATAGATCTATATCTATCTATTATCTATATCTGGAAATGTAAATTGGCACAGCTGTTATGGAAACTAGTATGGTAGTTCCTCGAGTTCCTAAAAATTGAACTACATATTATCCAGCAATCCCACTCCTAGTTATGTGTCTGAAGGAACTGAAATCAGTATCTTAAAGAGATAGTTGCACTTATATGTTTATTGCAGCATTATTCACAGTAGCTAAGATATGGAAACAAACTAAGTGTTCATCAACAGGTTAATGGATAAATAAAATGTGATATATGTATGTGATGGAAATTATTCAGCCATAAAAAAGAATATCCTGCCATCTGTGGCAACATGAATGAATCTGGAGGGCATTATGCTAAGTAAAATAAGCCAGACAGAAAAAGACAACAAATACTGTATGGTATTAGTTATATGTGGAATCTTTAAAAAAAAAAAAAAAAAGGCCAATTTCATACAGAAATAGAGAGTAGAACAGTGGTTGCCTGATACTGGGGTAAGGAGGAAGTGGGGTGATGTAGGCTGAAGGGTACAAATTTTAAGTTATAAGAACAAATTATGAGAATCTTTTGCGCAGCATAGTGACTGTAGTTAATGATAAGCTATTGTATACTTAAAATTTACTGGGAATAGATCTTAATCATTCTCACCACACAAAAGAGCTAACTATGTTAACTATGTGAGGTGATGGATGTGTTAATTATCTTGATCGTGGTAATAATTTGGCAACGTATATGTATATCAAATAATCATGTTGTGCACTTTAAATATATACAATTATATTTATCAATTACTCCTCAATAAGACTTAAAAGAAAGAATTATTAGGGAAGCATTAAGTTCAATGTATTTTGCAAGAATGGACATTTACCAATAGGTAGGAAAGCTATTTTCCTAAAGTTAGCAATTGAGGGGCATCACCATGAGGTTTCTCTGTATTTTTCATGAAGAGATTTGCCTAAGGAAGTTTTTCTCAAATTTGTGCTCATTAGAATCAGCTGGGAGCTTCAAAAACCACTGATTCCCAACCCACTCCCAGAGATTGTGACTTGATTGGTTTCAGATACTCCTGTGAGTCAGAATTTTAAATGCTCTCTGGGCGATTCCCATATGCAGCCACAGTTAAGAACCTTGGCCCCAGACCAGTCTTTCAAGCTTGGTAGCCACTAGAATCACCTGCTGAGCTTTAAAAATTGCCTCGGCTGACCTCCAGGCATCAATGGTTTTTAAACTGATTTAAGTGGTATGCAAACCATGTGGGGTGGAGGGGAGAGGAAATTTAAATAAATAAAACCAGAAATGAAAGAGGAGACATTTCAACTGACACTATAGAACTACAAAGAATCATAAGAGACTACTATGAACAATTATAGGCCAACAAATTGGACAGCCTGGAAGAAATGGATAAATTCCTAGAAACATACAACCTACCTACCAAATCTGAATTATAATGAAATATAAAATCTGAACAGAAAAATTACTACTAAATAATTAGTAATTAAATACCTCCCAACAAACAAAAAGTCCAGAATCAGATGGCTTCATTGGTGAGTTCTATCAAACATTAAAAAAAAAAAAAAAAGAGTACCAATCCTTCTCAAACCTTCCAAAAACTAGAAGAGGAGGGAAATCTTCCAAACTCATTTTATGAGGCTGGTATTACCATCCTGCCAAAACCAGAAAAGGATGCCACAAGAAAAGAAAATATTCCTGATAAACATAGATGCAAACATCCACAACAAAATACTAGTGAGCCAAAATCAACAATATATTAAAAGGATCACTCACCATGATCAAGTGTAATTTATTTCAGGAATGCAAAGATGTCTCAATATCCACAATTCAGTCAATGTGATACACCACATTAACAAAATGAAAGATAAAAATCATGATTATCTCAATAGATGCAGGAAAAGCATTTAGCAAAAGTCAATATCTTTTTATGATAAAAACTGTCAACAAAGTACATATACAGAAAATGTACCTTGACATATTTAAGACCATATATTGCAAGCCCACAGCTAACATCATACTCAACAGTTAAAAGCTGAAAGCCTTTCCTCAAAGATCTGATCTGGAATAAGACAAAGGTGTCCACTCTTGCCACTTCTATTCAATGTTGAAAGTATTTAGAAGTCCCAGCCAGAGCAATTAGTCAAGAAAAAGAAATAAAAGTTATCCAAGTTAGAAAGAAAGAAGTAAAACTGTCACTATTTGAAAATAACATGCTATTATTTATAGAAAAGCCTAAAGACTCCATCAAAAACTCTTAGAACTAACAAATTCAGTAAAGTTACAGGATACAAAATTAATGCACAAAAGTCTGTTGTGTTTCTATACACTAATAACAAACTATCAAAGAAGAAGAAGAAGAAAACAAAGAAGAAAACAATTCCATTTAGTATGCATCAAAAAGAATAAAATACCCAGAAATAAATGTAACCAGTGAGGTGAAAAACCTATATATAGCAAACTATGAGACATTAATGAAAAAAGTAAGGAAGACACAAATAAATGGAAAGATATTCCATGTCCATGGAATAGAAGAATTAATACTGCTAAAATGTCCATACTACCCAAAGCAATATACAGATTCAATGAAATCCCTATTAGATTTCCAATGGCATTTTTCACATTACTAGAATAAATAATTCTAAAATTTGTATGGAACAACAAAAGATAGCCAATATCAAAGCAATCTTGAGAAAGAACAAAGTTGGAGCTATCATGCTCCCTGATTTCAAAGTAAATTACAAAGCTATAATAATTAAAATACAATGGTATTGGCATAAAGGTAGACATATAAATCAATGGAAGTGAATAGAGAGTCCAGAAATAAACCCATGCACATATGGTCAATTAATTTGTGACAAAGGAGCCGAGAATATACCTTAGGGAAAGGACAGTCTCCTTAATAAATGGTGTTGGGGAAATTGGACAGCCCTATGCAAAAATATGAAACTCGATCAATATCTTATACCATACACAAAAATGAACTAAGAATGGATTAAAAACCAAAGCAATCTACACATTCAAAGCAATCCTTATAAACTACCATCAGCATTTTTCATAGAGTTGGAACAAATAATCCTCAAATTTGTATGGAACCAGAAAATACCCTGAATAGCCAAAGGAATGTTGAAAAAGAAAACCAAAGCTGGAGTCATCATAGTCATCATAATTCCAGACTTCAAGCTGTATTACAAAGCTGTAATCATCAAGACACTATGGTACTGGCACAAAAACAGACACATAGATCAGTGGAACAGCATAGAGAACCCAGAAGTGGAGCCTCAACTCTATGGTTATCTAATCTTCAACAAAGCAGGAAAGAATATCCAGTGGAAAAAAGACAGTCTCATCTACAAACGGTGTTGGAAAAGTTGGACAGCCATATGCAGAAGAATGAAACTGGACCACTTTCTTATATCATACACAAAAATAAACTTAAAATGGATGAAAGACCTCAATGTGACACAAGAATCCATCAAAATCCTAGAACAGAGGCAGCAACCTCTGTGACCTGGGCTGCGGCAGCTGCTTTCTAGATGCATCTCTGAAACCAAGGGAAACAAAGGCAAAAATGAATTCTTGAGGCTTCATCAAGATAAAAAGCTTTGCACAGTGAAGGAACAGTCAACAAATCTAAAGGCAACCTATGGACTGGGAGAAGATATTTACAAATGTCTTTTGGGATAAAGGGCTAGTATCCAAAATCTATAAAGAACTTATCAAACTCAACACTTAAGAAACAAAAAAAATCCAGTCAAGGAACAGGCAGAAGACAATGAACAGACATTTCTCCAAAGAAGATATAGAAATGGCCAACAGACACACAAAAAAATGCTCAACATCACTCAGCATCAGGGAAATACAAATCGAAATCCCAATGAGATAACACCTCACAAGGGTCAGAATGGCTAAAATGAAGGAGACAGGGAACAACAAATGTTGGTGAGGATGTGGAGAAAGGGGAACCCTCTTACATCATTGGTGGGAATGTGAATTGGTGCAGCCACTTTGGAAAACAGTATGGAGGTTCCTCAAAAAGTGAAAAATAGAGCTACCCTATGACCCAGCAATGGCACTACTAGGTATTTATCCAAAGGATACAAATATAGTGATTCAAAGGGACACATGCACTCCAAAGTTTATAGCAGCAGTATCTACAATAGCCAAAATATGGAAAGATCCCAGATGTTCACTGATAAATGAATGGATAAAGACGATGTGGTATATATATACAATGGGATATTACTCAGCCATCAAAAAGGATGAAATCTTGCCATTTGCAACAACATGGATGGAACTAGAGGGTATTATGCTAAGTGAAATAAATCAGTCAGAGAAAGACAAGTACCATATGATTTCACTCATATGTGGGATTTAAGAAACAAAACAGATGAACATAGGGGAATAGAAGAAAAAATAAAATAAGATGAAAATTGAGAGGGAGGCAAACTATAAGAGGCACTAAACTCTAGGGAATAAACAGGATGGCTGGAGGGGAGGTGGGTGGAGGGAAGGGATAACCGGGTGATGGGCATTAATTATGTAATGAGTGCTTGGGGTTTTATGTAACTGATTGATCACTAAATTCTACCTCTGAAGTTAATAAAAAAAATGGGTTAAAGACTTGAACTGAAGACCTGAATGATAAAACTTCATAGGCAGTAAGCAACTCAATGTCAGTCTTGGAGATTATTTTTTGAATTTAAAACCAAAGTAAAAGCAACAGAAGCAAAAATGAGTAAGTGGGACACTAAAAAAAGTTTCTGCAAAGTAAAGGAGACCATAGCAAAATGAAAAGGCAGCCTACTGAATGGGAGAAAATATTCACAAATTATATATTTGAATGAGGGGCTAACAAAATATATAAAGGACTTATGCAACTCAATAGCCAAAAAAAAATTTTTTTTCAATTAAAAATGGGCAGGAACTCTTAATAGACATTTTCCCAAAGGAGACATACAGATAGCCAACAGCTATGTGAAATATGCTCAACAACATTAATCACAAGAAAAATGCAAAGCAAAACCACAATGTGATATCACCTCACTGCTATTAGAATGGTTATTACCAAAAGACAAGAAATAACATGAATCGGCAAGGATGTGGAGGAAAAGGAACTCTTGTGCATTGCTGTGGGAATGTAAATGGTCTAGCCATGTTGGAAAACAGTATGGAGTTTCCTCAAAAAATTAAAAATAGAAGTACCATATGATCCATCCACATCTGGGTATGTACCTAAAGAAAAGGAAAACACTAATTAGAAAAGATATAGGCACCCTTATATTTCTTGTGGCATTATTTACAATAGCCAAGTTCTAGAAACAAACCAAGTCTCAATCAATGGAAGAATGGATATAGAAATTGTACACAACTGTACACAATAATGAAATCTTGCCATGTGATAACATGGATGTACCTCAAAGGCATTGTGTTATGTGAAATAAGTCAGACAAAGGCAAATGCTGTATTCTCTCTCTTATATTTGAAATCTAAAACAAAACAAAAACAAAAAACAACAAAATCAAAAGGAGCTCATAGATACAGAGAACAGATTGGTGGTTGCCAGAGGTGGGGGTGGGGGATGGGAGGAATGGGTGAAAAGATCAGAAAGTCAAAAGGTAAAATGAAAAAAAAAAATACAGCTAATGTAAAATAGACACGGACATTTTTAATCATTTTAAAATATTGACAGTATATATATATATATAAGCATATACACATTTATATATGTGCTAAAAACACTTTATAGCGATTCATGAAAAACAATAAATGATAAAGAAGCAGCTTGGGATTGGGATATTTTAAAGTCCCCAACTACTTCTAATGCAGGGCTAAATTTGTGAAGTTCTGGCCTAAGGGCCTATGTTTATAGGAAAGAATTAGGTCAAGAGCCTCAAATGAATGTAGAGCTCTATTTTTTTATTATTATGTTCAGTTAGCCAACATATAGCACATCATTAGTTTTTGATGTAGTGTTCAATGATTCATTAGTTGTGTATAACACCTAGTGCTCATCACGACATGTGCCCTCCTTAATAAGTAAAGCTCTATTTCTGGTTTTTATGTGCTGAATTCAGTCTAGAGTAGCCCTATAACTGAGGAAAAGGTGCACAAAAAAATAAATAAATAAATAAAGCAAATAAATAAAGCAAATAAATAAATAAAGCAATTTTGCCTCTAGTCAGTGCCAGTATATTCAGTTCAAAACACTTGGACACACAATTCCATCCATTGGTCAGTGGGGACTCTCTCTTGCATAAGGGTTTTAGGATCTGACCTCTCAAAGCCTGGAAGTCACTTTGGGGTTATAAGAAAGAAAAGGATTTCAGGTTGTTTGATGGACACAGGAAAGATTATAGTGTTCAGGAGTGAGGAAGCAGAGGGCCAAAGGCAAGTGCTGTTTTTCTAGCCACTGCATTGCTTCTGCATTCCAGGAGTGGTTGATACTCAGTGTAAAGGCCAATATAAATCATATTATTTAAGGAAAGGGTGTATTTTTCACTTGCCCTCACCATTTACTTCACCTGAATGAAATGGTTGTTTCCAGAAAAGATAGCTCACTGCTGAGTTGAGTAAGTGAATAGGATGCATCTTCAGTAAGAAATGGAGTGTGGCTTTCCTAGCAGACTGAGATGAGGAAGCTGAACAGCTCTGCTCAGGAGTTAATGCCTTCTAGGGGAGGAAGGGGAAGCAATAAGAGGGTGGTTTAGTAAGCAGATGAAAAATCCCAACAGTAAATGCTGTAGATGCAGACTGTGGGTACTGTACCTCTGGGCAGTTTCCTTTCATTTATTAAACTCAAGGAGAAGAAACCGGAAAATTGATCTTTGGTTGACTTGAAGGTGGAACAGGGGAAGATCATTTAAGATCTAATATGTTCTTTTATTTACAATTAAAGTCTTTATGGGAAGAAGGAAGTTATAACATAAAGTATAAAACATTCTTACATATTACCTGAAAAGTTAAAGACTGCATTTTACTTAATTACTGTTTTTTCAAAGCATTTTTTCACACAAATGAATCTTTGTGCTTTTCTTAATACAAATTATATCCTCTGTACAAAGTAATTTAGCATAAGAACATTCTTGATATACTAAACCTGTGCACAAAACAGTCCGCACAGCTTACTGATAGGCACACTCAACAGATCAGCCCTTGTGATACCTTTAAGGCATACAATTTTGAAGGAATTAACTTGAGGTGACCAGCAGAAAATGCCCATGTTTGGTTCTAGAAAACCACAGAGGCAGATTCTGGCTCTAAAAGTTTCAAAATTTGTCTTCGGCCAGATCTCATGTGAAATGGGGATGTAATATGGCTGACTGACATTTTGCATTTGTTCCCTCTCCCTCTTATATTTAGTCTGGACACTCTTCTGTCCTATCACTTGTTTTTTAGTCAGCTGTCAAATTAGCTTATGGGCAAGACCCTTAGCAGACAGTAATTCAACTTGATGGAGGTTCACAAGGAGTTATTGGCATAAATTATCTCAGCCCAATTACCCACTAGTTCATGTCACAGTGTATTCCATTGCTCTTCCTTTCTCTTTTTTTTTTTACAAACTATTTAGCATAATTATGTTATTTTAATGACCATTCTAGCAACAGTAATTATGAATTATCCAACAGTCTATCAATTGGTGTTGGAAAGCTCTTTTTTAGTCCCAGAAGTCTCACTTTTGGTGACACTTGTCATAACAGAACTATCAATAATTCTGCTTAAGTTTTCTATGCTATTTTGACCACTTCAAAGTTAAAGGAAACCACCAGATGATGCAGTCTTCTTCAGGTATTAGTTTTCACCTGTCCGTTCATAGACCTGCCCAAGTTGTTGTGGTGGAATGTGGAGGACCCAACAGAGAAACCAAAAGCTGGATTAACACCGCCAGAGGTGACTTTGGAGTCTTTTGCTGCTAAAAGATTCCTCCTCCAGTACAGTCAGGTGCTACATGTTCACAGAGTTTTTCTTGGCAGTGATTGTAAACTGAGCACCACAGAATACAAACAATTCCCAATCAACAGGCTTAAAGCCAGGAAGCTATGTGGGGACTTCCCCGGGGTCCCATGGTTAATTAGCAGTTGAACTGGGATTCTGCTTTTTCCACTGCCCCTCCCACTTGAGACAAACTCAGAGAAGACACTATACATGGATGAGGACTCTTACAGGGCAACTGTCACTTAGTGCCCTTAATGGGTCACAGGTCTATAGCATTTGACAGTTTCCTCAAGGCCTCTGTCTTCCTGTGACCTAGATGATGCCCTGAGTTCTGACCTCACTTTCAGGTATTTCTGATCTTTGAATTGCCCATGTTAGGAAAGGCTTGATATTAATGTTCTTGACCCCTCTCCAGAATTAGTTCAAGATTTGTGGACCACTAGGCAGGAAGAATCAGAACTACTCCTGTGTTCCAAATGCCTCACCTCCCAGCTACTCATTAAAAGTTTCTACCATTCTGAGTAGAACATTTACTGGGCACCTACACAGGTGCACTCCAAGGTAAAAAGGCCTACTATGAGAACCTACAATCCCATGAATGAAAATTTGGGGGCCGGCTGCTTTGTTTG
>CM052888.1:32667791-32723238 GCA_028534135.1 Potos flavus | reverse complement strand
CACCATAATAAAGCAAAACTAGATTTCATTAGCCTCTATTAATGGAGGCACTACCCATTTATTGATTTGGTTTTAAATAAAGAATGATTGTGTACCAGGTGCATAAATAATGAAATTCAGCCTGGAGAAGAGCACATTGATTTAGAGTAACATGAGATCTGACTTTGATTGAGAGACCTCTTGAGGAAAAGAGGTATTCATGTGTTATCTGTGGTCCAATGTTTGCCTTCATGGGGGAAGATAGAGGAGACACAAGGAAGGGATAATGGGTAGATAGGGCTGCATGAGGATGGAGAGAGCTGTGTTACAAGTAACAAGACCCCCCACACTGGCTGTGAGCATCATATAAGGTATTTGAGCAGGAGGTGAATGTTTTGCTTTGATAGCCCTCCTGACTCAGGGACTCAGGTGTTTATTAGAACACAGCTATGTTTCAAGATTTGGAAAAACACTTATTATGCTTATAATTGGGCATTATATCAGCTAGGATGCTTTCTCATCATATATTCAGCTAGGATGCTCTCTCTAGTAAGAGATAGAAAACTGTACCAAATTTACTTAAGGAAAAAGGGAATATTTTGGTTCATGAAATAGCAAAGTTCAGGGATTGCCAGACATGGCTGGACCCAGGGATTCAGGTGAAATCAGGTTCCTGCTTCTTCCTCCCAGATTCTTGGCTCTGGTTCCTTGGAGCTGGCTCATTCTCAGGCAGCTTCTCCCCTCAGCGTGTGGAAATGGCTGCAGCTCATCCTTCCAGATTCAGATCTGGAGAAGAGTGAGTGTCTTTGTGCCAGCATTTCCAGCAAAAAGGCTATTGGGGAATTTAAAATCCCTTCTAACAAAAAGAACCCCCTCCCCACTCCCTGCCAATAGAGAAAAGGAAACAAACTTCATTTAGTCTTTTTTTCCCTTTTTTATTAAAGTATAATTAAACATGCTGTTATATTAAGTGTACAATATAATGATTCAACAATTCTGTACATTACTCAGTGCTCATAAAGATAAGTGTACTCTTAATCCCCTTTATCTGTTTCACCTATTCCCCCACCCACCTCCCCTCCAGCAACCACAGTTTGTTCTCTGTGTTTAAGAGTCTGCTCTTTTTTGGTTTGTCTTTTTTTTCCTTATTCATTTGTTTTGTTTCTTAAATTCCACAATGAATGAAATCATATCGTATTTGTCTTTCTCTAACTGACTTATTTCACTTTGCTTTATACCATCTAGGTATCCATGTTGTTGCAAATACTAGATTTCATTCCTTTTTATGGCTGAGTAATATTCCATTATTGTATATAGCACATCTTCCTTATCCAGTTATCTATTGATGGAAACCTGGATTGCTTCCATATCTTAGCTATTGTAAATAATGGGGCAATAAACATTGGAGTGCATATATCTTTTCAAATAAATGTTTTTGTTTTCTTTGGGTAAATACCTAGTAGTAGAATTACTGGATCATATGGTAGTACTACTTTAAAATTTTTGAGGAACCTCCATACTGTTTTCTTCAATGGCCACGCCGATTTGCATTCCCACCAATAGCGCACAAGGATTCCCTTTTCTCCACATCCTTGCCAACACTTGTTGTGTCTTGTATTTTGATTTTAGCCATTCTGACAGGTATAAGGTGATAGGTATCTCATTATGGTCTTAATTGGCATTTCCATAATGATTAGTTGAGCATCTTTACATGTGTCTGTTGGACATCTGTATGTCTTCTTTGGAAAAATGTCTATTCAGGTCTTCTGCTTATTTTTTAATTAGATTATTCATTTTTTTTGGACTTCAGTTGTATAAGTTTGTTATATATTTTGGATATTAACTCCTTATTAAGTATATCATTTAAAAATATCTTCTTTCAAAAAAAATAAAATAAAAATATCTTCTCTCATTTAGTAGGTTGCATTTTTGTTTTGTTGGTGATTTCATTCACAGTGCAAAAGCTTTTTATTTTGGTGTAGTCCCAATAGCTTAATTTTTACTTTTATTTCCCTTGCCCCAGGAGACATATCTAGAAAACTATTACTACGGCTGATGTCAAAGAAATTACTGCCTATGTTTTCTTCTAGGATTTTTATGGTTTGAGGTCTCACATTTAGGTCATTAATCCATTTTTAATTTATTTTGGGGTATGGTTAAAAAGTGGTCTAGTTTCATGCTTTTGCATGTAGCTGTCCAGTTTTCCTAGCACGATTCATTGAAGAGATGGTCTTTTCTTCATTGTGTATTCTTGCCTCCTTTGTCATAGATTAACTGACCATGTACGTGTATGTTTATTCCTGGGCTTGCTATTCTGTTCTATTCATATATGTGTCTGTTTTTGTGCCAGGACCGTATTGTTTTGATTAAGTCTGATTTTTTTTTTCTTGAGTATGCATGAGCTTACATGCATTTAGGTAGTACAAGACTATATATCTGGACAGAATTTCACAGTTTACATAGTAAAATAGAAATAAGAAAAATGAACACTTTTTTTTATCTCCTTGAGAGAAAAATGGATGTACCTTGTGATAGCCTTCTGTACACTTCATGGGAGACCCCCGAGTCAATTATGGAGGTATGTGTTTATAGTTTATAGTGTCAGAAGACTTGTGACCTTGTACTATAGTCTAGAGACTGGGTTTATTTAACTTATGACTACAAAATCTGGCCTACCTATTATGTTTTTAAGGAGATACTCTAAAGGTAGGAAGAAGTAACTACTGTCCTTTATTAAACAAAATATCACTGTATTTACCTGTACAGGGCCATCATATCGCATTGGCTCCATTCCCTGCTGAGCAAAATTCTGTGGCCAGAGGTAGGATATACTGATTAGCTTAGGTTTGGGTTATTGAGGGGAGATTTCCAAGAGGGAAAGTGGGTTACAACAGGAGAAGGATACATGAATGCTATGAAAAGCCTTCTGGATCCTCAGGGGCCTGGTGTTTGGGGCAGCAATATTCCTCTGGTCAAACCCAGCAGGTGACTTTGTTTGGCTGTCAGGAGTTGGTGTATCTCAGTGATGCCAATTCTGAAACCCTTTTTATAACCACAGAACTTCAGTGGAAAGAAGAATGAAAAACTTCAGGGTTTTTTTTAGAATAATTGTCTGGATTTCAGAAAACCAGCAGTGAGAGACACAAAATCCAAGCTGAGAGCCAACTTTGAGCTGAGGGTGTTCATCTTGAATGTTAAGGCCTTGCTTGGAAAGCAAATGTTTTGGGATGAAATCTGGTGGGAAGGTTTGGAATCCATGGTCTACCCCAGCTGTCCTACATAGGAAAACTAAACCCAAAGTGGTTTAGCCAAGCATCAAAGGGACTGCCTAGTCCATCGTCCACTATGCCTGCTACACACACAGCCCAGTGTATTATGTGTGTGCAACCACCTTTTATTCCAGTGACCTGGGGAGGGGGCAGCCTAGGTAGGGATTGTTGTAAAGCTTTGCCAGATAAGGTCAACAGTACCTATCTTCCAAATATGTTATCTCTTTAGAATCTGTATCTGATGGCCAGTTATTAATTGGACACCAGAACAAAGATGTTAAACAGAGAAAGGCAGGATAGAGAAGAAGGTATATGAGCTTTTTTGACCACAGAGCACTAGAACAAGAACTGGTAAACTCCAGCTACAGCCATATTATGCAGATCAGAAAACTGGGTCTTGGAGATTAACTTGCCCAGGGATGCTCAGGCAGTTGTGGCCAAACTACAAAGAAGACCCTTTATACAAATTGGTGAGATAGTTAATTCTAGTCTGAGACATCACATGAGCAAAACTAGTAGCATAGGAAACCCATCAGTCTTTGGACTATAAACTGTTAGCTCTGACCAGCAATCTAGGTGGGCAAAACCTGACTGTGAACTTCTAGTAAGGCTCAGTGAGTGGCATTATCTGATTTTTAATTCTTCTCAGAGTGAACATGTGCTCTGCTGGTGTGGGAGGGATGGAGGGGAGCTAGATAAGTGGAGAGGGAGATGAGATGAGGGCCTAGCCTCTCATTTCACAAGCACAGATGTGAAGGCAGAAAGAAACCAGAATTCACTGTGCTCCTTCCCTCTAGAGATTGCAGAATTGACAGAAATAAGCCTGGTGGCTGTCTGATATCACACACTCACCATTTTGGCTCCAGGTGCTGATTAACCTTATAGGGACTTCTCCTCTTGCTTTGGTCCTGCCATTCTCAGTTGTCTGACCCAAAGGCTCATTAGGGATCTAATGGAGATGCAATGATTAACAGTTGAGAGGAGTCTGTTGGCACTCGCCTCTGTAGGCTGGAAGGAGCCCTTTTGCTTGCTGCCAATCACCCTTTGCCAACATTTGTTTTTTAAAGATAGCCACCTGCCTTGACAGATAATCTGCCTTGGTTTATGATTAGCATTTCTGCCATCAGCTTGGACCTTCCTCCCATGAGCTCCATAAATCACTAGCCTTTTTTTGCTATGAATTCCTTGTCATCTCCACATTGCTGGGCTGAGGTCATTAAAGGTTGTTGCTGCCAGTACTATTTATCTTCAATCTTTGTTTTCTATTCTGCCTTCCCAGGCCTCTTCTCTCTCAGGCAAGTCTCCTTTCAATTATTTCAATAGGTCATCCCCTCAGTGACAATGATCCATTTCATTAATTTTGTTCTAGCTGATGTGACAGACTACGGTGGCCTCATCTGGCCATCCCAGGCTCAAGAATGATTGAAGATGCTGGGCCATTTCCCTCCTACCCAAGGACATGAGGAGCAAAACTGACAGGGCAGATCAACATCAGTTGGTAGATCAGGCTAGGCTTCAAAGGAGCTATGTGGCTCTGGAGAGCTAGCAGATGGCTCTGAATTCTTGTTAGACAGGGAGTTTCCAGCCAGTGACCAGCCTCTAGCCTCCCCCAAATTACCCCCCAACTCCTCCCTTCTCTGGAGCTGGGCACCTTGTAGATGCTCACTAAATGTAGGTTGAGTAAATAAATAAAAGAATACATGAATAAGGGGAGACCGGGTGGTGCTGTTGGTTAAGCACCCGACTCTTGGTTCAGCTCAGGTCATGATCTCAGAATCCGGAGATTGAGCCCTGGGTTAGGCTCCATACTCAGTGAGGAGTCTGCTTGAGATTCTCTCTCCCTCTCTCTTTGCCTCTCTCCTGTTCATGCTCTATAAATAAATGAATAAATAAATAAATAAACAAACTAATAAACAAATAAATAAATTTTAAAAAGAAGAATAGATTAGAATGAATGTGATTAACTATTAAGGAAGTCAATGCAACAAAGCAACAATTAAACTCAAACCCCCTATCTGATGTAAGGTCCTTTCTGATCTATCCCAGCTGGCCTGTTTAGTTTCATTTCTTTATTGTACCCCTAAGACTTTATACTTCAATAATATAGAATAACTGGCATTTCTCTAGCACCACAATTGTGGTTCACATCTTCAAGCTTTTGTGCAACTTGTTGCATGTGTCTGGATACTTTTCACTTCTTGCTTCAACTCATATGATATTTTTCCACACCCCATTTGGACACCCTTTTGGTAAGATAGGGTGACTTTCTTCTCCAAAGTCACTCTATAATCAGCTTCCCCCCTCTGAGCCTCTTCTGTAATTGGTGCCCTGGGAACCTGTATTATAATGATCTATGACTGTGTTTCTTGTAGAGTATTTGGTGAAGTGTCATTTGAAGAGATGGTCCCCAAATGACTCTCTGTGTTAATAAGACAAGAAAATACTGCAAACTGGACCTCTCTCATAAAGACTCATAGTGACCACTAGCATTTTTTTTTCCAGCTTTATTGAGGTACAATTGACAATTACGAATTGTATATATTTAGGGTTACAATGTGATATTTTGATATATGCATATATATATCCTGAAATGATGACCACAATCAAGCTAGTTATCATATCTATCATTTTACATAGTTACCTTTTTGTGTGTGGTGAGAACACTCAACATCTACTCTGTTAGCGAGTTTCAAGTATACGGTATAATATTATTAGCTACAGTCACCAGGCTGTACATTAGATCTCCAGAATGTATTCATCCTGCATGACTGAAACTCTGCACCTTTTGACCAACATCCCCCCATTTCCCTACTCCCCAGTTCTTGGCAACCACCATTCTATTCTCTTCTTTTATAAGTTTAATTTTTTTTTAAATTCCACATTTAAATGAGATCATGCAATATTTACTTTTCTTTGTTGGGCTTATTTCACTCAGCATAATAATATCCAGGCCCATCCACTGTATCACAAATGGTAGGATATCCTTCATTTTAAATACTGAATGATACTCAATTGTATAATATAGTATATGTGTGTATAATATTTTCTTTATCCATTCATCCATCATTAGACAATTTGTTGTTTCCATATCTTGGCTATTTGAATAAGGCTGGAGTTCTGAACTGGGACATACAAATATCTCTTTGAGAGAGTGAGTTATTTCTTTTGGATATATATCAGAGAGTGGGATTGCTGAATCATATGGTAGATTTATTTTTAATTTTTTAAGGAACGTCATAATATTTTCCATAATGGCTGAACCAATTTACATTCCCACAAAACAGTGCACAAGGTTCCTTTTTCTGCACATTCTTGCCAACACTTATCTTACAAGTTTTTATAATAGCCTCGTGTGAAGTGATATCTCATTGTAGTTTTGGTTTGCATTTCCATAATGACTAGTGATTTGAGCACCTTTTTCATATACTTATCAGCCACTCATTTGTCTTCTTTCGAGAAAGATCTATTCATAGTCTTTGCCCATTTTTTGTTTTTTGGGTTTTTTTTGCTATTGAGTTTTTGAGTACCTTATATATTTCAGATATTAATACCTTAGTAAGTGTATGATTTGCAAATATTTCCCCCCACTCTGTAGGTTGTCTCTTCGCTCTGTTGAGAATCATTTTAGTTCATAATCCCACCTATTTTTGCTTTTCTTGCCTGTGCTTTTGGGATTATATGAAAAAATAATCACCCAGACCAATGACAATGACTTTCCCCTTAAGTATTCTTTCAGTAGTTTTATGGTTTCAGGCCTTATTTCATATATGGTGTGAGTTAAGGGTCCGGTTTCCATTCTTCTCATGTGGGTATAAAGTCTTCCCAGCACCATTTATCCTTTCCCACTTGTGTGTTCCCGGTACCCTTGTAGAAGATCAGTTAACCAAACATGAACGGTTTTATATCTGGGCTCTCTATTCTGTTCCATTGGTCTATATGTCTGTTTTTATGCCAGCACCATACTCTTTTGATTATGTACCTTTGTAATATATTTTGAAATCAGATAGTATGATACCTTTATCTTTGCTCTCCTTGCTCAAGAGTGCATTAACTTTTCAGCATCTTTTGTGCTTCTATATGGATTTTAGAATAGTTTTTTTTCCTATTTCTGTAAAAAATGCCATTGGAATTTTGATAGAGGTTGCACTAAATCTACAGATGGCTTTGGAAGTATGAACATTTCAGGGGCTCCTGGGTGGCTCAGTGGGTTAAAGCCTCTGCCTTCGGCTCAGGTCATGATCTCAGGGTCCTGGGATCGAGCCCCACATCGGGCTCTCTGCTCAGCAGGGGGCCTGCTTCCCCCCCTCTTTCTCTGCCTGCCTCTCTGCCTACTGGTGATCTCTCTCTGTCAAATAAATAAATAAAATATTTTAAAAAAAAAAAAAGGAAGTATGAACATTTCAACAATTCTTCCAATTCATGAATATGGAATATATTTCTATTCATTTTTGTTTTCTTCAATTTATTCTATCATTGTGTTATAGTTTTCACTGTATAGATCTTTCACTTCCTTGGTTAAATTTCCTTAGTATTATTGTTTTTGATGCTGATGCTGTAAATGAGATTGTTTTTAAAATCTCTTTTTCAGATAATTCGTTTTTGGTATATAGAAGACCAACTGATTTTTGTATATTGATTTTGTATTCTGCAACTTTACAGAATTCATTAATTAGTTCTAACAGTTGTTTGGTGAAGTCTTTAGGGTAAGAACATATTATCTGCAAACAGAGGCATTTTTACTTTTTCCTTTTCAGCTGGATGCCTTTTGTTTTCTTTTTCTTTCCTTATTGCTCTGACTAGGGTTTCCATTAGTGTGTTGAATAAAAGTGGTGAGACTGGACATACTTGTCTTTTTTCCGATCTTAGAGGAAAAATTTTAGCTTTTCACTACTGAGTATGATGTTACCTGTGGGTTTATAAATGGCCTCTGTTACATTTAGGTACATTCCATCTTCAAGATGATTATATGGTTTTTATCCTTTATTCTGTTAATGTGTATCAATGTGATTTATTCCATATGTTGAGCCATCTTTGCATCCCCGAGACAAATTCCATTTGATCATGGTGTATAATCCTCTTATGTATTACTGAACTTGGTTTGCTAACAATTTTTGAGGATTTTTTTCATCTTTGTTCATCAGAGATATTATAAGGTCCTGTAATTTTAGTGTTATTATTTGGCTTTGATGCTGATCTTGAAAAAAAAATTTGGGAGTGTTTCCTCCTCTTCAAATTTTTGAAAGAGTTTGAAAAGGACTAATATGAATTCTTCTTTAAATATTTGATTAAATTTACCAGTAAAACCATCTGGTCTAGGCTTTTCTTTATGAGTAGGTTTTTGGTTACTGATTCAAAGTCTTTACTCGTTATTGGTCTGTTTACATTTTCTCTTTCTTGATTCAGTCTTGGTAGGTTGTACATTTCTTCTAGCTTATCTAACTTGTTGGTATATAATTGCTCATATCAGTCTCTTAGGGTTCTTTGTATTTCTCAGTTTCAGTTGGACTATTTCCTCTCTTCATATATAATCGTACTGAGTCTTCTCTCTTTTTTCTTGGTTAGTTTAGCTAACAATTTGTTAATTTTATCTTTTTAAAAAACTATTCTTAGTTTAATTAATATTTATTATTTTTTTAGTATATTTAATTTATTTCTGTCATATTTATTATCTCCTTCCTTCTGCTAACTCTGGGATTTGTTTCTTTTTCTAGTTTCTTGAGATATAAAGTTATATAAAGTTAGGTTGGTTATGTGAGATCTTTTTTTTTCCTTCAAGTAGGCCTCTCTCACTTTAAAATTCCTTCTTAGAATTGCTTTTGCTGCATCCCATAAAATCCAGTATGTTTTATTTCCATTTTTATTTGTCTCAAGCTATTTTATGATTTCTCTTTTTTATGTTTTTTCAGTGTTCCAAGATTCATTGTTCATGTACCACACCCAGTGCTCCATGCAATACATGCCCTCCTCAATATCCACCACCTGGCTCACCCAACCCCCTAACCCCTCCCCTCCAAAACCTTCAGTTTGTTGCTCAGAGTCCACAGTCTCTCGTGGTTCATCTTCCCCTCCAATTTCCCCCAATTCACCCTTCCTTTCCTTCTCACAATGTCCTCCATGTTTTCAGGACTGTGTTATTTAACTTCCACATATTTGTGAATTTTTCCAATATCTGTCCTATTATTGATTTCCATTTCATACCATTGTGGTCAGAAGAGATACCTGATATCATCTGCCTTCTCAAATTTGTTAACACATTTTGTGTTTTAAAATACGATTTCTGCTGGAGAATGTTGCATGAGCATTTGAGAAGAATGTGTTTTCTGCTGCTGTTGGATGGAATGCTCTGTATGTTTGTTAGTTCATTTGGTCTATAGTGGTATCTGAGTACTCTCATTTCTTATTGATTTTCTGTTTGGAGGATCTATTAATTGTTGAAAGTGGAGAATTGAAGTCCCCTACTGTAATTCTATTGCTGTCTATTTCTCCCTTCAGTTTTGTTAATATTTGCTTTATATATTTAGGTGCTCCAATATTGGGTGCATATATATTTCTAACTGTTATATCTTCTCAATGAATTGACAGCTTTATCATGACTTTATCTCACGTGTCAGTTTCTAACTTAAAGTCTATTTTGTGTGATATAAGTATGTCACTCCTGCTCTTTTAGGTACTGTTTGCATGGAATATCTTTTTTCATTCATTCACTTTCATCTATGTGTTTCCTTAAAATTAAAATGAGTCTTTTATAGGGCACCTGAATGGCTCAGTGGGTTAAAAGGCTGCCTTTGGCTCAGATCATGATCTCAGAGTCCTGGGATTGAGCCCCATGTCTGGCTCCCTGCTCAGTAGGGAGTTTACTTCTCCCTCTCCCTTTGCTGCTCCCCCTGCTTGTGCTCTCACTTGAGTATGCTCTTTCTCTCTCAAATAAATAAAATCTTTAAAAGAGAAAGTGAGTCTCTTGTAGACAGCATACATTTTGCACCTTTTTAAAATTCATTCAGTCACTATATGTCTTTCGATTGGAAAATTTAACCCACTTACATTAAAATTAATTATTGATAAGTAAAGACTTACTATTTCCATTTTGTTCATTGTTTTGACTATTTTGTTGTTCCTTTGTTCCTTTCTTTCTCTCTTGCTGTCTTCTTGTGTAATTTAATGAAATTTTACAGTGGTATGTTTGTTGCTTTTCTTTTTCTATTTTATGTACCTAGTGGAGGGTTTTTGTTGTTGTTTTCGTTGTTTCTTTGTTTTATTTGGGTTACCATGAGGCTTTCACAAAATATATTGTAGTTATAGTAGAATATTTTAAGCTGATGACAATTTCGATTGTGCACAAAATCTCTACCCTTATACACCCCCAATAGTTTATGCTACTGATGTCACAATTTACATCTTTTTATATATCTGTTAACAAAATATTACAGCTATTATTATTTTTAACACTTGTCTTTTAACTTTTCAAACTACAAACGGACCTGTCTTTGAGTTTACAGATTCTTTCTTGTGCTGAAGCTCTACTAAACTTGTCGTTTCATTCACTATAGTCTTCAGATCCAGAATTTCTGTTTAGGCTTCTCTTTCCTTTTATTTATTTTTTTTTTTAATGATTCCTATCTCCTTGTTGAACTTTGTATTTTAGTCGTGTATTTTTTTCCCTGGTTTTGTTGAGCAGTCTATTTGTGTTCTCTTGTAACTCACTGAGCTCCCTTAAAATAATTATTCTGAATTTTTGGAAGGCAATTCATAGATCCCCATTTCTTAGGGGTAGAATATTGGAAAATTATTGTTTCTTTAGTAGTGTCATTTTTTCCTGGCATTTGTGTGTGTGTTGAAGATTTGCATTGGTCTCTTTGCATATCAAGTAGTCACCTCTTCTAGTCTTTACTGACTGGCTTAGGGAAAACCATCAGTCTGCCAGGCTAGGGATTCTGGGGCATCCTTCCAACATTTTTATGGTTGCACCTACTCCACTTCTTTTGATTCTTCTTGAGGGAGAAAACAGGATTTTATGCATTCTCTAGCTCTCATAAAGCCAGCCAAAGTACTGAGAGGCTCCTTAGAGGCATGCCTCGAAGTGTTTAAATTTATGCACCTTCTACTAATCCAACAAAGTTAGGCCAACTGTCTGCATGTGCTCATGTATGATCTTCATAGGCTCACACACGCTCCCATAGGGCATGCATGAGACACTGGCAACATGGTCAGGGGGAGAGTCTTGTAGAGCGCTGGTGGTGCACACAGGCTATATGGGTGGATCTGTAGATGATGCATCCTATGAGGTTTGTGGTGGGCTTTTTGATGGAATCTGTGATGCAGTTAGTAAAAACTGCAACCCTTTGTTGAGTTCAATGCTGGGGCCCTGAATTCCTGTAAACCCCTACCCTTTTTCCTTGCTCCTAGTTGTCCACAGACAGCTCTGCTGGATCCCTCAGTGTTCTGGGTGGGGTAAGGACAAAGTGCCTCATGGGCAGCATCCTGCACAGCTGGGAAAGCCAGGCACTCACTATGCTCTCACCTTTTCCTATGGGAGAAATCATGGGCTGGATGGGATGGATGTCCCATGGGAAATCATGGGATGGATGTCTCTTGGCTTTGAGCTATGTTACCCTAAGGGAAAGGTAACATGAGTAAAGTGAAATGATTCTTCTTACTCTCTTCAATGCATCTATCCTCAGATTTTTTGCTCCAACATCACATTGGGACCTCGCCACTGGATTCCCAGGCCCCCACAGAAGTACTATTGTTCATGGGTTGTCAAAGTCAGTGTTTTTGTGGGGAGATAAATGCAGAAAACTATTATTCTACTGTATTGTTGATTTAAAAAGCTTAATTTAAAAAGCTTCAATAAGTCCAAGAATAATAAGCTTACTGAATTTAACTCAATTTTTTCAAAAAATTAACATACAGAGTCCTCTTTCATTAATAGTTACTGATATCCCACCTATTTATGTTCCCGTGAAGTCACCTTGGCAATACTACTTCCTTTGCATTCCATCTTCTTCTCAGAGTGGAAGTTCAGGGATGGCAGAGACTTTTTATCCCATCCCTGACACCTCACGAGTTCACAGAAAGAATATGTTGAATTGAATTGGTTTGAACTGACAAGATGAGCAGTGCACCTCCAAGAATTTGTGAGAAGCTCTCTCCATGATTCTCCAGCAATGTCTGGTTGTCAGCAGACTTACTTTTTAAGGCTATGTTCTCTACTGACTGACACCAATAATTCTCATTCATGACCCCTGATAATGCTTCTTTTGCCATCACTTGTGAGCAGTAACACCAAATGAAGGTGAGCAGCAATGAGAGGGAGGATATGTGTGCCTTGTGGGTAACTCATGCTTGGCTAGAGAGAGGAGATAGAAGTGTTTCTCAGAGGCTGTCAGATGGGAGGCAACTCATGATCAGAAAGGGATACTGGAGCTACCACAGGTAGGGAGAAGATACAGCAGAGTCAGGTGGAAGAACCAAAGGATTAAAATGCAGTCATTTATTTAGGAAATATCAGCCCATCTGCTGTATCATAGCTGTGCTAGAGCATGACATGTACTATGATGGTATAGCAGACCCCTAAAGAATAAGGTGCAGTGAAGTTTCTCCAGGACAGGTACACTTGTGGCAGCCTACCTATAGGGGGTGATGCTAGAGCTCAGTTATTTCAGGTAGACATGGGAGGAAAGCCTTTCTTGGGAAAAGTTACAGTGTGTGCACAATATGATGGTATGAAACAACTGGCCATACAAATGGAGCTAAAGGAGTTTTGGGGTGTCCTGGGGTAGTGGGTGGAGAGTAGCATGGGGAACAGGTAGGTAAAGGTCATGGAGAGCCTCGTAGGTCATGACATGAAATCTATCTTGAGCATAGTGAGAAGCTGCCCTTTAGACAAAAAGTTGAATCACTTTATATTTGTGGAAGGACAACCTGGCAGAAGGAAAAGATGGAGTAAGTAGGAAGTGAACAAGAAACAAGAAAATCGTGTAGGAGGCTGTGATGTTCAGAGATATAGTGGCTGAACAGTGGCAGAGGGGATGGAGAAAGAGGGAGGAGTCTGTAAATACTGGAAAGAAAGAAGTATTTTATTTTAAATTTACCAATATTGCTAGGACTTGGTGCTTGATGTGATTTAGGAAATATCAGGAGGGTCTCAGATGACATGATTTCTGCCATGGACTCCTGGATTTGTCTACATGAAAACGTGAGAGTTAGAGGTTAGCATGATTTTGTAGTAGGACAATTGACCCAGTTGGCTGGTGTTTGTAACAAGTGAGAGTGATGGTCAAATTTCTACCTTTTGCTTTGCAGTCTTCTCTTCCTTCATGTTTGTTTATTAGTCATGTCTTTTGGGGAATAAAGCCTCTGCCAAACTGTTTGCATTCCACAAATTATTTTGATTCCACAAATCTTGTTTCACAGCAGGGAAGAAAATGCCTTCATGTTTTTATTCACAAATGGTTACAACCAAAGCAAAAGATTAATCGAGTTTCTATTCTCATTTATCATGATTAAGTTGGGGTCTAGCCACTCCTGTGGAACTATGGGGCTGGGATCTCCTTTGGAATCACAATTGTTGCAGTCCTGAGGCTCCAAGCCATCCAGTTCAAAGCTCAGCACATCCTCAGTGCCCAGCAGCACTTCTTGACCTGATACTCCTGAAACCTTATTCCTTCTTCATGAATGCCAGACTATACGAGTCCATATTTTACCATTATGGACCATTCACTTCCCCTTTCTCCATGGAGACTTCCATGACTTCCGGGAGGAAGCATTTTCCATCCTCAAATCCCACCATTCTCTATCGGCACCTCTCATGAGGTTGCATTTACCAACTGAGCCTCAGAAGTAAACACTGGTGTTCAAATTCTAGCTCCAACATATACTATCTAGGAAACATCAAGAGCCTCAGTTTCCTCATTTGTGTAAATGAGAATTATTCTCATTATTCTCATAGTTATTCCTCTCTCAGGAGATAGTTGTGTATGTTAAATGAGTTAATGCATATGAAGCACTTAGCACAGTGCTCACTTCATGTTAGCTATCATTCTTATAATTTTATTTTAATCATTCTTATTGTTATTGCCTCATATTAGATTCATCTATGGTCATATCTCCCCTATAAGACTGTGAGGATAAGATTGTGACTGCTTCAGCCTTTCACCCTATAGAGTGTTAATCACAGTGCTTGCCACATAGTGGATATTCAGTAAATGATGAATGTTAAGTGGATAACCCTGAAGAGTCCCCACTAGAAATTCTTGAGAAATACACTTTGGCTCACTCCCTGTGATTTCTCTTATTTCTAGGGCTTTAGCCCATGGAGTCACCTCTGAGACATGCATGTGCTGCCAACAGTTGTCCGAGTAAGATCCTTACTCTGTGCGTTATCTTTTGGTTCCTGTCCCTGTCATAATGTCCTTGAAGAGTTGTGGTATCTCATAGTACCTATGCATCTTTAAATAGTTTTTATTTTATTCTCTTAGGAAGAGAGATATACAAGCAAAGTATGTATCCTTATTAGTTGAAGACGTGGACCTAGGAAACACTAGGAAGACAACAATTTTCAAGATACAGAGTAACAGTAGAAAGCTTGATTCATGGGCAGGTGAATATCTTGAAAGACACAGCCAGATTATATCTGTCCATATGTTTCTTTAATAATTTTATCAATTCCAGTGCTTTTAATTCATTTCTGTAGATTCAAATTTCCATCTGGTATCATTTCTCTTCAGCATTTCTTGTCCATGGGAATAAATTTTCCTTCCTTCCTGTTAGTTGTAAATGTCTTTAGTTTACCTTCATTTTTAAATTTTTTTTTAAATTAACATATAATGTATTATTTATTTCAGGGGTACAGTTCCATGATTCATCAGTCTTACACAACATCCAGCACTCACCACAACACATAACCCTCCTCAATGTCCATCACCCAGCCACCCCTTCCCCCAAACTCCCTCCCCTCCAGCAATCCTCTGTTTTACTTTCATTTTTGAAGGATATTTCACTAAATAATTCAAAGTTGACACTTTTTCCCCCTTTCATTACTATAAGCATATTTTTCCGGATGTTCTCTGGTCTCCATTATTCCTCATGAGAGGTTAGCTGTTATTCTTATATTGTTTCCTTGCACATGATATGTTTCCCTCCTTTTTCTGGTTTAAATATTTTCTCTTCACCTTTGCTTTTCAATAGTTAGGTTATAATGTGCCTAAATATGGTAGATCACTTAAATTGTCAACAGCTTACTAAGACTCTATACTTTTTTTTTTTTTTTTCTAGAACACTTCTTTCTCTCTCAGTTACAGTTTGGATAATTTTTACTGGTTCGTCTTTAATTTAAATGTTTTTTTCCTTCTGAATTGTTCAATTAGATGTTAAGCCCACGCAATACACTTTTCATTTTGGGTATTGTGCTTCTTCAGTTCTAATATTGCCAATAAGCTTTTTCATATCTCTCCTAAAATATACTACTTCTTCATTTTAATGTTTATATTTTCCTGTAAATTTATTAATTTATTTGTTTGTATATGAGAGAGAATGAGAGAGAGAGCACATATGTGAGCTGGAGGGAGGGAGGGGAAGAGGGAGAAGAGAGAGAGAATCAAGCAAGCTCCACAGAGCCTGACCCGGGGCTTAATCTCACAACCCTGAGATCCTGACCTGAACCAAAATCAAGTGTCAGATGCTTAGCCAACTGATTCACCCTGATGCCCCTTCCTGTAAATTTAAATATATTTATAGTAGCTATTTAAAAATATTTGCTAAATTCAATACCTGTTCATCTATGGATCTTCCCCTATTAATTGTTCTTTTGATTATAGGTCACATTTCTCTGCTTCTTTGCATGTCTAGTAATTTTTTATTGTACATTTAACTTTGTAGATGATAAATTATAGAAACTCTAGATTCTGTTATCCTATTCTAAAAACTGTTAGGTTTTCTTGTAACAGGAAGTTAAGTTACTGGGGAATAATCTTTATCTTGTGGAAGCTTGGTTTTAAGCAGTTAAGTTCTTTATTACAGCATGTCTATTTCAGATTTTTTTCTTTATTCCTAGGATATAGTCCTTAGTCCTAATATATAGATTTTATTCTTAAAAAGGTGTGTCCCTCTTGAGATTTCAGTGGATAGTTCAAGGTTTTGAAAAAACTCCTCTAACTTAGTGGGATTTGAATTTCAAACTTGTCTCCCCAGCACCGGGAGCTGCCAAACTGTGCTCAGCTCTTGCTAAATGCTTGGTTTTGGGGAGCAGTCTCATGCACATATAAAGTTTAGGAGTTATCCAAGAGTTTGAAGGCAATTGTACACAGATAACGAGGGATCCATCTCATTTTGGGAATCCACCCCACCTTACTTTTCAGTTGTGTCTGGCAGCTCCCAACTGCAACCTCTGACTCTTCAGCCTGGTAAGACAGTCACATTTTTTTTTTTTTAAGATTTTACTTAGTTATTTGAAAGAGAGAAAAAGTGAAAGAGCACAAGTGGAGTGGGAGGGGCAGAGGGAGAGAAAGAAGCAGACTTCCCACTGAGCAGGGAGCCTGGGCTGGAGTCCCACTCTGGGCTCTCTCCCAGGACCCTGGGATCATGACCTGAGCTGAGGGCAGATACTTAACCAAATGAGTCACCCAGGTGCCCCAAGACAGGCACTTTCTGCCAGAGTGCTGTATTCTGAGCTTGAAAAACTTGGTAGGACTCTTGAGAAGAGGAGGTGAATTTCACGTACTTCACTTTCTTCTTTTTGAGGGCAGTATCTCTTCCAGTTTATTTCTGCTTTTTGTTGCTCTTTAGTACCTTAAAACAGTTATTTTTCTTACACTTTGTCCAAAGTTTATACCTGTTATTGGTGGGAGGGTTAGTAATCTGACTGTGGTACAATTACTAGAGTTAGAACTGACCTAAGTGTATTCTTGTTTTTAAAGTCTTTTATTTTTTTAAATCCTTAAGAGATAAGGAGATCTGTGATTGAACCAAGGAGCTCTGTAAATATTTTTATTTCTTCTTTAATTTACCCAAGAAATAGATTTTGAACCCTAGACTGCATAAGGATCTGCTAAGGATGCCATATGCTCTTTTTTTTTAAGATTTTATTTTTAAGTAATCTCTACACCCAATGTGGGGCTCAAACCCACAACCCCAGGATCAAGAGTTGCACACTCAACCAACTGAGCCAGCCAGGCACTCCTCCATATACTCTTTCAACTCCACTTACCAAGTTAAAAATTTGACTTCAACTTGTCAGAATTTGGAATTGGTTTTATGACCTCTGATGTTCCTCCCAGGCTTCAAAATCTACAATAGTCTGAATTAGGCATGGGATCTATCCTTAACTTCTATAAAAGTGTCTCCATTATATAATATTAAAAATATATTGATTGTTTTAGTTATAGTGGATACCATTTTTAATTATTTTTTGTTCTACCCAGAGTCTATTTTTGCTTCTTCTGATAAGTACCTAGAATTTCCTCTGGGGAACTATTTCTCTCCCCCATTCTCGTAGGGCATGGGGTCCAGGTGGGGACTGGATGGATCCAGTTCAGAGGTGGACCATGTGACTGTGGTTGAACCAGTCAGACTACTACCAAATCTTAGTGGTCATAGGTGATTGGTTTAGGGGTTACCATGCAAGTCAAACCTAGCCAATCAACATAATTATGTCTTCTGGCTACAGTGATTGCTTCATTATATCAAGATGGAGATATTGGCCCAAGAGTATGAATGTGTGCAGAAACTACTGGAAAATAAACTCCTAGGTATTTATCAGACTTGGAACCATAAAGATGTAGGTGGGGGAATGGCATTATATTGACATCAGGGGGAACTGACATTAAAACAGTATAGAAGAGACTATTGACAAAATTTGAAGAGAATGAGTACAAATCATTTGAGGTTTGGATATGGCTATACATGACACTCCATGCCTGTACTTTTCAGATATGTGAATTAGATAAATTCTTTTTCCCCACAGACAGTTGGGTTATCTTTCACCTAGAACAGAAATAGTCCTGACCTGCGTATCAGTCAAAAACCTAAGTAGGGTGTGCCAATTATGGCACCCAACAATGGAAAGGTAGGCCTGGCCATTTCAGCTAGGTTTTGGTTGAACACATTTAAACAAGGCATGCCAATCACCAGATTCACAGCCGATAGCCTTTCTTTGGTACCCTGCAATCATTCTCCTGCAATTTTCCAGAATAAGTGGCAACAACACTGATGATATGTTTATATGCTACACATTCTTAACCCATCCTGCAATCAGGCTACATCTCTCTTCCTAAGTGGATGGAAATTCTTCTGAGATATTAGCATTCTGTGTATTCCCTCTCTGAGCAGGGCTTCAGCTATTATGCAACCTCAGTCCCTGTCTACTGGAGGAGAGGTAACCTTTGAGCAATTTGTGGGAACAGTTACATAGTCTAATTTCTGACTGTTCTTGACAAAACTGAACTTTAAAGGTGTTTACCTGATCAGAAAATTCCACATACTGGTTTAGAAAATGTGCCTGCTTTCTTTTTTTTTCCAAGTTTCAGCCAAAATTAATCAGCAGTGTCTCCCAGACATTTAAAACATTGAGTCCCTGAAATCTCACCTATTTGATCTGCCAAACGTTTTTTCCTCTTCTAATTGTTATAGTGTTCAAGACCTTTTGTGTAAATTTCAAACAGAAGAGGGAATTGCAAAACAGGCTTTCTTTGTCTTTCCCTTTTTCTCTGTGTGTGTGCTATAGTGAACCTTTCTCCAGGGTGCCTACAAAATCAGAAAGTCTTAGGAATATGAAGATGATTTTTGACAAGCATCAAACTGTCACTTTGGACTAGATAAACATCCCCTTTTTTCTTTTATAATGTCTGATTTCTCCACAGCAGCATGAGCACAGCATGGCCATTATTCACAATCATAATTTATTTCAGACCAGATTAGTTTGTCAGTCACTTGTCATTCCATGTCCCTTGGAGTTACCTCAGCAGTGCTATGAACCAGGTGTCTCCTGGGTGGGCATCTGCTCTGGTTCATTCAGTTAATTTCACAAATTCATTTTTGTTGTTGTTGTTGCATTTTCACAGAGTTCTTTACTTTTGCCTACCAGAAAGTATTGACTCAGCCATGTTTGCTGAAAGGGAATAAATGAATCACTTACTGAATCTTCCTTTGTGAAAAGATGGAGATCTCATTTGCTAAGACAAGATCTGGGCATAGGAATAAAATTGTAGTAATCAGTATATGGAAAGTTAAATTTTATTCTTCTTTCCTAAAATGAAAGAGCCCTGAAGACGAGGCTGAGACAGGCATTTCTAATGTTCAATATATTTGGGAGTCTATACTCCCCAGTCTTTTGCATTTAGTCAGGATCATTTAGATCCTGGCCAACAGGATGTGAAGGGAAATGGCTTATATCCTGTCTGGACTGAGGTAGTTTAAATCCTCTGCATGACTCACCAATCTCTCTCTTGTCAAGGAAGCTAAAGGAGGCTCCATAGTAAGATACAGAGACACAATACTGAAAGAGAGCTACCCAGATCGGCAGTGCACTCTGAGCAAGAAATAAACATTAGCTGTGTTAAGCCATTAAGAGTTAGGAGTTGTTCCACAAGTAAGTGAAACCATATGATAATTGACTTTCTCTGCTTGACTTATTTCACTCAGCATAATCTCCTCCAGACCCATCAATGTTGTTGCAAAAGTTGGGTATTCATCATTTCTGATGGCTGAGTAATAAGGAATATCATGGAGGACATTAGAAGGAAGGGAAAAATGAAGGAGGGGAGGAATCAGAGGGGGAGACAAACCATGAGAGACTGTGGACTCCGAGAAACAACTAAGGGTTTTAGAGGGGAGGAAGGTGGGGGGGATGGGTTGGCCCAGTGATTGGTATTAAGGAGGGCACATACTGCATGGAGCACTGGGTGTTATACATAAACAATGAATCTTGGAACACTACATCAAAAACTAATGACGTACTGTATGGTGACTAACATAACATAAAAAAAATAATAATAATAAAAGAGGGGTTGTATGTTGCCATGACATAGCCTAATTTGTCTTGAACAATGTAGAAATTATGGATTTAAAAAATTGAGATGTAATTTACAAACCAAATATTCAGATCTTAAGCATATGGTTTGAACTGTTTTTGATGAATCCCTATACTCACATAACCTACACCTTTTTAGGCACAAACATTGCCATCACCCCAGACAGTTCTCTTGTGCCCCTTTCCACTCGGTCTCTTCCTGACAAATCACTGATTTGATTTCTTTTTTACTCTAGTTTTGCCAATTCTAGAAATTCATACATATAAAACCAAATAGTACATATGTGTGTGTGTCTGGCTTCTTTTATCCGTATAATATTTTTGAGATATCCACATTGATAGCATGCATTAGTGGGGTTATTGTTGTTGTTATTGTTTTTATCTTTTCTTGGTGAGTTATGGTCCATTATATGAATCTGCCATAGTTTATCTAGTTTCCTTGTGATGGATTGTTTACCATTTGGGGTTATTGTAAATAAAGTTCTTATGAACACTGTTCTCAAGGCTTATTGTGGACATATATTTTCATTTCTCTTGGATAAAGACCTTGGTGTAAAACTTTTGGGTCATAATATATATGTTTAACTTTCTTAAAATGTTAAACTCTCAAACTGTTTTCAAAATAATTGTATTATGTATACTTGGAACATGAGAGTTCTTGTGTCTCCACATCCTCTCCAAAATCCAGGACTGTTGATCTTTTTCATTTTAGCCATCATAGGGGTGTGTAGTGGTATATCACTGCTTTAAATTAAAATATTTTTTTAAGATTTATTTTAGAGAGGAAGAGAGAGAGCAAGAGAGAGAGTGTGTGAGCATGAGCAGGAAGAGGGGCAGAGGGAGAGGGAGAGAGAATCTCAAGCAAACCCTGCACTGAGCACAGAGCCAAATGTGGAGATTGATCTCACAACCCTGAGATCATGACCTGAGCTGAAACCAAGAGTTGGATGCTTAAATGACTTTACCACCCATGTGCCCCTAAATTAATGTAGTTTTAATTTTCATCACTCTGGCAGCTAATAGTGTTGAGTATTTTTTATGTGCTTCTTAGCCATTTGTGTGTCTTCATTTGTGATACATCTGTTTATATATTTTTGCTTTTTGTAAAAAAATGGGTTATTTGTTCTCTTCTAATTGAGTTGTAGAAGATACATGTATATAATATATATGTATAATATATATAATATCTATGTATAATATAATTATATATAATATAATAATATGTAGAAGATACATATATATGTAATGCATAGTATATATAATGCATGTATAATATATGTATAATATAATGTGTGTGTATATATATGAGTGTGTGTATATATATATATATGTTCAGATAGATATATTGTGATTATTTTTTCCCAGTCTATAACTTGTCTTTATTTTCTTAATGGCATTTTTTGATGAGAGGATGATTCTTTATTTTAATAAAATTCAATTATCAATTTTTTTTATGGTTAGTGCTTTTTGTATGCTAAGAGTCTTTGCCTATGCCAAGGTCATGGAGATATTCTCCCTCTTGGAAGCATTATAGTTTTTGTCTTAAGTATAAATTTATTTTGAATTAATTTGTGTGTGTGGTATAGGATAACACTCATGAATCTTTTTTCCTTTTTTGTATGGATATACAGTTATTTTAGAAAACTTGTTGAAGAAATTTTCTTTTTCCCATTGAATTGCTTGGCATCTTTGTCAAAAATAATTTAATTTTATACATAGGGACCTATTTTTGACTTTCAATTATGTTCCAATGATCCGTCTATTCTTTCACCAAAGACACATGAAACTTTATTTTATTTTTTTAGTTTTAATTTAAATTCTAGTTAGTTAACATACAGTGTATTATTAGTTTCAGGTGTATTATATAGTGATTCATCATTTACATACAAAACCTGGTGCTCATCACAGGAAGTGCACTCCTTAATCCCCATCACCTATTTAACTTATCCTCCTGCCCACCTTCCCTCCGGTAACCCTCAGTTTGTTCTCTGTAGTTAAGAGTCTGTTTCTTGGTTTGCCTTTCTTTTTCTCCCCTTATGTTTGTTTGCTTTGTTTCTTAAATTCCACATGTGAATGAAGTCATAAGGGATTTGTCTTTCTCGGACTGATTTATTTCACTTAGCATAGTACTCTCTCCACCGTGTCATTGTAAATGGCAAGATTTCATTTCTTTTTTATGGCTGAGTAATATTCCATTGTATATATACCACATTTTCTTTATCCGTTCATCAGTCAATGACCATTTGAGCTGTTTTCATAATTTGGCTATTGTAGATAATGCTGCTATAAACACCAGGAGGCCGGTGTCCCTTTGAATTAGTATTTTTGTGTACTTTGGGTAAATTCCTAGTACTGCAATTGCTGGGTTTTAGGGTAGTTCTATTTTTAACTTTTTGAGGAACCTCCATACTGTTTTCCAGAGTGGATGCACCATTTTGCATTCCCACCAACAGTGCAAGAAGGTTCCCTTTTTTCCACATCCTTTCCCAACCCCTGTTGTTTCTTGTGTTGTTGATTTTGGCCATTCTGACAGATGAAAGGTGATATGTCATTGCAGTTTTGATTTGTATTTCCCTGATGATGAGTGATGTTGAACATCTTTTCATGTGTCTGTTAGCCATCTATATGTCTTCTTTGGCAAAATGTCTATTCATGTCATCTGCCTATTTTTAATTGGATTATTCATTTTGGGGTATTGCGTTTTAGAAGTTCTTTATAGATATTTGGATCCTAACCCTTTATCAGCTATGTCATTTGCAAATATCTTCTCCTATTCTGTAGGTTGCTTTAGTTTCATTGATTGTTTTATTTTCTGTTCAGAAAATTTTATTTTGATGTAGTCCCAATAGTTTATTTTTGTTTTTGTTTCCCTTGCCTCAGGAGACATCTAGAAAGAAGTTGCTATGACCAATGTTAAAGAGGTTACTGTCTGTGGTCTCTTCTAGGATTTTTATGGTTTTGGATCTCACACCTAAGTCTTTAATCTATTATTAATTAGAATTACTATTTTATGTATTTATTTATATATTATTACCATTTATTTATTATATATATAATTATAACATAATTATATATATTATTACTATTTATATATATTTATATATTACTATTTATATATTATTACTAAAATTACTATTAAAATCTTTAATCTATTTTGAATGTATTTTTGTGTATGATGAAAAAAAGTGGTCTAGTTTCTTCTTCTGCATGAGACTGTCCAGTTTTCCAACACCATTTGTTGAAGAGATTATCTTTTTTCCATTGGATATTCTTTCCTACTTTGTTGAAGAGTAATTGACCATAGAGTTGTGGGTTCATTTCTGGGTTTTCTATTCTGTTCTATTGATCTATGTGTCTGTTTCTTTGCAAGTGTCATACTGTTTTGATCACTACGGCTTTGTAATATAACTTTTGAGGTCTGGGACTGTGATGCTCCAGCTTTGCTTTCCCTTTTCAAGTTTGCTTTGGCTATTTGGGTTCTTTTGTGAATCCATACAAATTTTAGAATTGTTCTGTTTGAGTTCTGTGAAAAATGCTATTAGTGTTTTGATAGGGATTGCATCAAATGTGAGATTGCTTTGGGTAGTATAGACATTTTAACAATATTCATTCTTCCAACCCATGAGCTTGAAATGCCTTTCCATTTCTTTGTGTCATCATTCATCAGTGTTTTATAGTTTTCAGAGTACAGGTCATTCACCTCTTTGGTTAGGTTTATTCCTAGGTATCTTACTGGGTTTGGTGCAATTGTAAATGGGATTGATTCCTTAATTTCTCTTTCTGCTGCTTCATTATTGGTGTATAGAAATGCAACAGATTGCTGAAGATAGGTTTTGTACCCTGCAAATTTACTGAATTCATTGATCAGTTCTAGCAAATTTTTTGAGAGTCTTTTGGGCTTTCTATATAGAGTATCATAGCTTTATAATAAAGCTTAAAGTCAGGTTGAGTAGATCATATAGCTTTGTTCTACTTTTTCAAGATTATTTGTTATTCTTAGTCCTTTGTAGTTCCAAACAAAATTTAAAATCACTCTCATCCTCCCCCAAAAAAGTCTGTTGGGATGTTATTTGGTATCACATTGAATCTATAGATCAATTTAGGGAGAATTGACACTTTAACAATATTGAGTTTTCCAGTCCATGAAAATGGTATATCTCTCTATTTATTTGGGACTTTTGTTAATTTCTCTCAGCAGTGTTTTATAATTTTTAGTATAGAAGTCTTGCACATGTTTTTTAGATTTATTCCTAAGTGTTTTATATTTTGAAATACAATTTTAAATGGTATTTTTAAATCGTATTTTTAAATTGGAATGTTTTTGAAACTATATTATTCTGAGCATTTAATAAATTTGGATTTAAGCATATGCAATACTCTTTCTTTGCCTCTGTTACTTTGTTTATCTTATTTCCCATGCTTGCCCATGCCTTTCCCTCTTCTTTGTGCTTAATAAAATCCTGTTTTTACATCAAGAATTTTCTCCCCTAAGAAGACATTCTTAATTACTGTGCCCTTGTAGTTCTTCCCATCTTCCCTCCATTCTTGCATGCATTATCCATTCAAGCACTCATGAATTAGAGAGATAAAACAGGCATAGCTCCTGTTTTCAAGAATCTTATGTTATAGACACACAAATAAATAAATGCTAAGTAGAAAATAGTGTCATCTGAAAGTTAAAAATAAAATGAAAGACACAATTGGCTGAAAGAAGGAGATAAGATCAAAGAATGTTGCCTGAAGGACTTTTTGAATTGTAATTGTCTTTAAGGTCCTATAGCACCCACAAGTCTATTAAGCATTATTTAAATTCCTCAGGTAGACAACATGCTTCTAGATTTCAGGAACCACACCTTAAATTTGCTTTGTTGTCCAATACTGTAGTGCTTCTCAAACTTTAGTGTATCTAAAAATCACTTGAGATATTCTTTTTAAAGTTTATATTCCCAAGCCCAACCCCTAGGGATTTTGACTAAGTAGATCTGTAGAAGAGTTCAGGACTGTATTTCTAAGAAGCTTTTGGTGACTATTGAAGATGATGATCTACTGAATTACACCCTATGGTGACTGGCATAGTTTTAGGCACACACTTGATATTTACAGAGTAGTATATTACTTAATGAATAGATCTGAATAGCATCATAAGAATCAAAAAAGATCAGAATCTTAGTAACAACATTTTAATACCTCTTGAAATCAGAATAGCATACGTTTATGGGGCAAAAATCTCTAATGAAGACTGCTCTATTTTCTTTTTCTTTCTTTCTTTCTTTCTTTTTTTCTTTCTTTCTTTCTTTCTTTCTTTCTTTCCTTCTCCCTCTCTCTCTCTCTCTCTCTCTCTCTCTCTCTCTCTCTCTCTTTTCCCCTCCTGTTCTACTTAGAAACTTTCCTGCCACTGTTCAGTGTGAAATGACCTTGCAAATTCTGCTTTTTTTTTTTGCTTTTGCAAAGTCCTGTCTCTCTTGGGCATTTCCCATTCTGATCTTTTCCCTGCTAGAATATTTCTTTGGCTTTTACTTTCCTTATAAAGGATTCTCAGACTGAGTGTAACTTTAGTTACATTCCTGCATTTCACTGAAGAGGTAAAATCACCTTAGTAGCAGAAGAAAATACCCTACCTGCTGTAGTCTTGAGTACCTCCACTTGTTCCTGTGATTGGGGTGATCCACACTTCAGACTTCCTGGATGACATACAACCCATGCAGATCAGTTGTTATGACAACCATATTTTGTCTCATACAAGGCTTTCTCCCGTAACTCTTTACAAAGACTAATTTTGCATTGTACTCTGCACTCTAATGTATAGTATATAGCATACAATAGTTCTCCAAGACACCTTAGATCAAGGGTCTCGAATTTCAATGATAATAGCTTCTTCAGAGCCAAGCGAATTGCAGTTCAACTATATAGCTACCATTTAATCTCCCAAATGAGACAGGGAGAGGCCAGGTAGGACATTTTTCATAAGCCAAAAGGTTTTAAACCTTGAATGTAGACTTTAAAAACTTGCATATATTTCAGGTAACTGGTACTTGGCTGCTTTATAATGAAAGGTCTGCTTAATAAATATTCCAGAGCCAGTTCAAACTAATCTTAGGAAAGGTGGGAAGTGCCACTCAACCATGAGGAGTTCATTCTGGCAAAATGATCAGTCAGAGGGGGCTCACTCCCCTATAACTGAGTTACTTATTTGTGTTTAGCTCATGTAATATACTTCGAATTCAACCCTCTAGCAGATTTTTCACCCCTAGGGCACCCAAGAGAATGGATTGTGGCTATGTAAACAAACTGACTGATAAATAATGGGCAGATGCTCTGGTCACCGGGCCTGTCCCATTTACACACCTTGCCTGATAATTCCTTCCCTGCCCATTCCTCCTCCCTTCAACATTGACCCATAATTCTGAGCTGTGGCTGGAAGAGACTTGATAAAGCCAAGCCTAGTGAGCCATTGTGAGATGCCCATCAACAAGAATTGTTGACACGTGAGTGGTTTATATCAGGCCTGAAATGTTATCTCCCCTAGCCAGAGGCTGTTGACCACTGAGCTTTTTCCCCTCCCTATAGCTGTCATGGTGTGTGGTGTGTGTGTGTGTGTGTGTGTGTGTGTGTGTGTGTGTGTGAATGCACACGTGCCTACATGCACACAGGGGAGCACTGAGGAAGAGGATCATTTTGTGCACTGATTCAACTTGTGCTACCTTTGAGTTAATGTCAGTGGGCTGGTGAGTGAGTCATATTAGTGGCAGTGGGGCTGCTTCTTTGAGCTATCACACCAACCGCAGTGATTCTAGGAGTCGCCTCTGAGGTTAGCCAGTGTCTTCAGTCCTCATTCTCACATCCTCAGACCATATTGAGTTTCTCCTTCACTGCCTTCTGCATGATGCAGATGCTGAGTAAAGCACTCCCACACTTGAAGGACCAGCTCAGGGGCCACCACCCCCAGGAAATCTTCCATAATCTTATGACACAGTTTGCAGTCTCCCTCCTACCTTAGTATGAAATGGATCACTCTCTTTTGTGCGTGCGCGTGTGTGTGTGTGTGTGTGTGTGTGTGTGACTTTTCAAAACTTGCCGCAATTTTTATTGAAATAGTAAGGCATAATGGTCAAAAATATAAACCAAGGCGCTAGACGGAGCTAGACTGAGGATAGTAATGCATAATGGTCAAAAATATAAACCTAGGAGCTAGACTGAAGATCTCATGCCAACTCTGTCACTTAACAGCTGTGGACTTTGGGAAAATTACTCTGGTTTCTCCAAATTTCATTTTTCTTATCAGTAAAACAGGAAGTATAATAGTTTCCTTGAGTTTCCCGTGTAAGATTTTTGGAGGAATTATATGAGATTTTTGTAAAGCATTCAACCTAGGACTTGTTTATAATATATGCTCATTAAATGTTACTTGTTGTTGTATTAATTTGTTCATTAAACAAATATGAATCAGGCATCGTGTAAGGTGCTGCAGATACAGAGATGAATGGTTCCTGCCTTGAGGGAATTTACAGGCTACTAGGAGAGAAAGATGAGAGTCTATGAATTGCAGTTGAATGTGGTAAATTTGATGGTGGAAGGGGGAATTTTCATGGAGCTGCTCAAGGCAGAGTTGCAAACTCTGCCTCATCTTGCCATCTGCCTACATCTTGCTTGGATGTACCTGTCTGTACCATGCGCCTCCAGGTTCATGAAGGGCAGGGACAGTATTTCATTGATTTGATTTTCTCCAAGTTCTTCGCAAATGCTGATTGAATAAACATAGCTATTTGTTGAATTCAAAACAGAATTGGGCTGTTTCTCATCTTCTCATGTTTTCACCAGAACCCATCTATTTTTGTCTCAAGCTGTAAGTAGCACTGGGTAAGTTTTGAAGGACACCTGCAGTGAAGATGAGGCTTTAAAATTTCAGGTTATCTTGAGCAGATGACCATGCTGGATAGCATGGAAGGTCCCTGGTGGGTGCTGTGCCAAGTCAAAGTTGACTCACTGCCCTTTCTCTCTGCCAAGGTCAACGCTATGGGCAAGTGATTTCCAGGAGTGGGGAGGCCTCAGGGGACTTCCACCCTGGTGGGTAGTTACTTAAGTTTTTACGAGCATGGCTTGATTAATTAGCTTCTGAAAGGACAGTAGTTATTCCCAGAGAGGCTGTTAGGAAGCACCTATGTTATTTGGTCCTTGCAAGAAACGATTAACTAAAATTCACACTCTGCAAAATAATTAACGAAGAATGGTGACACTATATTATACAGTCATTTTGAAGAAAAGGTCTCTTAGATTGCAACTTAAAACTTTAAATTATTTTGGAGACTAGCTTTGGCTTTTAGATAGATTATAATAAAAGCAAATTATTGTACATTTTAATAACTGGCTTCTTTGGAAAGGAGGTCTGATACAAGGCTGATAACTGTGATGTATCCCATAAAAGCTAATCGACAATCTAGTTCTTTAAATACCACAAGAATCCATCATGGTTAATATTACTATGATGAGTTCCAAAGGAATTAAAGATGATTTACCAGCCATTGAGACATTTTGCTAGTATTATACATACTGAAGGAAATAGTAAAAGAGATGAATACTTTTAGCCATCTCCAATTGCCTAATTTGTAAACAGGTGCCATGCTCAGCACCTGCAGTTCAAGGGCATGTACCTGGTTAGGATGAATGCAGCATCATGATTATGCAGATGGCTTTATCTTGTCTCTGTTTGTACTCTCTCTGGAAATCCCACAGGTCCATTGGGATATGGTGGTTCTATTCTTAGAAACAGCTGGTTCCTTTATCCATTTAGTTCTCTGCGCCTCTCCTAAGAGACTCTATAGCAGGGGTTGCACTGTGATTCCCTGGGCCCACTTGGGGACAATTCAATAGACACAGTTCACACCTACCAAATTTACAAAATGACCAGGAGACTGGTGAGAGGAAAGAAGGGATTTAGCAATTAAAAGATTCTTCTTCAAAGAGCACTAAATTGGGGAATCCCAGCTCAGTTTGCTCAGGATATTCATGTCTTGGTATATTGACTAGAAGTCACAATCTGATGAATGCGGAATGGGCCATCTGTCCTCAAAGAGTTTAAGATTTTGAGCCAATGTTTAAAAATTTAGACTTTTTTGGGTGCGGGTTGTTAGAAAACCAGAAATCCAATAAAACTAAGCTCAGAATCCCATAGAATGGGAAGCTTTACCCCCTTTAGAGAGGACACAGGTCATCTCTCTAGCCTTATCCTGGTTTAATCATTATCTTCTTGGACCTCAAATAATAAGTCTGTGGGCTCTATCAGAGACCACTGACTTTAGAACTTGACAAAAACTCTAGGGAACTTAATTATAGAAAGACTTTGCTTTGCCTTCAGGAAGAGTCTAGAAAGCTGATTGACACACAAAGCCCTCATGATTCCTAGACTCTGCTCTCACTAATCCCTTCCTCATCCCCAAAGCTCCAGTCATGTAGTTCTCTAGTTGAGAAGAAACATGGCCCAGTTGAAGATTAGAAAATAAAATAATCTGAATGTTAAAGCAAGCATATATCATGAGGGTAAATGTATGGGAAGCCATCCATTCCGCCTATGTCATGCTGACTTTTCACTACACTTTGGGCTTTTTGTATGCAGGGACAGTAGGAGAAGTAGCAATCACGTTAGGTCCTTTCTCCTTAGCAAGAGGAGTCCCCTTTATGTTAATGCAGGCAGTTTAGGTGCTTTTATTTTTTAAGGTTTTATTTATTTATTTGAGAGAGACAGAGACAGCACATGAGCAGGAGGGAGAAGGCAGAGGGAGAAGGAAAAGCAGACTCCCTGCTCTGCACGGAGCCCAATTCGGGGCTACATCCCAGGACCCTGAGCCAAAGGCAGACACTTAACCAACTGAGCCACCCAGGCATCCTTTATAACATTTTCTCCTTGTGAAATTAATGCTTTGTTAATTTCCTATTTTTCCACTTGTTAGTAAGCTCGTTGAGGGGCAGTCTCTCTGGGTATAAAGTGGGTTTCCCTAGGCCTCATTTGCCTGCAGATACAATGGAAGGATATGCTTCATTACACACATTTGGCTCTGCTGCTACCTCAGCACTCTAATCTTCTGCAAAAGGTCTCTCAGGATTTCTGGGAGGTTCTGGGGATAGCTCATCCTTGCTCACAAAGTATTCAGCTGTTCAGAGCTATCTGCCATTTGCATCACCTTCTACTCCAGACTCCTTTGGCTGGATCCACTATTCTCACCAGGTTGCTGTGTTTGTTGAGTGTGGTCGCTGAGACCCCTGGACACCTGTCCACCTACACCTAGACTCTCCTTCTGATGGTCAATTCTATAGCAAGGAGGTTCCACAGTCATTTTTGCCCTATCTACCACTGTTTCCTGACAGGAATCATGATGGTGATAACCAGAGCTCCAGAAGAGTCTTCCAAAAACAGCTAATTTCAAAGAATCAGCATTGCAACTGGGTGCTAGGCACAGCACTAGAGGGTTCCGGCATGGGGAATGCAAGGCACAAATCTTGGACTTCAGGGAACACAGACCTGCAAACATGCAAATACATCATGATAGATAACGTTGGAACAAAGAGATAAAACTTTGTGTCAAGAATACTCTCTAGGAAAAGTAACATTTAGACTAAAAGCTGAAGGCAAATAGGAGTTAGGTAAGAAAAGGTGGGACCTGAAAAAGAAAAGAAAAGAAAAGAAAAGGTGGGACCTGGAAGAAAGAAGGCAAAAAGGAAAGAAGAATGAGTGGCAATGCATTTAGCAACTTAGAGAGGGAAAGGGCATAGGGTTTTGTGATGACTGAAAGTAATATAATTCAGCTTCAGTAGAAAAGAGGGTGCTTGGGGATGACTGATAAAAAAGAAGTCTGGAGATGTTGCAGAGGCACTATGGAGGGGCTTATAAACCATGCTAAGGCTGTGGGTTTATCCTTAGGGTTTATCGATCCCATGGCAGGTTTTAAACAGGAGAGGGACTTGAATGAATGTGAACCTTAGAAATACCATCGTTGTGTAAAGAATGGGTCAGAGCTGCAATTCCAGCAGAATGAGAGGCTAGAGACCCTGTCAAATTCTCCTGCTGGAACAGCGGATATATAATATTGGAAAAAGAATCATTGAATTGGCACATTGGTTGGGAATAGTCAGAGGTCAAAAACTAAATAAAATCGGGTACCCAGGAGTAAACAGAGAATATAAGCCCGCTTCTACCTTAAGTGCATTTGCCAAATTGGTTGGCCTTCAATCTTGGATTTTGTGGCTCTATACAGTTAGTCCAGGGCCTGTCCAAAGTAGAGAGTCTAGTAAGAATGCTTTCCTTCACCCTTCCTCTGCCCCAACTTAAAGTTGATATCCCAAATGGCCACACTGTCCAGTAAGTGTAAACTACAAATAAACTACCCATCTCATCACCAACCACCTCACCAGAGAACTATAAGGAAAATTGCCCTTCTCAAACTTTGGAGCTGAGTAGGTAAAGGGAATAAAGAAAAAAAGAAACCCTTCTTAAAATTTATAACAACACACCAACCCTTATGTAGGTTTGCAGTCCAAAATCAAACTACCCAAATAGTCCAAAAAAAACATTTGGCCAAGAATTTAGTTTAAATTCATTCTGGCTGGTAGATTCCCCCAGGCATGTGGCAGAAGCAAATTCAAATCCTCCCTGGGAATCTCGCTTTCAAACCAAGTCTCAAATAACTTGAACAGATAAAATTCTGGAAATAGAGCCTACAATAAAAAATAACACATACCTATACATACATATAAGGAAATGAGGCATAATGAATAAAAACTAGCAGAAATATAAGTATTTGACCTGAAAAGATTTCAGACAGTGGAGTTAGAAACACCCAACATAAAATAAGTATGTTCAATGTGCTTCAAGAAGCAGATGTTTCTAAAATGCAAGCAAAGAATAAAAGACTGTAAGATAGAATGGATTATATTAACAAAAGGATTCTAAATATCAAAATATGACTGGCATAGAAAAGTACAATGAATAAGTTTAACAGTAAATTAGGCACAGTTAAAAAAGAGAATTGGTGAACTTCAGATAGATCTGAAAAAAAAATATATCCAGAATAAAACACAGAATCAAAGAAATGAAAAATCTGACAAAGGGGAATGAAGAGATTGCATCAAATGAGAAATTGCAGAGAAGAGAGTGAGAAGGGAGCAGAAGCAATATTTGAGTAGTTAATGATCAAAAATTTTCCAGAAGAGATAAAAGAAGCCATCCTGCAGGTTTGTGAATTCCCACAAAAGCAGAATTAAAAACAAAAGCAAAAACAAACATGTCCTGCACTTCACAAAGAAACACCAAAGGCAAAGATAAGACTTTAAACAGAGCTAGATTAGATAAAAGGGATAACTTCCAAAGGAATGGCAATGAAACTGATAGCAGACTACTACAATAAAATATGGAATCCTTTTACCTGGAATTATATATCCAGCAAAATTATCTTTCTAGAATGATAGTAAAATATCAATATTTTCAAATGAAAACTGAGCACATTTCCCCACAACTCTCTCTAATTAAAGGAGATTCTAAAGACTGCACTTCAGACAAGACTGCAATCAAAAATAGGAAAATTGGATATGAACTGAAAAATCATGAGTAGGGGATGGGATAAATAAGTAGGTGAATTTCACAAAATCTGGTGGCATAAAACAATAATTAGAATATGTCATGAGGTTTTTAAAAAAGATGTCATACACGCCAGCAATAGCATAGAAATAAGGACAGCATGGAGTCAACATGGTAATATCTCAAAAACAGTTTATGTGAAAGCAAGTTACAGAATAATCCATGTGATAGTATACCTCTTAACTAAGGTTTGAGAGCTTGCCAGGTAAGACTCTACATTGCATATGGCTGCATACCCATATAGTACAAGTATGAAGCATTCACAAATAGCATACACACCAATTTAAGGGTTGTGATTACCTGCTGGCAGAGATGAGAGAGAAACAGAATTTCAGTTGTAACTATAATGTTCTATTTTGGAAATACAAATATATCTGAAACAAATATATACAAATTTAAGATTTGTTCAATCTGAGTAGTAGATACACAGATATTTCTGTAGATTTTAAATATTGCAATAAGTTATTTTGAAGTCAGCATGGCCAGAAATGAAAGCTTATAAGATATTAATTAGAGGATATGGTGGTTGGAAGGAGTCCTCTTTCTTCTTTTTAAAGTAAATCTGGAGGGCAATTTAGCATGCTCAAATGTTGACAGGACAGAGCTAGCAGAGTGGGTAATTGATACAGCATGAACTCTGAGGAGGGAGCAGGTGCCTGGATTCTAGAACAGGAGTTCTAGATTCTGGATTCTGCTTCAGGAGTCTGCCTCATATAAAAGAGGAGTCCTCTCTTGATAAGAGGTATGTAGAAGGAAACCAGGTGAATTTCTGAGTTTGGTAGGGTAGAGTTGAAGGTGTTCTCATCTGATTGCTTGAGTCAAATCAGGAAGCCGTTTGCTGAGAGAGAGAGGATAGATGTTGGAGGAGTCTGAACAGGGCCTTGGTATCTACTGAGAGGCACCATACTGTTTTGGGCAAAGTGGGAGGGAGTATCTCTCCCTCAATCTGTATCATGTGCTCTTACTGTACCAAAGCCAGGTCTCTCTTTTCATCAACCAGTTAACAGAGTGTTTAGTGAAATAGCTCTTTTGGAGGTGCCACAGATTTAGGTATGAACCTGAAGGGCTGAGTGGGAAGGCTGTCTGGTAGTAGTCACCTTTCCCTGAATACATCACCGCTTTATACTCAACAAAGGACAAATTTGGTGCTTCTCAGATTTTACCTGGATATCTTGTGCCCTCTCTCCTTCTCTCCTTCACTTCTCTCTCTCTCTCTCTCTCTCTCTCTCTCTTTTCTTAAGATTTTATTTATTTATTTGACAGAGAGAGAGGTCACAAGTAGGCAGAGAGGCAGGTGGGGGGAGGAGGGGAAGCAGGCTCCCTGCTGAGCAGAGAGCCCGATTCGGGGCTCGATCCCAGGACCCTGAGATCATGACCTGAGCCCAAGGCAGAGGCTTTAACCCACTGAGCCACCCAGGGGCCCCTCTCCTTCACTTTTCTTATCTCCCACTCTCTCTCACCTCTCTTAGGAGGCTCTTTGGTTCTCCAACCAAATAGAGTTTTGCTCCAATGTCTTACCAGTTTCCCACATGTGGTCATCTTGTTCAGAGCACCAGGCTAAATGAAACTTTTAACCAAACAAGGTCCTTTGTTCCACCTGGGTCCCAGTGCCCAGCCCTGGTTTTGAGTCAGAGCAGGGGCTCGTCTCCAGGAAAATCTCATATTGTCTCTCTCCTTTGGACAACACAACACTGCATCAGTATAGGCATAAAATGAGACTCTCAGCACCTCTTTAAGCCTTTGATTACATGATCCCCACTTATCCCATTAACAGAAACAAAATCAGCAAGCAATAGTAGACCATTTTTTCCAAGACTTGAGAGACCATTCTCTTCATAAAATATTAAGTACCTCTTGGTCTGATAGTACCTGTCTATTTCTTACATAACTTTATTTGGTTTATATTCATGGCATTATGGAAGCTATGCACCACTGCCTCTGAGACTGTTTGATTGGTATTCCTACATTTAAGTCCAAGGTAAAACTATAGTACATGCATCACCCCAAATTTGTTCAACTCAGTATTTTCAGATTTTAGTTTCATTCAGTTATATGATATTAACAGTGAACTTGAGAATTCTTTGTTGTTCACCTTGGAGACTGGTTATCACCTGCCAGAAATCCTTGGGAAGAAAGCACAGAAGTTATCAATGTCCATAGACCAAGGGGTCTAACAGTGGTCAATGTTGTTCTAGAACAGTTTCTTAATCTTGGTACTAATGACATTTGGGGCTGGATAAATCTTTTTGTGTGATTCTGTCTTGTGTACTGTAGGATGGTTAACAGATCTCTGACCTCTACCTACTAGATTCAGGTAGCATCCCCTGCTAATTTGTGTTAACCAAAATGTCTCCAAACATTGTTAAATGTCCCCTGATTGGAAACTGCTATTCCGAAAGATTGTCTGAAACAAAGAGACAAACACAAATCATCAATTATGTGAACTTGATGTTGGAAGATTCACTAATTTAGATTGATTGAAGGGAGGCCCCATCTGTACTATAAAATATGTCATTCCCAGTGCTATCAGTTAACGCATTGACAATGAGGCCTGAATGCTGGTAATCCTCATGCTTCTGCATTGGTCTTTTTATTTCCTTAAAGGTTTTAGTGATCTGAGTAAGCTGAAGAGTCCAAAGCAACCTAAATCTTTCCGCTGAGCACTGGACCAATAAACTCAATTTCTTATGGAGTCTGGACATTCTCTGAAGACCAAACACAATTTTCTCCAGATTGATTTATTGCATTGGCCAGGAAGATATTTGGACACTAAAATTGTGATGACTTTGCTCTTCTTGAAATGTTTGCTGGTGCCCCATTACTCTCAAACAAAGCCCAACCTGCTGAACACAATGAACAAGGCCCTTCATAATCTGCCTGTTGGTCATCTTATTTCTTACTAATTCCTCCTCTCCTTCCCCTGGTACCTTGTCCAGCCACACCCATGTTCTCTCTCAATGCCAAGCATTTGAACTGTTTTTCCCTCTTCCTGGCTCAGGCCTGCTGAGTCTTCCAGCAATAGCTTGCATGTTACTTTCTGCTGAAGTTGTCTTAGAGCCCACAGATTGTGTCTTGTAGCTTTAGTATGTGATCCTGTGTTTCTTACTTTGTGGTGCAAGGTTTTGCCAAGAGGATTTACTTTTACTAAGAAAGCCACACTTTCCAGGGTCTCTATGCACTTCCCTCCATAAAGAGAAGGGGAGGATTGGGTCAGGGAGTCTAGTTTCCCTAGCTGAGGTCTCCATGGCCACTTATTGTGAATGATATGCTATAGAGACTCTGAATTCTGTTATCTTCCTCTGAAGGGTGTTGAGTCTGGTGCTGTCAGGCATTCAAATTGCTGGCAGGTCCACTTGAGTTATGGAAGCTTGGTTTTATGTTTTGTTAGAACTGTCCTGTGGCTTTACCTCTAGATCTAGGGAGCAATCCTAAATCCTGGGCAGAATCTTAACTCCTATGGCATAGTTCTAGGATTTCAGTGGAATGCCTGAGGTGTGCACTAAGCTGGCTGGGATACATACCCCAAACTCAGTCTCCCATGCACTGAACAGGAGCCGATATACGGAGTCAGTCCTTTTATTATTGTTTTCTTCCTATGTTTCTTGGAGTTCCCACCATTCATATACGGTTTAGGGAAGAGCCAAGAGCTGGAAGGAAGTCTCTAGACAGATCTGGGGACACTTCCTTCCCTATAGCTTCTTCAGTTAAAAGATTTGCACCTTGAATTTCCAGCCATTTTGGCAGTTACAAACTCCCCTTGATATATCAAGTCAATATGACTATAGCTTTTAGTTACTACCTTAGTGGGCAAGTTGCATGACTATGGCTCTCACTCTCTGTGCCTCTGTCATTTCAAAGGAAAAATTCCCTAGTTTCTGCCACTTTTTGGGTTCTTCCCAGTTCCCTCAAGTACCTATGCTTTATATTTTTCCCCCAAAGTTTGTAGTTACTTTCTGTGGGAAGATTCTATCTTTCCTGAAAGTGGAAATCTAAACAAGTATTATTGAAAAGAAAAAAAAAAAAAAGAATGTATTTTTGTGTTAATATGAAAAGAAACATAGGGAACTTCTGATTTATTGCATGTAAATAGTACATGTAACATATTTAAGATGGGCCGAAAATATTTTAGTCTCAATTATTTTAATAACTACTTTGTGATTTTTATCTTTTCTGAAAAATGCTCTGTAGAGGCTGATTCAAACACAGAATTTTGCTCCCTCAAAAATTCCTAATATTAGATGATAAATTAAAAGATTTTTTTTTTTTTTGGAGGAGGGCAGATCACCTAAGTACTTAATGTAACAGAAAAACTCTATAAAACAATGATTGATATTTTGTTTTCAGTTCTTTTTTTTTTATTGCCATGTCTACATTAAAACTGCTAATGATCTATACATTGATAACCAAAATTGCCAACGATTGGTTTTTATCTAATTTGACTTATTTTGTAATATTTGAATATTTTTCAAATGTTGCAATATTTAAGACTTTTTCCTCCCAAAACACTTTCTTTGCTTGGCTTCGAGGAAAACCACACTTTCCTAGTTTTTCTTCTACATTACTATGTTTACTTCCCAGATCCCTTTACCATTTTCTCCTTGCTTCCTTAATTGATAAAATTGGAATGCCCCCAAGGAGAGTCTTTATACACAATTTCTTTCCTATTGATATTCTCTCCCTCGGTGATTTACATCATGGCTTTAAATATCACTATACTATGACGAATTCCCAACTTCATTTTCTCTCCATCTCAGATCTCTCCTCTGAACTGTGGAATTGTATATCCAGTTACCTACTCTCCATGTTCACTTAGATGTCTAATTAGGTATCTCAAACTCAACATATCTAAAACGGAACTCCGACCTTCCACCACCCCCTCACAACCTGCTTATTCTAGCAACTCCATTCTTTCATTTCGTTAGGCCAAAATTCTCAGTCACCCTTGACTACCCTCTTAGAAAGTACCCAGAGATTGTTCTCTTTCAGCAAATCTTGTTGGTTTACCTTCAAAATCTAACCAAAGTTTCTTAGCCACCCCATCATCTCTAACCTAGATTACTCACTGCAGAAGTTACCTAACTGGTCTCCTTGTTTCAGGCCTTTCCTTCTATAGTCTGCTACAGAGTGATATCTCTGTTATTATTTACTTAAATTCCTTTGGCTTTATTAATCTGGAGAATTCCTGAATTTGACTCAGGTATAAAAAATACTGTTTTCCACTCTTTGTTTTGGAGTATTAAAAATATCTGTATTGTACATATTATGTTTTAAAGCATGCAAAATGAAAAAAAAAATATTTGAAAAGTTTTTATTTTAATTCCAGACTTCAAATTATATTACAAAGCTGTGGTAATCAAAACAGTATGGTACTGGCACAAAATTAGACACGTAGATCAATGAAACAGAATGGAAAACCCAGAAATGAACCCACAACTCTACAGTCAATTAATCTTTCTTTGATGAAGCAGGAAAGAATATCTGATGGAAAAAATACAGTCTCTTCAACAAATGATGTTGGGAAAACTGCATAGTAACATGCAAAAGAAAGAAACTGGATCGCTTTATTACACCATATACAAAAATAATTCAAAATGGATTGAAGATCTAAATATGAGACCTGAAACCATAAAAATCCTGGAAGAGAGCACAAGCAGCATGTCCATAGCAACTTTTTCTAGATATGTTTCCTGAGGGAAGGGAAACAAAAGCAAAAATAAACTATTGGGACTGCACCAAAATAAAATCTTCTGCAGACTGATTATTTTTAGGTGTAAGTTATATTATGACCTTCTTTATTTAAAGTACTCACTTACTTCCCATCCATTCAGGGTAAAAGCTGAAGTCCATACAACATCTAAAGTCCTACGTGTTCTTCACTAACATTCTCATCTTATCTACTACTCTCTCCTCCTGTGCCACACAGGTCATCTCCTCCTCCTCCACCTCCGCCTCCTCCTCGTCCTTCTTCTTTTTGAGAGGGAGAGGTCAGGGGAGGTGCAGAGTGGGAGGGGAAATCTTAAGCAGGCTCTATGCCCAGCACAGAGCCCAATGTGAGGCTCAGTCTCACAACCCTGAGATCAAGACCTGAGGTGAAATCAAGAGTCGAACACTTAACTGACTGTGCCACCTATGTATCCCATCACACAGGTCTTCTTAAAGAGTCTAGGCACAGTGCTGCCTCAGGGCCTTGGCACTGGCTGCTCACTATGCCTGGAATGTTCTTTCTTTAACTTCCTTTACTTCCTCAACTTCTCATCTTACTTAAAAACCCCTACTTAAAAAGAAAAAATCCCTACTATAAGACTGTGACATTATTCATATCTGCTTTACTTTAGTCATGTCTTTCCCTTCTTCCCTACTTGTTTTTCCCCAAAACACTTAGCATTATCTGACATCCTATATATTATATTGTACTTTTCTATTTATCATCCATATTCACTGGGTAGACTGTAAGTTCCATAAGGGCAAGGATTCTAACTAATCCCGAAATACGGATGAGTACTCAGTATAAGAAATTACTCAAAAAATAATTATTGAATATCCTTCTCAACACAATATTCTATGGATGTGACATAATTATATTTCTATATTAGATTCTCAAGCCAGTCCCTAAGCACCTTCTAGGAAATTGATGGACTGATTTTTTCTAAAAATAAACATAATTGTATTTTAAAAAAAAGAAACACAAAGAAACAATGAATCATGGAATACTAAATCAGAAACTAATGATGTAGTATATTGTGACTAACATAACATTAAAAGAAAGAAAGAAAGAAATAATAATTATTGAATGAGTTAATAATGCATGATGTTCAGGTTGATATAAAACAACTAGATTCTTAGGTGCGTGATAGTTGGGTACTTAAAGAGATAAGTCTTGTTGATGAACATATCATAGTTTATCAGAAAACAGAGAACCCAAAGAAGCTAAACTCAAACCAAGGAGGCTCACAGGTTCCTCCTCAGTTTCTCCCCTTTCTTTTACCTGTTCCATAATTGCAAAGCCTCATTCTTGTTTCAACACTTCTTTCTATTATCTCCCCTCTGGATGCTGACTACATATTGATAGTATTTTTCTTATGACATTTGTAGGAAGCAATTATTTTTGCCTATGTTTTTCTGGTAGCAAAAGCATTTGAATTAAAGACCAGTAGATACTTCTTTAGTTTCCTCATATTGAGAGTGCCATAGTAGACCTTAGATCTTTCTTCACAATTATTTTGTGAATGTGCAATTACAATAAAATATTTTTAATTTTTATTATTTTGAAGTGGGAATAAATAGCTTATTATAATTTTTTTTTAACAAATATACCAAGAATACTGCCGTGCCACCTGCCCTGGATGCAATCCTGGGCCAAAAGTCTTCACCCTCCTTTGCAGCTGGTCCTATGATAGCAGAATCTTTCATTTCGCCTTCATTACTAGAACCACCGTGTTATCCTCACAACTGAGAAACACCATCTTTTCTCCGGTGTGGACAACTTTCATTGTCCAATTCCCCACTGCTGGAGGTACCTTCCTTCTGAACTCTGGTTTTCCTTTCCCCACTGTGACCATCACCACGTCACCCCCACCAGCAGCAGGACGTCTGTTCAGTGGTCCCTCCATCTCTGCAAAGAGACGATATACAGATTTTGGGCTCCTGTGTTGTCAGCACAGTTGATAAAAGCTCCTACCAGAATACCCAGGGAAATCGGGAATTTCACACCAGAGGACCCACCACGTTCTTCGCCTGGACATCTTGAATTCTAGAAAGGGACAGAAAAAGCAAAATATTTTTTAACTAATTATTTAAATGCAATTATTTTACATTGTCTTGCATGTTAAAAGGTATTTTAGATATCTCATTCAAAGGCCTAATTTATTCTTCAGCCTCCATTAAATCCCTTGTTTTAATGTTAAATTAAGGTTAACTTAATTTTCAAATACCACCAAAGAGCCTGTGGTAGCTTTGTTAGTGATAAAATTTTAAAACTGTTCATTTTCTCTTATTAAGTTCTTTGTTCAAATGCTTTTGCCACCAGAAAAACATAAGCAAGACTTTTCTCACGGAAGGCTCATTTTGCTTTCATGCATTTTTCTTTGTTTCCTTGGCCTCGGGATGGCTGATGTTGTTGGAGCAGGTTTTAGGAAAGTCCAAGGTTGTGATAGAATGTTCGAATCACTGTCTCCTCAGCCACAGGTGTGATGAGGTTTCGAGAGGCCAGGCTTCTTGAAGGTGGTTAGTACTCTCCCTGTTCCTCAGAGGCATCTCCTCCTCATGGCTGCCATTTCCTCAGACTCTGAAAGTCAGGTCTGTGACCACTGCATGAGGAGGAGGAATGCTAGTCCTCTTCCCAACGGTTTACCTGTGACAGGAAGTGTAACTGACTTGACCAGTGCAGCCATCCAACTGCCCATGGGGCCTGGACCAGTAACATGGATGAGTGAAACAGTCATTTGGCCACCGGAGGCGGAATCATCTGTTCAAAGTGAATGGCTGCCTAGCTCTGTGTCTTCCCAGAGCTGCTGAATCTTCCTGAGATGCCAAATTTGAACTTTTATATGAAACTACCTGAATCGAAAATATTAGCTACTCACCCAGTATTTTATAAAACTTGGTGAAGCACTTGTGTGGCCTTTTCTTTGCCCCGGGTCTGCTCAGCTCCCTTTCTTCTTCTGGTGGGGTGTGGCACGGCGTCCCTCACACAGGGTGGTGAGGGCTGTCCTTGGTCTGCCCTTTTAGAACATCACCCCTCGCTGGCCTGCTAGATGAGTTTGGCAGTCACTTGACTTCTGTGTCTCAGTTTATTCTCTAAGAACACTTCAGCCCTCCAAGTAATCGAGGGATAATTATAACTATCATGATGCCACCTCCAAAGACTGCCGTGAAAATTAATGAAGTGCTTTTCACATGCTCTCAAGCACCTTCAGACGAAGTTGCTACTTTGTCACAGAATGTTATTCATCCCCTACCAGGTGGAAATTAGGGAACTCACAGGGCAGTGTTCCTGGAAGCCTGGCAAACCAACCACCTGCGTCAGAATCCCCTTGGTGGCCGGGGGACGGGTTTCCTTGTGGAAATGCAAATTCCCAGCTTTACTCAGATACTCAGGGCTTGAGACCTTAGGGGGTGTTTTTTGTTTTTTGTTTTTTTAATTAACATATAATATGTTATATGTGAATCATCAGTTTGTGAATCATCAGTCTTATACATTTCATAGCACTCACCATAGCACATACCCTCCCCAATGTCCATAACCCAGCCACCCTATCCCTCCCCCTTCCCGACCCCCCAGCAACCCTCAGTTTGTTTCCTGAGATTAAGAGACTCTTATGGTTTGTCTCCCTTCCTTGCGTTTTAACAGGCACAAGCCCACACCCAGATGATGCGAATGTCATTAAGTTTGAGAAGGACATCTGAGCCTTCAGAGGAAAGCAAGGGGAGATGGCTGTGAAAAAAAACTTTGGGTTAAAAGGGGGCTCCTCATTCACTTTCTTTGAGCTTGTGAAAACGGCTTACTAAGGCATTGAAGTTTAACATAGAACAAAGAATAAGCCTGGAGATTTGGGGTGATAAATATAGGTGGTGTAGACAGCTTATGGTGACCTAGATTGCTGGGTTCAAATCCAGGAGTGAAGCCAGAGAAAACTTACTCTGCCTCTCTTTCTTCTCTGCCAGTTACCCCATTTGGTTCAGGGATGAAAATCTAGGGGTACAACTCTCTCATAGAAGCCTCTTGAACTCAGGGTACCCACATTTAAGCCAGAGAAATGGACTGTGGGTGTGGCTAATGCTACTTGGATCTGCCTGGAATCAAACAGATAAGAAATACATGTTCTAGAGAGTTCTGCCGCCTAAATAATCACAAACCTGGACAAATAGAGACCGAGGCTGTTTGAGACGGAACCCTGAAAAGTCCTCTGACCAGAAGGCAGGCTGAGAAAGCTGAATGGTTCCCCGCAAGAACATATTCTCTGTTGCGCTCTTTAGAGGTGGCCAAGAACAGCAAGGACCTGAAACAGGGCTGCAGAAAACAAGGTCGTGGGGCCCTCTTCAGGAGCAGTGTTGGTGAGCACCCAGGGGGGCCACTGGAGTGTGCGCTGCTGTGGTCCTTCCCTGTTCCACAGCTGCAGGTGGGGAGTCGGGTATAAAACAGACTGCTCCTGCCCACAGTGATGGTCCTGAGAAGCAACCTCCCAGTGATGCCGTGAGGGGGTAGGCCATTCTCCCTCAGGTAAGGGGTGTGTATTCCCCACGTGGAAGGGGAGCAAAGTTCCTATTTGTGACTAGGGGAAAGGCCTTGATCAGAGGATTCGATTATTGTTCATGAATATTTGCTGCCTCTCCTGGGGGAGGGTTGACGGGAAGGGGAGAGTGGGGATTATTCTTTCCCTCTCCAGGGATGTTAGGCTTTGGCCAGTGAATTGCGAGTGGATGACTTGTATTATTTTGGAAGCCATGTCTCTTCTCTGTGTGCCGGCACAACTGGTGAAGCCCCCAGATAGGACCTGCCACTGTGGCCAAGCCAGAGAGGGATGGTTGGAGCCTCCACCTGCCTGCAGAGGGAGCTACACAGAAACCGTCATCGCTCTGAGCCAGGGTCAGCAACGTTTCTGTAAAGAGCCAGAAAGGAAATATGTTAGGGTTTGTGGGCCATGTGGTCTCTGTAACAACTACTCAGCTCTGCCTCTATCAGGAACCTGGTTCCCAACAACACCTAAACAAATGGGCATGGCTGTGTTCCAGTGAGACTATTTACAAACAGGGAGTGGGCTGAGTTGGCCCTTGGCCATAGTTTCCCAATCTCTGCTATAAGTCATTGAGATTTGGGGGTCATTCGTTTCCCCTGACCTGCTGGATCTCACACTTTAATATACATCAGAGTCACCCAGAACACAGATTGCTGGACCCTTCCCAAAGGCTCTGGGAGATATACCTGGGTGGGGGCCCAAGGATGTGCATTTCTTCTTTTTTTTAAGATTTTATTTATTTATTTGAGACAGAGCGAGAGAGAGAGAGAGAGCACAAGTGTGGAGGAGGGTCAGAGGGAGAGGGAGAAGAGACTCTCTGCTGAGCAGGGAGCCTAATGTGGGGCTGGATCCCAGGACCCCACAATCATGACCAGAGCCGAAGGCAGACGCTTAACCAACTGAGCCACCCAGGCGCCCCAAGGATGTGCATTTCTAACATGTTTCCAGGTGATGTTGATGCTGCTGATCCTGGACCACCCTTTGAGTATCACTGCCCTGGTCCTTTTTGATTGATATATTATTTGTAAACTGGGACTAATATCAGAACTTAGCTCATGGTGGTGGTGTCCTAACTAAAGGAGACAACACTGTAACATTACTAGGGGACGTCCTGGACTTGGTAAGTGCTCAGTAGAAGTTAGGCATGGTTACCATACATACAAGAACACTCCGTTTCCTACTGGAAGGTACAGAATGGTGAATGAAATGACAATTTGCTTCGCAGGTGGGTCCTCACTTCATCAAATACTCCATCACCAGATTGATTTAAAGAGCACACTGTTGTGGTTCATTTGCAATGAGCCTTCCATGTTAATTTGACTTCCATGTTAATTGACTTCTATTACTCAGAACAGGTGGACCTTTACCATCTCGCTGAGCAGGTGGCCATCCACCTTCTGGCTTCTCTGAGGGCAAGGAACTCCAGATGAACTTGATTCCTTCAGGTAGGCACTAAAATCAAGACAACCGTCCCAGCACCGTTGGTGGTCAGGATGGTTAGAGCTGTTCTAAGAAGGTCCCGTAGGCACTGCCTGGTGGGAACATGGCTTGCAGCTGTAGGATGAGGGTGTGCCTGGGAGCCAGGGAGCCTCAGGTTCCCTGCCCTCTAGAAGACTTCTGCTTGTACTTCCTGGAAATCAGCAAGGTGAAGGGATCAAGGATGCAGCCTCTGGCCCCAGCAACCTGGGGTCAAAGCTTGCCTCTTCCATGCTATTAGCTGTGTCTTCCACTCATATTATTCAGCTGCTCTGCAAGCCTGTGGCACTGTTCTCCCCTCAATGCTGATGACTACAACCTTCATTAGACTCACCATGTGCCGGGAGTTTTGCCAGATCTCTTACCTGTACATCTCCTTTAATCCTCCACCACACCCTGGAGTGGGTGCTCTTATCATCCCCATTTTATAGATGAGGAAAGTGAGCCCTGGAGAAGTTAAATAGCTTGCTGATGTGGACAGCCTGCAGGGGGTGAGGGCTGGCTTCCAGTCTTGTGTTTTGAGGGTAGAGTCCATCCTTCTGGCTGTGACACTGTGTTGCTTCAGTCTCAGCACCCCATCTCCTGGCAGTGTGCTTTGGGGACCACTGATCCTCCCAGACTCCCTGAGGTTTCCTTCATCTGTGACTTCTCAGTAAATGTTTGTTGAGGGAATGTAGGAAGGTATTAGTAAAAGCATGTATGAATGTTAATCCATCTGCAGCCTCTGTAGTGTGTACCCACGCCTTCCTGGAGGAAGGGGCACAGACCAATGTCTCCTTTCACATAACAGTGCAAAGAACAGACTGCTACTCTGACTTCGGGGCTGGTCCCAAGTTCCCCCAGCTTCTGGTGACTATCTCCCACTGGATGCCAGCTGTAGGCACACTGTGGTTTGGCCTGAGTGGGGTTCATCTTTTCTTTTGCCTCAGCCAGCTAAATCCACATCTGGGTCTCCCAGAAATTCTTCTGAGAATGTGTCATCCACCCCTCCAAGACAATAGGAACTGCCAGACCCAGTCCTGAACTGAGGCTGGTTGTTCTCAGGCCTGCAGAGAGAGAAGCTGGGAGAGTAACTTCCCTTTCAAGGAGGAGGAGAGAGCAGCCAGTTCCCCGTGCAGCCCAGCCTGGAGGGCACCTCTGGCCAGAAGTAAGGAAAAGCAACATCTCTGTGATTCACGCAAAATTAATAAGGACATGTTCTTCCTCATGCTTCCTTTTGGGGGTCTTCTATATGATAGGCAATTTGTGTCAATGATTTTTATATTATTATTGTCAAGGAAATTAGAGCCATATTTAGACTAGGGCACATTATTTCGTTTCTTCATTTATTTACAAGTCAGTGTTGATAACCCTCTCTTTTGAAGCAAAGTTAGAAGTACAGGCTACAAATCGGCAAACAAAATCCTAGTTCCAAATAGCACAGTGGCATTTGCAAACCCTGTGGCTTCCAATCTATGTTTGCTTTGGATGGAATGAGAAGAGGGAAAGCTCTGGAAAAGCCATCTGCTCAACTCCCAGTGGCTTGTGCTTCTCATTTGGTCTGAAATTTGGACTTGGGTGGGGGAGTGAGGGGCATGGTGAGCAGTTCTTCTCCTAAACCTGCTCATCCCAAATGTCAGGGAGCCATACTTCACACCCTGAGTCCTGGCTTCCCCAGAGCCCTGAGTCATGACCATGTGGCTTATGGGGATGTGAATTGGCATTCCTACTGTCTCCATGTCATTTGGGTCTTGTGCCCTTCACCTACCACTGTTACTCCTAAGCTGTCTCTTTTTTGTTTTTCCTTCTCTAGTGCACCCTCCCATGTACATTTTCCAAAAGTCAAGCTCTGGTCACTCCTCTGTGTAGAAAACTTCATTACCTCTCCACTGGCTATGCAGCAAAGTCCAGACTTTTTGGCCTGACATTCAAGGTTCCCAGTCTGACTTCATCATAACTTTCCTACCTCTTTCCTTATATTCCCAATGTTTCCCCAAGCAGACACTGTGTCGGTGCCCTGTACATATTCTCCTGGTCCTTATCTCCATAGCACATATCGCCAGTCCTGGGTTACCTTGCCCAAAGGCTTCCTTTGGTCTCTGGAGCTCCTGTTACCAACTATACTGAGTACCAAAAAAATAACAATTCCCTACTCCACCAACCCCGCCCCCCCACCCTGTAGTAGCCCTGAACTCATGGGAGTTGGTAGATAAATACCCAGCTCCCTCACCTTGCTGTTGGATGACTCTGCAGTGCATGTTCCGAATGACTTTGAACATCCCCCAGAGGCATTCAGCTCCCAGGGCCCTCAGATGTCCCCGGATGGGTAGCACACTGTTTGTTGGCTGCCTTCCTACTCCTGCCTCACTTCCTTACTCCTCCACAAGTGTTTCCTAGAATCCCGCCCTCCAAATCTACTTGTGGTACAACCTTGCCCAGAGTTGGCTTCTGGAGGAACCACAACTGTGATGCTCCCTGTATCACTTTCCTCGGGCCACTAACAAAGTACCAGACACTACGTGACTTAAAACAGAAATTTGTTTTCTCACAATTCTGGAGGCCAGAAGGTCTGAAATCAAAGTTTTGACAGGATCATGCTCTCTAACAGTTCTAGAGGAAAATCTTTTCTTGCCTCTTTTAGTTTCTGGTGTTGGCTGCCAATCCTTGGTGTTCCTTGGCTTGTGGTTACCTTGTTCCTGTCACATGCTGTCTTCCCCCTGTGTCTTCATGTGGTCTGTGTATCTGCCTCTTTCCTTTTTTTATTTTATTTATTTATTTGTCTGAAAGAGAGCACAAGTAGGGAGTGTGGCAGGCAGAGGGAGAAGCAGGCTCATCGCTGAGCAAGAAGCTCAATGCAGGGCTCGATCCCAGGACCCTGGGATCATGACCTGAGCTAAAGGCAGACACTTAACTCACTGAGCCACCCAGGTGTCCCTGTCTCTTTCCCTTTTTGATAAGGACACTAGTTCTACTGGATTAAGGTCCATCCCAATGACGTCATTTTTCCTTGGTTACTTCTGTAAAGACCCACTTCCCGATGAGATCACACTCTGAGCCACTGGGGGGTTAGGGTTTCAGCTGATATTCGTGGACATCATAATTCAGCCCTGCCTTTCTTCCTTGCTCTTTTGGGGCTGACATTTGCTTCTGCTACTTCCTTGTCCCAGAGTAAGAACACTATTACCTCATTTCATTTTTTTCTTTTTTAAAGATTTAATTTATTTGACAGAGAGACAGAGAGCACAAGTAAGCAGAGCAGCAGGCAGAGGGAGAGAGAGAAGCAGGCTCTCTGCTGAGCAGGGAGCCTGATGTGGGGCTCGACCCCAGAACCCTGGGATCGTGACCTGAGTCGAAGGCAGCCGCTTAACCGACTGAGCCACCCAGGCGCCCCTATTCCCTCATTTCTGACTGTGAGACTCAGCTGTACCTTCAACACCTGCTTCTTCCACACAGAGCACTTTGGGATTGCTTCTCCACAGGCTTTACCCCTGCCTGCCTGGAGTCCTGGTGCCTCTGGGGCCTGAGGGTGGGTCCCCAATGACACAGCTGGACCCACAGTGGTGACAGGCACAGAAGTACTCTGGAAATACTTCTTGCATGATGGGTGGAAGGATGCTGCTAAACCTCAATAAACTAAAATGCTCACAAAATGGATTATTTTACATTAATTTTAGAATCAACTTGGGCTTAGACAAATAATTATTTTTATTTCAACATGTATTGGCATTCTTTCTTGAAGATACAAATCTGCTTTTCTGCCTCAAGAAATCTAGTCTTATAAATAAAACTTAACCTTGCTTGGACTTTGGACACTGGAAGCCCCTGAGGATTACAGTGTGAGCATGGCTCTCAACACACAGGTGCAGATGCAGAAGGGACGGGCGACTGGGAGGTGTCAGTGGGGAAGGGACAGACCCCAGGAGTGATGTTCCAGGCCTGCATCACTAGCATTGTTTTCTGTCAGCTGGTACTTTCTCCTCAAAGCTAACTTCTGAGAAAAATCATTCTGGTGACCTGAAGGTCATGGGATACTGAAGAAATGGGCTTACAGACATAGTCATAGGTAGGTCCCAGGACAGCATTTGATAGTAAATATGGAGAGCAGACAGTTCTATTTGGGTGTGCAAACCTTACAATTCTTCGCTAGATTTTTAAGAAAAATCTAAAAGGGAGGGACTTCTGGGGTTCAGCCCAACGTTGCTCTGTGGCCCCAGACCCGTGAGCACCACTCCCCATTCATGCAGATCATAGACACAGAATGAGAAAAGAAATAAAACCAGTGTCTCCTTGAGAGAGAGAACTGAAAGTTAGCTATCTCCCACCTCCTCACACACCCCCTGCAGAGTTCTGACTGCTGGCAAGAAGACCTGAACCTTGTTTAGGTGACTCACTTTGGGATGACTCTTAGCGCATGGAGATTGACCCCACTTACTATTCCCTGTAGCTGTATGCCAGATGCAATCACATTCACTCCCACAAAGACCCTATGGGAAGGACATTACTATCCCGTTTTGGCTGTGAGGAAACAGAAGTCCAGTGGGGTTAGGTAGAGTGCCCAAAGTCATGTGGAGAGTGAGGGTCAAGCTGGTTCAGTGCAGCCTGCTGGCACGGGCTTGCAGCTGGACCTGTTTGCTCCCACACTCAGGTAATCTCTAACTGGGCAGAGCGCTGGACCCAAATGTGAGACCCTGATTTGAATTCTATGAGTGATTGCTCAACAGAAAGCCAATTTCAGAAGTCCATGGCTACCAACAGAGAGCACATGAAATGAAGAAGAAATGCTAAAATGGGCAAGGCAGAAACTTCCACCTCCAATATTGTCTCATCTGAGAGAATATAAATGACATCTGAAAAACAGCAACTTCTCTGTGCCTCTCCTTCTATTGCCTGGTGCTCTGCCTTGGGTAAATAATTTACTCTCCAGCAATGAGAACCAAATTTGATTTATAAGCCATAGTCGAGATACATAAGACAACTTGCAAAAATCTGCCTATATAAATCCCAGCCATCCCAGGGGTGTTTATCGTTTTATGCATACGGAGAACAGGGAAACAGAGATTTAAGCCTTTTTAATCTGTATTTATTGAAAAGTGCTTTTCTCTGTGTTTATTGAAAAGTGCCTTTGAACTACAGTCATTCAGTGCCCCAAAGGGAAGTGGGAACGGCTCTGAGCCACAAATGGCCACGTTTCCTTCAGAGTTCTCCTGCCTCTATGCTTTTCTTCTGTTTGGCTTCCATTTGCCCCAAACCTTCCTTTGCTCTCTTTGAATTTATCTTTCAAAGCCCATGTCAGATGAGATCCCTGTGTCAGTGATGGGGCTTTCAAACTCAAACCCTATCTTGAGCTAATGTGATCCCCACCCCCCCAACACGCACACACCATCTTCCTTCTTCTCTTGCACCCTGCCCTCCTCCTGGTGCTTGCCAGGCAGTCTCTGTTGTGGATTCAAGGTTAAGAGGTTCTCAGTGATATGTCTTATGATGGGTTCAGACTCCCCGATGTAGGGAGTCTGCTTCTCCCTCTGCCCCACCCCCCACTCATTCCCTCAATCTCTCTCTCTTGATCTTTCTCAAATAAATGAATAAAATCTTAAAAAAAAAAAAAGAATCAAGAGGTAGTAAAAATAAGATTGAGTCATGGTGTCCTCATTGGAGTCCCTGGATCCAGCCTTGCCTGAAAGTCCTGCTTCTTGATGTTTTGATTAAGAGGAATAACTTCTGTCCTTTATAGTTTAAAGCATTTTGAGTCAACTTTCTGTCAGTTCCCACCACAAGAATTATGATTAATATACTCTTCTTTGGGACATAAAGAAGTTATTCCTTTTTTAACTCTTTTCTCTCTTTCTGCAGGAGTCACTGGTGAGTGCCCTATTCCTAAAAGTGTGAGAATTTGGTGTCCACCTGGTAGGGATATGGTTTAGAGATTAAAGTCTGCTTGGGAAAGGAGGTTTAACTAAATGATCTCTAGCTTTTGTTCCCACTCAGTCTAAGACTTTGAACCTACTTACCTATCAGATGAGATAACAATTAACAATCTTAAATGATGAGAGCCAATATTTACTCTGTGTTAGGTACTGTTCTAAACACTTCCATCTACGATTCTTTTTTTTCTCATTTTTTCCTATTTTTTCCTTTTTTTCCTATTTATTTATTTGAAAGAGCGAGGGAGAGCATGAGCAGGGGAGAGGCAGAGGCAGAAGCGGACTCCTCACTGAGCAGGGAGGCCAATGTGGGGCTTGCTCCCACGACCCAGAGATCACCACCCTAGCTGAAGGCAGATGCTCAGCTGACTGAGTGAGCCACCCAGGCACCCCCATCTATGATTCTTTAACAGCCCCAAGATGTAGACGCTGCTGTCCCCTTGCTGGAGGCTGCAGGGCTTGTGCGAGGATGCATGGATCCAGACTGCACGAGTCTAAGCTCTTACCTGCCAGGCTACAGACTTGGCATGCACTGTGCTTGCTTTAGGACCCTCCCCCTTCCCGTACAGATGGACAGCTTGCTGCTTGAGCCCCTCACCTTCTTTGCCCCACTTCCTGCCTCTTAATGGGATCTGGGTCTTGATAGGAGAAGATAGCAGTGGGACTTAGAGGGGGCAAGACCAGAAGAGCATATAGCAGGAGTGAGGAAGGAGAGGGCTGGGCAAGGGAAGGAGAGATTTTCCTTAGGGGTTATATTAGGGGCTGAGGGACGTGTGGGAAGAGATGGGTCACATCAGGAAGTGGGTATTACTGGTTAAAATTTCTTTTAAATGATTCTGGGGGAAGGAAGTTAAAGACTTTAAGTTATTATTATTAGTAGTTATTTTTAACCTAGACTGTGTGTCTGTGTAAAGACTGGACCACAAAATCAGGATGGCATAAGGATTTGATTATCTATTTTTCCATCCACCCATCGATCCATCCATCCATCAAGTTAGTGCAAACATTCTGCCAGCAAGCCATGGAAAACATTGCAATGGGGGCAAACATGGAGAGATAGTTAGGAAACCACCGTGTGGTGCCGGTCGGCCAAACTAAGCTGTCTGGGCCTCACCCTTGGGGTTTAGGTGGGAGTGAGATGTAGACGGTGTTCCCTCTGGCTTAGGGGCCTCAGCTTAAGGGGAGGGGTAAGGCTCTCTCGGCTTTTGGCTGTTTCTCAGCCCATTAGGGGTCAAGATCTACCCTTGAGTATGTGCTGTGTGATGCTTTGCGGGCTGCCTTGGCTCCAGGTGGAAGGAGACATCAGTTATTTCTGGAAATTCTGCTGTCAGGCAGTGAGTAGTTCCTGTGTTCAAGGATGATGCCTTGTGCTCCCCTGGGGTGATTATGCTAATGGAATGAGGGGCCTCTTCTGATGGATGATGCCAACTCCATGGTCAGAGCCGGGGTCAGTTGTCATTCTGTCTCTTGGATATGAAAGGAGATGGTTTCGCATTGATGGTTAGAAAAGCAATAGACATCTGAATGGGACTGAACACGGACGCTGGCATTTTTGTGGGAGAATTAAGTTCCTGCGAGTCCCCAGGAATGACAGATTGGAGACAGTGGTCAGTTACAGTCTAAATGGCTTCAGAGCACATAGTAGGTGCTCCGTAAATATTGGTTGACTTGAACTGAGCACAGTTTTGCGATTTGGCTCCTGAATGTGATGCTTTTATGACAGCAACCTCCAAGACAAAGTCACAGAAGCTGAGATCAGGAGCCAGGGCCCTAGCACAGGTGTTCTTTGAGACTGGTGGCTCAGGTGTTGCTACCACTGGGAGAGTCCTGATAAGGGACCTAGAAAGTATCTATGTGGCTCTGGGCCTGCACTTTCTTCTCCATGAAGGGGGGCCGTTCCACGAATTCCTCTTTTATGGGACTGCTCTGAGAAGCCAGTGAGGCCACATGCATAGGAAAGTGCCTGGCACCTGGTAAGCCTGCAGGACCAGGGCACGGAGGTAGAGTGCGTGAGGTGTTATTGTGGGGAAAGCGGGCAGAAGGAGAAGCACGCGGGTGGGTTTAGGGAACTTGTAGAGAACGCTACAGACGGTTCTATAAACTAGGTGGGTTTTTTCCCAGCTTTACTGAGGTGTGTTTGACAAATAAAATTGTATATATTTAAGGTATACAGTGTGATGTTTTGACATACATTGTTTAATGATTACCACAATCAAGCTAATTAACACATTAACATAGTTACAACTTTCATGTGTGTATGGTAAGAACACTTACGATCAACTCTCAGCAAAGTTTAAGTGTACGATCCATCATTATCAGCTATGGTATTTTGCACATGAGGACCTCTTCAAAGAGCAGCTCACAGAGGTAAACCCATTACAGGAAATAGGCCACCCCGCTGGACACTTGAGCCTTGAGTATCAGATTCTGAGGCCACAGTCCTCCCACTTCACCGCCTGCTTGGCCCAGACCTTCTTCAACCCTCCCTGGAGGGAAGACCCCGAGCACTCTGGTTTATGCAGGGGTCAGTTGGATTTTCCCTCAAAGATGTCCCAGACCCGGGACAGCCTGCAGCCGGCAAACACATGCTCCAATTACACCAGCATGCCTCTCTCTCATAAATCCCCCTCAGTGGAATGGGGCTGTGTTTTCTTTCTTTGGATCTAAACCCTGCTGCTCTATTGATTACTATAATTCAGCCCTAATTGGACTTCTGCGAAGCACATGCACAGACGACAGTGGGCCTTTAGACAGCGTGGCATCCATTATTAATAGGACGATGCCAGCCTTTGTCCTGCTCCATGCCTTCCCTTCGGAGAGCTCTGAGAAGCAAACCTGCTGAGTAATGTGCCTTCCCTATGAATTCATCTCTTCAGAATGTTTGTTTCCTCTTGGAGAAGGATGCAAATCACACTACCAGTACGGTACTTTTTAATTGCCTCTCTGCTGCCCTGGGCTGGGGAGACACGCAGGCTCTCTCAGAAGCAAGGCGCTGGTCTTTGTGAGTTATGGGGCTGCAACAGAGCCCTGGGCAGGCACGGGAGCTAGTGAGGTTTGAGAGCTGGAGGACAGAGGCCCAGAATCTGTACTTGGTGGCTGATGGTTTAGCCAGAGAAGAAGGGTCGCATTTCGCCAAACGCTTAAGACAACAAGCTGGGGCGAGGAAGGTATCTGTGTTCTGTGGGCTGAAACAGAACAGACTTTCATTATTAGGACAGGTCTGGGTAGCTTACCTCCTAATAAGATCTTGGAGACAAGTACAGAGTCTGGGTCTCCTTCTCTGCCCAGGTGGATGGAGTCAGGCTGACATCATGAGTGCAGTCGGGGTGGGGGTGGAGGGCAGAGGGCAGCTGCACATGCTGCTCAGACCCTGGGAGGACAGAAGTGGGCACGGGTCAGGGTGGGGTATGGACTGACCCCAACACATAGCCTGGGGTTGGTTTTTCTAAAGCCAAGTTACTTACTTTCTGGTAATACTGCAGGCAGGAGATGGGATCCCCTGGGTCCATAGCCCATCCACTAGCCATCCTGCTTGCCATCACTGAGTCAGTCAACAAACCTTAGTTCCTGGAATATTCTGGCAGGCTTTGGGGAAATAATTGCAGGTAAGAATGACCAAGTCTGATTGGCCACAGCAACTTCTTTCAGGACATGTCTTCAAAGGCAAAGGAAAAAAAAGCAAAAATGAACTTTTGGGACTTCATCAAGATAAAAAGTTTCTGCACAGCAAAGGAAACAGTCAACAAAACAAACAGGCAACCCACGGGATGGGAGAAGATATTCTCAAATGACACTAAAGACAGAGGTCTGATATCTAAGATCTATAATGAACTCCTCAAACTCAACACTCAAAAAACAGATAATCACATCAAAAAATGGGCAGAAGACATGAACAGACACTTCTCCAAAGAAGACATACAAATGGCTAACAGACACATGAAAAAATGTTCATCATCATCAGCAATCAGGGAGACTCAAATCAAAACCACACTGAGATATCACCTTACACCAGTTAGAATGGCCAAAATCAACAAGACAGTAAACAACAAATGTTGGAGAGGATGTGGAGAAAGGGGAACCCTCTTCCACTGTTGGTGGGAATGCAAGTTGGTGTGGCCACTTTGCAAAACAGTGTGGAGATTCCTCAAGAAATTAAAAATAGCGCTACCCTATGACCCTGTAATTGCACTACCGGGTATTTACCCAAAGATGCAGATGCAGTACAAAGAAGGGCCACATGTACCCCAATGTTCATAGCAACAGTGGCCACAATTGCTCAACTGTGGAAAGAGCCAAGATGCCCTTCAACAGATGAATGGATAAAGAAGCTATGGCCCATATATACAGTGGAATATTATGCCTGTATAATGGATGAATTATAATATATTATATATATAATATATATTATATATATAATATATAATTATAATGGATGAATACCCAACTTTTGGGTCAACATGGACGAGACTGGAAGAGATTATGCTGAGTGAAATAAGTCAAGCAGAGAGAGTCAATTATCATATGGTTTCACTTACGTGTGGAGCATAAGGAAAAACATGGAGGACATTGGGAGAAGGAAAGGAAGGGTGAATTGGGGGAAATCGGAGGGGGAGATGAACCATGAGAGACTGTGGACTCTGAGCAACAAACTGAGGGTTTTGGAGGAGAGGGGTTTGGGGGGTTGGGTGAGCCTGGTGGTGGGTATTAAGGAGGGCACGTATTGCATGGAGCACTGGGTGTGGTGCATGAACAATGAATCCTGGAACACTGAAAAAATAAAGTTAAATTAATTGGGGAAAAAAAAAGAATGACCAAGTCTGACCTCCTGCAGCTTACATTAGAATGGGAAAGACAGACAGACACTAAACAAGTCAACCATACACACGGACACGGCTTCAGAGAACCTAAGGGCTGGAAACAGCTAAATAGGACTGTGATAA
>CM052888.1:32647303-32667291 GCA_028534135.1 Potos flavus | reverse complement strand
AGTCAGCATCCTGGCTCTTGCCAGTTGTACGTAAATGCTGTGTGATAAAATACACATTCATTTAAGTGTCAGTGAACAAACTGAACAAAATTTATAGATTTTGGAAGCAAAATGACTGCGACAGTTTTGATGTCAGAAAGAGATTTTTATTCCTGAGCAATATGGAAACCTCACGGACTGACTACTCATTCCTCTCAACATGCCTCGCACTTCCTGGCCTGTGCTTCTCCACGCTGTTCCTCAGAGCACCCTTCCCATTGTCTGCAGGCACCTCCGAGGCTGGGCTGGATGTCAGCCCCTCTCTGAAGCCTGTTCTCATCCCCACAGGACATCGTACAAGCCTGTGGGTAACACCACATTTGAGTGACACTGCTTGGCAATGATTAAACACCACCTAAAGCCAATTTGTCTCAATTCAAAACTAGGCTCTACAGCTCACCAGCTGTGTGAGGGACTTACCCTCTCTGCGTGGGTGTCCTCCCCTTTGTGATGGAGACAGTGGTGGTACCTACTTCACAGGGCTTCTGAGAGGGCTGAGTTTGTTAATACACTTAAGATGCTTATGGTAGTGCTGCTCCCAGCACTTGTCATAGTATATTACTTGAATCGGGTTCTTTGTATCTTGCCTTTCTGGGCCCTAGGATTCAGTGGGTCTGCAGGCAGCTGAGGCCTGGGGAGTCCTGGTAGGAAATGCAGAGAAGGGTCCTGGCAGCTAACCTTCCCGTTCCAGGCTCAGGGGCCATAGCGTTCGGGAGAGCTGGGCCTGGGAATTGTTTGTGGTGCCTGGTCTCTACCTCAGACTGTGTCTGGAGATCACATGAGGCCCCAGAGGACAAGGTCGCCAAAATCTGATATGGACTTCAGGCACTCAGGGCTTGTGAACTTCATCTCTCACTGCTGCTCCCCCTGTGGGGACAGACCCTCTGCATCTGTCCCTCTCCCCCCACCAACCAGTTTTGCGGGAGGATGCCCATGATTCCATTCAGAGGGCAAGAGATCTAATTTCAGGGCCTTCAGAGGAATTTGTACACCCATGTTCAGAAGCCAGCAAGGCCACATCTGAAGGACTGAGGTGCTACTGTCCACCCTCCTCAGTAGTTCTCAGAGCTTATTCCAGGAGAGAAGGTGCACACATGCCTGGGGACGACCTATACTGGGCTCTACAGAAGGAGGGATAGGGAGCAGGTAAGGGGTCTGGGTCAGGAAGGCAGAATCTGAGGTGGGCAAGAGCCTTCCCGGAATCAGGGTAAGATCCAGGGTATGGTAATAGGGAGGGACCAGCTCAGGTCCTCACCCAGTCTTGGTGCAAAAACCCCTCATGAGAGAGGATAGGCCTATGCCTCAGGTCCTCTTCTGGTCTGAGGAGCTAAGACGCAGGTCTCCTGCAGGCAGGCGAGATCTGAGTGAGCAAGTCACCGAAATGGAGCCCTAATGTCCCTCCTTAATAGGGCACCTGGCAAAGCAGAAGGAATAACTCAGAGCTGCCATGTGGATGATCTGGGGAGTGGGAGGCAGGGCCCAGAGGCCCTTGGAATTCCAGCACTGAGCTGAAAGAAGATTAAGGCAAAGCTGCTAAGTGCTGCCCCCGTCTCATTGTTGTTCTCATGGGCATTTGAAGTGGGAAATCCTTTCTCTGTGGGGCCATCCCACGTGGTTGGATACTTAGCATCCCTGGACCCTGCCCACTCTGACTCCAGGAATGGATCCATTCCTGCCTCAACAGTCCCTGTGACAACCACACCTCATGCATGTCCACTGTCCACCCTCCTCTGTCCCCCACAATCTGGCAAAAGGAGAACAGGAGTGGGCTGCTGCTGACTAACACCCCGGGGAGCTCCTGGTGCAGGGGCGACACAGAAGGCCAGGGGCCCACTGTTCGAGAATAGGCTTGTAAACCCAGACTCCCAGAATGGGCTTGAGGCTCACTTTAATCTGCACTGTCCCCCCACTGACAGGGAGGTGGGAGAGCCTGTGGTAGGTCCCCACAGATTAACTGAGGGGTTGCATACAGCTGAGAAGACTGGCTTGGCTATGCTGGCATCCCACCTTGGAACCACAGTGGGTGATGCGTTTGTCCTGTGGCCTCAGAGTCTGGGCTTCTCACCTCTCCCTGTGGTCCCTGAGGGCATCCCCCCATTCTCCCCTGTTCTCTCTTGCAGTGACTGCCAGGGCAGCTTCCAGTTGGTCCTTTATCTGGGCTTCTTTCTCTTCCTCAGGTAGGACAGAAAAATGGGGATGCTTTTCTGTGCAGGACCTTGGTTACGGGTCATCAGGAGAGTGCAGTGATCATCTCCCTGCTCTGGGAATGCAGAGGGACCCAGGAGAGCAGAGTGGCTGTAGCTGTGGCCCACCAGCCCAGGGGAGAACAGAACATCAGAGGTTGCCCTACACACTGTCTTTCTCTTCCCTCCCTCTGCTTCCCTAGAGCTGCCTTCCAGGTACAACGCCCCTGACTCCCCTTAGCAGCTCCACCCCAAACTCTCCCTTTTCATCCCCCCCACAGCCTCACCCTATAAACTTTCAACACTCCATATCACTGATCCCAACACTCCCAGCACTCCCTCTCCCTACCACATTGTCCTAGGGAATCTCCCCATCCCACATCCTGGGTCTCTCCTACCCCCTCCCCTTCCTATGGGTCTGTGGGAATCTGACTCCCTTCCCACCTACTTCCTTTTTTTTCAGTAGAGGGAGAAAGAGAATGTTGCATTGGGATGGGAGCCCCAGGCTAAGACCATCACTCTAGGGTTGGGAGACAGGCAAGAATCATCCTGAGGCTCTGGCATGGACCCCTTTTCCAGATAGTAGGATGAAGTTGAGGCAGAATGGCCCTAGAAGAGAGAAAGCGAGAGAGAGGACATAAAGTCCTGCAAACACCATGTATAAAAGAATCCCATTTTAAAGGCATTAGAACTCTATATTCAAAGGAATCATGGAGTCAATCCTACTTCAAACCTAGGACTTTTGATAAAGCAAACCGTTATTCCTTTTCCTTTATAAACTTGCTCAAAGTGGCACAAACATATTCATTCATATTCAGAAGTCTTCGAGTGATAAAAGAACTGTCTAAATGCTTGTCTTTGACTCACGTCTTCTGTAACATTCAGAGTAAAGGTGGTCACTAATGGTGCACTCTCGGGTTGAGAGATCCTAGTTGGAAGGAAATCCACCCTGGCGAGAACTCTGTGCTCATGACCTTGCCTCCTCTTTCAGGGTCTGGGAGGAAGTCTTTAAGGCTGTCTTCCCCAGTCCCAGTCTTATAGCAGATGACACAGAAGGGTTTGCTGTTGTCTCTTGAAGCTGTGACATGGGCACCATTCTCCAAAGGTAGAAAAGTACAGGTGACATTTCCTTCCCCTCCCTTCCCACTCATCCCTCCCTTCCCTCCCTTCTCTTTCTTACCCCCTCCCCTTTCCCCACCTCGCCCCTCCCCCTCTTCACCCTTCCCCTTTCATCTTCCTCCCAGAACGCTGCCTGGGACCTGGACAGGTATCAGAAGAGCTGCTCTGGGACCATGACTGCGTACAACTAGGGGCCACTTCACATAAAGGAATACTGGTGGGATTCCAGTGCACCTTGGTGGCCCCTCTGCCCTACCCCACTTGACTCTGCTTCCTCTCCAGGCTGAGGCCCTGCAGGAGTCACTGAGTTCTGCTCTACTCACCTCCAGGCCCCTGTGGTCTCTTGTATCAGGTATGTCCTGGCTGCTGCAGCTTCCCTCTGCTCTCAGGCCAGCAGAACTCTGCAGGGCCTCCACCATGGGGCTCCTCCTGTGGCCGAGTCTCCAGCACTGATACAGTCTTTCCCCATCTTTACACACCAGCCGGGAAGTGGGAGTTGGCGAGGGTTACAAGTGCAGGCTCAAATCTCTGTCTTACGAAGAAATTTTATGATTTCCTCTAAAAGGAAAAATCAATATATCATTAATGGTACCTTTAGAGAAGATGCAATAAATGAACAAAGCCTACTTTTAGCATTCTAGGAAGGTCATACTTTACAGACTGGATTACGCGCTGGAAACTCTGAGGACCTCCGGGAGAGCTTGGCGGCAGCTGCTGTCTTGCTTGCCTTACTGAGGGAAGCTGCGGATTGATCCTCTTGGCTGGTGGGTCAGTGGCAAACCCTCAAGCCCCTTTCTTAATGGGCCCCTTAGGAAGTGAGCCAACTTGCCTTCTGTGCACGTGGCCAACCGAGACCTTCTTTGTCTACTGTACTTATCTTGTAGACAGAAACTCTTTCCAAAGACTGAGAGGCTCTGGCTTAGCTGAGAGTCCTTTGCTTTCTCCTGGGCATGCCGCAGGGTTAAGGTTTGGAAAATAACCGAGTTCTTGACCTGTAATGAAATCTGGATGTTGTCAGTTTCCTTCCTCAGAGGTGTTTGTTTGTTTATTCTAAAAGATCTTCAAATTCCAAGGAGCAATTGGATAAAAATGGCATCTGTATCTTTATAGCTCACCAAACACCGCATAGCCAGGGTCTCATTTGCTCCTTATAGTTCAGGGGAGGCAGCTAAGCAGGGGTTACCAACCTCACTTCATAGATGAAGAATGGAGGTCAAGACAGGTGGAGTAACTTGCCTAAATCCACCCCATAACTTACTGAAAGAACTAGGATTCAAATCCAGACCTCTGGCTCCTATACCTGTGAATTCTATACCAGCCTCAGACTGACTTTAGTTCCTGGGAATTATAAAGATTTCGAGAATGAGATATTATCTCTAAAGCATATCTTTGACCTTGATGAACAATCTCTCAGCCTAAACTCTAAAAAATATATCCCAATTCTTCAAATCTTGCTTGACTTAAAAACAACAAACAATGAAACAAATGACAACAAAAATTCTTTTACACCCTTAGATGCATTTAAGGAGCACACAGAAACAGATGTGGTCCCCAAAAGTCTACTCCGATTACACCTGGGCTCAGCCTCGCCCTCTGCTCTTCTTGGAGAAATACCAGTCCCATCACATTTTATTTTCAGTAGGTTTCAATGGCTTGAAATTCAAAAGTTTACACAGTAACAAATACAGTGAAATTCTCTCTCTTACTCCATTCTCTAGTCACCCAGCATCCAGTTTCTGTCTTAAGAAGTAACCCATGTGTCTGTCTCAAGTGTCTTTGAAAGAGAAAACAGATACATGCTAATAGGTATCTATCACCCCTTTTGCAGGGGCATCTGCATTCCTATTATGGTTATAGTATCCCCTATTGATGGGAATTTGTAGGATTTCCAATCTGTTGCTATCATAAGCACTGTTTCAATGAATAGCCCTGGGCAACTGTCATTGAGCTATTATTCCTAGAAGTGGGGTTCCTGGTACATGCATTTATAATTTCAACAGTTAGAGACAAACTGTCCTCCATAGAGGTTGTGCCAGTACATACCCAAGGCAACAATTGGTCCCCATCCCTCTTCACTCAACTCATTGCAAATCCTGCTGCCAGATGCCACCTGCATCATCATTATAAAGCCTGAGCATTGTGACAGTCACATCATCTCAGCTCCTGAGAGGCTAATGAAGAAGATGGTGAACACCTCTCAGCAATAGCACCAGTGACCTTCATATTGCCAAATCCAGGGGGCACTTTGGATCCTGAGCCTACTGACCCTGAGCAGCATTCGACATGGCTGACCTTGCCTTCTTGCATGATAATCCTCCTATTTATTTAGGTGATACTTTCTGTTTCCTTGGCAGCTCTTCCCAGCTGCTAAGTCAGTAGTTTCCAACCTTGGCTGCACATTAGAATCACTTGGGGAACTTTAAAAAATTTGAATGCTCAAGTCACACCCAAGACCAGTTCAGTCATAAAATTATAATCTCTAAATGTGGGACCCAGACATAACCATTTTTAAAGACCTCTGCATGACTCTAATGCACAACCAAGGTGAAGAACGACTTCATTAAGTGGTGGACTTCATAGGGATTGATCCATTTCTGTTTTCTTATCATTATATCATCTCTCAAGAAAATTGCATGCATACTTGTGGCTTTAATCACCTTTTACATACCGAGGACTTGCAACTTTACACTTCCATCCTAGATCTTTCCTGTATGCTCAGTACCTGAGTATGGACCTGACTTAATATCTTTCTCATAGACACCCCAAATTTAATGATCCAAAGCCAAATTCATGACCTTCGCCCCTCAAACTTGGTGTTTTCCCATTGTTTCCATTTTGGTGAATGGCTCCACCTTCCATCCAATTGTTTAGCTCATAAGCAGAGAGACCTTCCTTGATGCTTCCTCCTCCCAGCCTTGCCCTAGCCTCCTTGCTGGCCCATCTTCTTGTGCTCTGCACCCCCTCCAGTCTTTACACCATACTGCAGCTGGAGTGATGGCTTCCAGAACACATTTGTGTATAGTATCCCTTTCCACTCTGCTACACGCCCTCCAATGGCTTTCCCTGAACAAGAACACACCTGTCACCCTGGCTTTCCCTGGTGGGGTTCTTGCTTTCTCCTCCAGACGCTCCTCCCACCATGATCTCCACCAGTCTTTTGTTTTCTAGTCACCCAGGCTTCTCTTAGTTCTCATATACTTTGCTCTTTCTCTCACCCCTGGACCTGGCCTCTGCTCTTCCTGTTCTCAAAATACTTTTCCTTATCATCTCAGCTGTTTGAATCCTCTTAGCTTTATAGATCTTACAGATGTCAGCTCAAGGGTTTCTACCTAGGGGAAGCTTTGTCTGCCCTTGCAGAATGGGCCAAGCCAGATGTCTCTCTGAGCAACCCCCAGTGAACTGCATATCTTTCCTTCATGGCAATTGCACATTTACAACTTTACATTTTCTCTGTGGTTCTTTTACTGACACCTCTGTCTGCCTTTGGACCATAAGCTCTTTGAAGGCAGGGATGGTGGCTTTTTTCTTTGCCAATGTATTCCCAGGGCCTTGTACAGTGCCTATAATCATGTAGTAGGTGCTAATACCTACTAAAGAATAAATGAACTGCAAGGATGACTGCCTCTCATTTTATAATTGGGAAGACAGAGGCCAGAGGAGTCAAGGGATTGCTAGTGATCACTGGGTGAGGTCAGGATAGCTAAGACCACCTTCCGTTCAGAAGGAAGATTCCAGGAGCAACCTCATGCTTCTGACTGTAGGGGACTTTTCCTTCTTACCATCTTCAGTTTGAGTCAGTTGGCGGCTCCTTCAGAATGAGAGTTATCAATGAAAATCATTCCCATTTAATAACTTCTAATGGTACTACATAAATACTTGAGCAAAATATGGAGAAGTGTTTACAGTAGCTGCATCTCATAAGGGAGATTTACAGGACTATTAAAAATTATTAGACTTCTTCCACGACAGAGCAGCTCTCACAAGCTGCACTGCATGACTTCATAACCAGACTCTGTAGAATGTTTATTTTTGTGTTTTCAAAATACTGTATTTCTTCCATCATTAAATTTTATCTCAGCAGTGTTGTTTTAAAGCACCAGTTTCCCCAACTCTTCTGATCTTCTAATTCGGCTCCAAAATATGTTGCTTTGGAAACCCTCTGGAGACCATATGGGTCCAGGGCATGGCTGCAGGGCCCGCACTGGGTGATGCACTGCATGAGGCTTCTGAGGAATGTAAGTGTGTGTGTGTGTGTGTGTGTGTGTGTGTGTGTGTGTGTGTATGCACGTGTGCATGTTTGTGAGGCCCACAGGCCTGCTGCTCTGCCATTGGCTTGGACTTCTTGACATAGGTGGAATGTTCCAACCATGGGTATGACAGCTAGGAAGGAGCAGATCTCAGCTGGCTTCTGACTTCACTTTGGCTGTGGAGGCATGGGTCTCTTTGTCTTTATTTCCTTCCATGGTGTCTGGTTTACAACATGTACAAGATTTGAACTTGAGTCTTTCTGGAGTGTCAACCATGCTTACTGCCCACATTCCTTAGCATATCTCAGCATTATCAGGGGCTGAGGAATTTCTTTCCTCCATGAGTGATTGGCCTTCATGACAGGAGCCAAGGCTCTAGGGCAGAAGAAGGCATCCTTGTGTGGTGATGTTGTACTGTTTCTGGTCTAGACCCCACTTCAGAGCGGCAGCTCTTTGAAACCATATCAGATGGGAGAGGTCTATGGTGTGCTGAAATGTGCCCAGGAAGGAGGTTTGGGAATCTCTCTGTGTCCCTGGGATTTAACATCACAGTGGTCAGCTCTTATGAAAGTCCCTGGCCTTCCCCATCCCAATGCCTTGGCTCTGCTGTCCCCTTGCTGGAATGTCTCCTCCAACCCTTAGTCTATCTGAGGAATCCAGCACAAATGCCACTCCCCTACCTGTTTGGAAGTGACACTTCCCCATTGGGTAACCCCTTGCAGGCATTCTGACCAGATCACATGCTCTGCCCTGCATTCCCTGATGGGTGCTCTGAGTCCAGTGCCTCTTTGGCACAGTCTCACTGCCTAGAAGGTAAGATTCACAGACTCAGGTGTTCATGGTGGCCAGGCTGGTGAGGTAAATAAGGGAAGCAGGTCCACAGGTGGCTGGATAAATCCTTTGTCACCATAAGAGAATATGGGCTCAGTGTGGCCAAATTTTCTGATTTTCCAAGTGAAACTAGTAATCTGGATTTTTATGTGAACTTTTCTGATTTTTGTTTCATGTCGCCCAAATTTCAAAACATTGCAGTCTGAATAAAGTATATAAGTCAGTGATCAACCTTTCACTTAGACTCTTAGGGTCCCTGACCTCACTTCCCTTATCTCCAGGTCCTTCCAATGTCCACAGAGCCCTTTTCCTAAGAGGCCAAGGCATCTCCAAAGCCAGCAGTAAGGCTGCCAGGAAAAGCTTGGAAGGGGAGGGTGAGCCCCAGGGTGGAAGGGCAGGGAAGTGTGACTTCTGTGGCTCTGTGGCAGACTCTGCAGTGGGGTTCCAGTCTCCCTGTGCTGGTTCTCTGTCACTCCCTTGCTCCAGTGATTATTTCTACTATTTAGGAGCCCTTCCTGCAGTGGGCAAAGCTGGAAAGGAAAGAATCTTAGAGAATCCCCGTCCTCCGGGCACCAGCAGAGCCGCTGGACCAGGGACTTGGAGTCTCCACTGGGCTCCATGCCCTGCTTCTTTAATGAGGTGGTGACACCTGGTTTCAAGCCCAGCACAGCAGCGCTTCAATTAGCTGCATCTATGCCCTGCTGCCCCTCTGCCCACTGGGATCCAAGTGCAGAGTCACCATCAGTGTTTGGTCCCATTAATTAATTAAACTTTGGGTGGGGCAGGAGTGTCCATCATAATTCACACAGTTTCATCAGGGCCCAACCTCTCAATGGTAAATCAAGACAAAGAAAATGGTTTATTCAGGGTAATCCTAGTTAAACCAGATAAATTTTCTACATATCCCACTGGCCCCGTTTACAGAGGAAGAGGATGTGACTGGAATTGCTAAGGATGGATTCAGTCCCAGAGATGCCTGCAAATAGAGAGGTGCTAAGAACCCTGCCTGGAGGCATAATAAAACTGTTTCAAGGGCCACTTTGGCTTTATCTCTGTGAGTCAGGCCCCCTTTGGGACCACTTAGCAAAACTTGCAGATCACTGAAGCCTGGATGAAGAGCTCACCTTCACCATCAATGCCCTGGATGGCTAAGGTGGGAGAGATACAGCTGGGGGCCAAGAGGGGGTGGGGGGCTTGGCTACAAGAGGATAGAAGAGTCTATCAAATGCTTCCTTACAAGGGGCCAGAGCTCCTTTTGGCTTCCAGCCTTCCCTTGAGAGCTAAGTTCCTGATTCTATGCTTGGGATCCCTGGGCTAGCCTTTCTAACTCCAGGAAGAGTTCTTTGTGGGTGAGACCTCATGTGAGCACAAGGCTACCTAACCCCATGGTCTGTTCTCTGGGCAGTCTGCTCCTGGAACAATGTATCCTATCTCTCCACATGGCCTCTTGGTGTTTTCCATGCCTCTGACATCATCTCTGACCATTCCCCATCTGCTCTTGCCCCAAAGAGGGATGAAAGAGAGAGAGAGAGACTTCACTGTTTTTCAGACATATCAAATTGGGGCTATTGGTTGGACTTGCTGCTCTGCCTTGACCCAGATTCATCCTTCCCCAGACTCTCACACGACTGGTTTCTTGTCATGGAGCAGGTCTACATTCAAGTGCCTCTTCTTCAGCAAGGTCTTCCTGCCCACCAACTCTCGGCACACCCCTCTATTTTATTATTTTCTGCACACTGTATTCTAACCCCAAATTCCAATTTATTTTCTGCTTGTTTGTCTGTGTTCTCCATGGCAGCAGGGACCTCATGCACTTGATAAGGTATAAAACCCTCAGTGCCTGACTCGGTGCCTGATACTTAGTGGCTGCTGGACAGATAGCTGTTGAATGGAAATGTGAGTGGCTGCCAGAAGGAGTGTGTGCGCTCAGGGTGGTAAGTCCCTTGGTCAAGGTAGGACATGACTTCTGCAGGTAGAAGTCCTTAGGATGGGGCACCTGGGTGGCTCAGTGGGTTAAGCCTCTGCCTTCGGCTCAGGTCATGATCCCAGGGTCCTGGGATCGAGCCCTGCATCGGGCCCTCTGCTCAGCGGGGAGCCTGCTTCCCCTTCTCTCTCTGCCTGTCTCTCTGCCTACTTGTGATCTCTCTCTTTCTCTGTCAAATAAATAAATAAAATCTTTAAAAAAAAAAAAAAAGAAGTCCTTAGGATGAACACTTCCTCAGGGTGGACATGCTCCACACAGCAGGGACACTTCCTTCTACTTCAGGATCAGCTCAAATGTCACATTCTCCATGTAGCCTTCTATGGTTTCTCTGCCTGCCTCTTAAAATTATTCTCTGTTCCCAGAGCCTCTTGCTCTATCACACTGGGCACTTCCTGCTCTGTGCAGTGTGACTGAGTATTGCTCTTGGCTTTAATATCCCTGTTTCCCCTCTCTGACTCAGCCCAGCCTCTCCAGCCCAGACCAGGTGCTTGGGATGGATTTAGGAGTCAAGCGATGGAGGTGGAGGTGGATGTGAGAGGGCCTGGGAGAGCCCATTCTTCATTAGGGGATGACAAGTGTGAGTGCCTCAAGGAAGTATTACTCCTGCACATCTTCAGGATGAGAAGCAGGATACAACAGGCATAGGGACATTTTTGAACCTGGTAAAATTCAGAGTTCTCCATTTCCTCTTCTTTATCCCAGCTCAGTCCTAGGTGCTACAGCTGGCCTGCTTTTTCCAAGGGAACCACTGCTTTTCCTCAAGAGCTTTTCTTCAGCTGAAACCTCACCATCCCACATTCTGCTCTTGTAGTTGGACTTCAGAACAGCCGTTGTCAGAAAACTCTCTGCGGAAGAGCCCTGGCCAAAGAACTAATCGCTTAGGGAGATGACCATCCCTGGAAGTGAAAGGGAGTATAGACGACTGAATATTTGTTTCCCCCCAGAGTTCATAGGTTAGATCTTAATGTTCAGTATAATGGCACTAAGAGGTAGGGCCTTTGGGATTGATTAGGTCGTGAGGGTTGGAGCCTTCAGGAATGGGATTAGTGCCCTTATAAAGAAAACAAAAAAAAAAAAAAAAAAGAAAGGAAGGAAGAAAGGAAGGAAGAAAGAAAGAAAGAAAGAAAGAAAAAAAAAGAAAGAAAGAAAGAAAGAAAGAAAGAAAGAAAGAAAGAAAGAAAGAAAGAAAGAAAGAAAAGTAAACTCCACAGAGATCCATTGCCCCTTCCATCCTGTGAAGACACATAGAGAAGTTACCCTCTATGAAAAGGAAAGTGGATCCTCACCAAACACCAAATCTGCTGATGCCTTGATCTTGGACTTCCCAGACTTCAGAACTCTGAGAAATCAGTTTCTGTTGTTTATAAGCTATTCCCCACCCCAGCCTATGGGTTTTTGTTTTGGTTTTTGTTTTTAATAGCAGCTAAAATAGACGAAGACAGAAGAACTGTAGGTACTGTTCCTCAGAGGACCTTCTGGAAATGATTTAAAGGCAGAAACTTTGAGCATATACTCTGTGGGCATAGCCTGGCAGTGGTCGTGGGGGGCTTATTGATAGATTCAAAGAGAAGTGAGTAATGGTCGCTGAAGGGGAGAGGGGAGAGGTCACAGTTCTGTTGGCTATTTGTAAGGGTCCAGCAGGGGACAGGTCGCAATGCCATTCATCAGAGACCATTTGGAGACCTACATCTTGACCTCTGCTCTTCCTACGACTTGGTCTCTGGAGCTCTCGAAAGGGTGATATTTACAGACGAAGCAGATGAAAATGTACATAGAACATATCATGCTCAGCATCAGTGTGCCCTCCTTTATGAACCTTTATGAAGGACTGAATACAGATTCACTTTAACATAGAATTTAATAAGACTTGTCTGTAGGGACTTCCCTTCTCATCATCCTGGAGGCAGGAACTGGTGGGTTGAGATGGTTGCGCAATTTGTCATCTATGATAGATTCAAAAACCAAGGATTGTTAAGAGGACAAATGTACTTTTAATATAATACAACCAAGATTTGGTTTGTAGGAATAATTGCCAAGAGCTGTGAAGGGTCTGAGACTGCAACCTACCTGCAAGTTAAGTTTTTCCACCACAGTTTCTTGGATATGGGACAGAGACAAAGAACTTTATTACTCACAGCAACAGCAGTAGCCAAAGTATCAATATTTTTTGCAGCATGTTCCTGAACCCCAGTTCCTGCAGGGCAATATAAAGAAAGCCAAGTGATATCTGCACACTCAGTGGGTGTGTTATGGGAGAGGAATTTTGAGCTTAGAGAACTTGAATCTTCCATAATAGGAAGTAACTGGACCTAATCTTTGCTCCAGAGAGAGATATTCTTTGTCTTCCAAGGCTGTTCACCATACTGTCATTATTTTTAAGATCATTGAGGACAAAGCCAGTCAGTTTCTCTGCATACAAGATGTGCACAAATATGGGGACCCGATGAGCTTAGAAATCTCTTGTGTTGACCCAGTGAGGGCTTCTTTAGATTGTCTTTGCAATATAAGATGTTGCAACAAAATAAGATGACTTATTTATTTTAGATACTTAGAAACAAAGAGAAACAAACTAAAAGTCTGCAAGGAGGTCATTCTGTCCCTTCACTGTCCAGCAGTGGAAAATGGCAGAGGAAATAAGCCATACCTGGGGCCATGAACATATTAAACAGGAAGAAACTCAGGTCTGGAATAGAGGGTGCAGGTCCTGGGAAAGGATGGAGGTGGGGAATCCATGTGGAGAGAAGTTGAGTGAAGATGGCCTTGGGGGAGGGAGGGGTGAGAGGAGATGTAGGTTTTGACTGCGGGCCAATGCCCAATTTTTCTCTTAACTCTTCATTTTCAGTTCTGTCATTGGAAACTTAGGTGAGGTGATTGAGTCTTCTCCAGGATTCTGAGGATGAGGGATCATATAGAGAGGGAAGAAGTTACCTCTCCTGACATGCCATCAAGGACCAGCTGTAGATACTGTCCATGTAGGCAGTGGGTGGTGAATCCCCTGGAAAGAGAGAGAGTAGTGGTGATTCTCTTAACATTTATTCCTTTTTTCCTCTTAAAGGAGAGAGAGAGAGAGACCCACAGAGACGAGGCAGCTCAAGTAGTACCCAGATTGAGTGACTTTTGTGACTATCTTACATGAGACAGCTCCTGAGGACATGTGGACAGGTGCATCCAAGTCAAACAAAAGGGTACAACTTAGCAAAGTATCAGGATATGAGTATGAAGAAAATTCTTTCTCCATGTGATAATTCTGAGGTAGCCAGGACCATAACTTAATTGTCTCTGGGAGTCACTAAGTCTAGAACTGAGCCTGCCAGGAAGGAGGAGGAGAACTTGGAGATGCCACCCCAAATTCCAGACTTGATAGCCTCTCCAATCCATTTTTCTCAGACAGTATTTACTGATCCCACCTCTCTGCCTGAGGCTGGCACATTTTCATCTCTTCTCTTGGGGGCTGGGCTTGTTCTTCCATGAGAGACGTTAGATAAAGCTTACCAATGCCATCGGCCACAGCTCAGAAAGATGAGAGAGAAGCACTGCGCCCAAGTGGCATTGGAGAGGCAAGGGGACCTTCTTGTCATGCTCAGTCAAAGCTGGAAGAGAGCTCCCCTTCCGTGGTCAGCAGTGTGCATTTCCATTCTGTCATAAGCAGTGTAGCATGCCCAACAGAGCTACATGTTATGTCAAAATGCTTTACAATAATCTTTAATAACAAATGCCAGAGCATTTCAAGTAGTGCCAAATGGGTCCTGAAGTGGAAACAGTGAGGCTGCTTCTGAGCATGGCAGCCTTACCTCCTTCCTGCTACCAGGCCACCGAGGGGGTGGTGAACGGATGAACACCCTTAATTGCCTTGTCTGTGGGCCAAATGTCATTAGTGAGAAATAAGTTCCTCAAATTTGGCACTTTGGAGCTGGATTTTGCTGTCAGTTGTGATGTGGAGCAGATCTGGCAGTGGCGCATGCACAGGGCATGTCCTTGGCTGCCAACTGGACATAGGGGAAGCCCTGCAACCAGATAGCAGTATGAAGGGAGTGGGATAAGTCTACTGACCTTGGTAGTCTTTTCAGCTTGAGGGTTTTCTGTTTGTGTATAAAAGACTTTTTATTTAGTGTTTCATGTCTTAGGTGGATGGGCTTTCAAGGTTGTCTTGTCTACATCCCTCTTTGGGGGATGGAGAAACTGAGGTCCAGACAAACAATTTCCAAAAAAAATTAAACTCAGAGTCACCTTCCCCACTAGATGGATGAGGGATAGGATTTGTTCCAAACCAACGGGCAAGTTAGGGTCAGAACTGGGACTCAACTCAGTTCTGACCTTATGTGGGATTGGTGCCTCTCAAGATTGATATGAACATATTTAGGCATCTGCTTTTGGAGGTCACTACTTTGGGCACTGAGAATATAGTGGGAGATATGATGGAAACATCTTTGTTCTCAAAATTTCTTTAGAAATAACAGGGTGATTTGGTTCCTTGGTACCAGGACTTGGCATTGTTTGTGAGGCTGACCCTAAGGGTGCCCTCTCTGGATGAATCAACAGCAATTCCCTAAGGACTAAAATATATGGAAACCCAAAAGAGCACATACATGACAGGCAGTTTCCCCAGACAAAGAGGATTGGGGCAGGAAATACGATATCCACCCAGAAATCATGTTTGGAAATTAGAAAGTAATTCTCACATTATTGTGTTTGGACAGTTAATGCTTTTCTTTGTTCTTTCCCGCTTTTCATCAGGAGTGCAGTCCTCATCAAAGGAGTATCTCCCTTCTCGTCAAGGCAGGTGTGGGGTATTCAGAAAGATTTAATTTTACAGTGCAAGGAAACAAATACTATTTATTTATTAGTATAACTAGGACAAGAGACAAAACACATCTCAGATGTGTTTGAGCATTTTATTGCTGCAGGTATCTTCTTTCAAAACATCTTAAAATTAAGCCATGAAGCAGCATTCACAATCCCCCAATTGCCAGCAGGATGAGTCTCCCTGGGAAGGCGAGGGGAGCTGCTACAGCTGGATCATATGCACTTTATTCATTAGGCTGTAATAAGAATTTTACCATTTTCCATAAAGGTGCCATTTCAGATCCCACAAACAAATGAGCCAAGGTTCCAACAGGTGTGAAATTCTTCATCAGCATATGCATGAGGGAGCAGAATCACACCTCAAATATTTAAGATAAAACTCCTTAATAACAGCATGGAAGCAAAGCAGGTGTTAAATTACTGCAGAATTTGTGCTACCATCCGGGACCAAATGATTGTGACATCCCCACCACAGAGAGCTGAGTGATCTGAACTTGCTAAATCGGGCTGGGTAGGCTCTGGAGTAAGGGGATGGAGGACCACAGAGAAGAGGGCAAAAGCTCACCTCTCAAGGAATGGAAGCTGATGATCACAGTCTGGCCTCCCTGCCTGTGTCATCTGGTTACACCAAGAACAGAAGACAAGGAACTTCTACAAAAGTCAAGGATCGTTTGTATCAGGCATTTGTTGATTTCTTTATCTTACCTATGCCCTCTTTTCTTAGTTAAAATATTTTCTTGCTTTTAAGAAATCAACTCTGTTCTACTATGTGAAGGCTCACTGGGATTGTCAATCAAAGCATCCTGCCACTCTCACCCCATTAGATAAGGGACTAACCTGATTGGTTTCTCTCTTGGGACTTTGACTTTCTAGTGGCATGAGGTAAGATGGACGGGAAGGTTAGGCTGATAAGCTGCCAATTAGCTCCAACTGCCTGTGTCCCTGGAGTGGCCACTGTTCCTTTTATGCCTATTTGTCTGGATGGCCTTTGATTTGGTGAGCTCTCTAAGATTTTCCCATTAAATTTTACTTTCGCTTAAGTTAACAACCAGAGTTGATTTCTACTGCTTGCAATTAAAGAACCTTGACTGATATAAAGATAACAAGAGCAACCACAACAGATGCAGATGTTGTTTATTGAGCACTAAGAGCTTTACAGATGTTACCCCATCTAAAGCTCACTATGGCACTCTACAGTAGATATTATTATCCCTATCTTATACCATGGGGTAGTCAGAGGCATAAGCAGCCCAGGCCAGATTACTCTTTGAAACCCTGTTTATAATTCCAAACGAACTTCTCTTTGGTGGGCCTCTAATTTACCCTTCGCAGTCTTGTTTGGGGGGGATTACAGCGTGGCTCCGGTTCCCACACTCAAGGTGAAAGTGACTTGAGAATCATTTCCACTAATGGTAAGAGATCAGAAGGAGACCTATCTGACTCCAAGCATTTGTCTTTCTTCAGAATCAGTTATTCATGCTCATCAAGAAACTTCCAAAGGAGAGAAATGAATTCTCAGTGGAGTAGCCAGAGAACTGGCTTTAAAGGGCCAAAGGTCTGTCATTGGAGAATAAGCAGAAACAGTGCCCACAATGAGATAAAACAGGGAGGTGGGAGCTTCTGAACTGAAGACCTGCCTATGAAACGATGTAGCTGTGGTCTTGCAGAATGTCCTTCAGGGCTGGCTTCAGGCCACTTGTGGATAAAACCATGCACATATCCAAGGCACTCCATGCAGATGGTCTAGTTCAGAGGTTGTAAATTCAAATATCAACATAGCACTGGGTGTTACATGCAACTCATGAATCATTGAACGCTGCAACAAAAACTTACGATGTATGATATTTTGGCTAACTGAACATAATGAAAATTTTTTTTAAAATTAAAAAAAAGCAAATATCAACACAAGCCAAGTGCAAGCGGTACAATGTAAAGTGAAGTGGGTCAGTTAGGAACACAGAAGGACCATGAGGTCTATGGCACAGTGGAGAATATCGATCTCGAAGGGGTGCCAGAGACCCACTGCTGGAATTTTACAACCTTAAAAAGTCAGGGACAGACTTTATTTGGAGGCAAGGATGCTTCCAAGAAATGAGGAGGGAAGATTTGTTCATTAGACTTTCTTAGAAATATTTGAGAGGATGCCTTGACCCACATGTGTTAGGGGGAGAACTGCCCTATTTTTCCTCTACCTTCTAACTAATTGCATGAGTAGCCCACATTTACGAATTGGCATTTCATTTAAAAGTCTGGGTTCCTGACTTCTCTAAAGTTCTGGCTTGCTGTTTTTGTTGTATCCCACCATGTTAGCTCTGATTAGCCGGCAGGCTAATGAGAACCAGGCCCCACGAGGCTGGGACAGCATAGTGAGTGGGATACTGTGAAGGAGGATGATGGTATGAACGAACACAAGGGGACTTCACTGTTTTGTTGCAAACCTGCTCTTCACACAGCATGCTCCCTGCTTAGGATGGCTTATCTAGGGTAGTCATCAATTAAGGGACCAGCAATTCTTTTTTTTTTAAGATTTTATTTATTCAACAGAGAGAGAGATCACAAGTAGGCAGAGAGGCAGGTGGGGGGGGAGGGGAGCAGACTGCCTGCTGAGCAGAAAGTCCGATGCGGGGCTCGATCCCAGGACCCTGAGGTCATGACCTGAGCCGAAGGCAGAGGCTTTCACCCACTGAGCCACCCAGGCGCCCCAAGGGACCACCAATTCTTGCACCTCAAGTGAGACTGGGGACATTCTGCCTCATGGTGCAAAACACATTTCTCTCCTATAAGTAAAAGCCTGCCAAATGATCTTGTTTGGTACCCCAGAGCTGGCTTGTACCCCCCCCCAAAGATGGCACTCACTTTGTTAACTCCAGAGGTATCAGTGGTGTGTCATTATCCATGCTCAAAAGATCCAAATAGTCCCAATTATTCTGGCCAGGCTATATTAAATAAGGCAATCTGATCTAATAGTTGATCTATGTAAATCACTTTAGGAGTCATTTCATTTAAATAATGTTTTCATTCACACTTAAATTCTCTATGGTCTGAAGAAGAAATAGTCATTAGACACAGACAGGTCTCTCCTTACTCCTCTTGCTGCTACCATGGTCTTCTACTTACACCCCCGGGCTGAGCCATCGTAGGCCAAAGATGGAGAGTGAAATTTTCATGGTGATAGCAGGTTGGGTCGTCCGTGTGCTCCTCCCTAACCTAACCGCTCAGTTACAGGAGGACATGTGCTGTGCTTCTAGGAGCCTGTACTTTGAGACTTCCACCAACTTGCTGAGACCCCAGGTGAGAAAAGCAAAAGGAATAAAAATCATCTTTTTTTTTTCCTGTTTCCCCATTTGGTTATGTGTGGGAAGGAGGGGAGGAGTTATTGTGATACTTCCCAAAGCCAGACAGGTATGACTCAGGAGTGAAGCATACCCAGGCAGGCAGTAGTAAACTGGGAACACACACTGTTTAAAAGAGATGCCAGCTACTAAAGGGCTTGGTGTCAAATCCTCTGAATATTTTTCAAGGAAATTGATACCTTAATTTTTCTATGGAATCTCAAAGTGTTTAAAATTGGTAGAAACTCAACAAAATTTATTTATTTATTTACTTACTTACTTACTTATTTATTTATTATTTATTTATTTAAGTAGGCTCCATGCCCAATGTGGGGCTTGAACTCACAACACTGAGATCAAAAGTTGCGTGGTCTACCAACTGAGCCAGACAGGTCCCAAAGGTCAACTTTTCATAGGAAAAAAACACTCAACTTTTAAACACAGTCTGGTACCCCTGAAGGCTGAGTTAGAGTCATGGGCCACACATTCATATGACCCAGACCAGCTCATCAGGCCTACAGCTGGTTTTTGCACCATCTGCATTGCCAGCAGAATGGGATCTGTGAAGTGTGTCCAAGATGGATGACTTTTGGTAGGATGCTTTGTAGGCAAACAAGAATTTTATTTCGTTTATACTAAACACCATGCATGCCAATGGTGACGAGTGGCGATGGGGTAGGGTGAATGGTCCACAGGATCTTTGGCTTGGAAGTTCAGGAAATTTCAGTCTGGATGCTAGGACCATTAGGCCATAGAAGGCTTCAAGCAATTTTTGATCTGTAACTTGATGTTTTTGGCCTTCAGAAAAGACCCTAGCTTTCTAGTGAGAAAGAAAACTAGCCTGAGTGACTGCCTGGTGCTCCTGCATGTTGTGCTGAGGAGGCTTTGCTTCCTCACATTCTTGAGACCCTTGGGAAGGAAGGGCTCCCCGTTAGTGAGCGTGCACTTCAGGAAGCTGTGTGTGACACTTTGTTGCATTGTCGGGAACATTTCACAGCTCTCTGAATGGTAGGGCTTTCTTGAGCATTTACGTAGGCTATGGGCAGACCATAATTTTGAGTTCTCTTTTGTTTTTGGGGGGGGTTCAAATTTGTATGTCTTTGATTATTAGTCAGATTTAATATATTTCTAGGTAATGGCCACTTTTTTCCTCTCCCCAAATACTTTTATTTTATTTTTTCAGTGTTACAAGATTCATTGTTCATGTACCACACCCAATGCTCCATGTAATACATGCCCTCCTCAATACCCACCACTAGGCTCGCCCAACCCTCCACCCTTTCCCCTCCAAAACCTTCAGTTTGTTGCTCAGAGTCCACAGTCTTTCATGGTTCATCTCCCCCTCCGATTTCCCCCCATTCACCCTTCCTTTCCTTCTCCCAATGTCTTCCATGTTTTTCCTTATGCTCCACATGGAAGTGAAACCATATGATAGTTGACTCTCTCTGCT